>KZ505753.1:866873-910810 GCA_002844005.1 Limosa lapponica baueri | reverse complement strand
TTGAAGTGCAAATGGATTGACCATAATCTAGGAAGATTCAAGAAAAACAGATCAAATGTTACACTAAACACTTACGGCAACATATTTTAACAGCAGGAGGATAGAAGCATGTTTACCCTGGGCAGGTTTAATGTGAGAAGATTAAGATCTTCTCTTTTCTGAAGGTGAATGTAATCAGTTTACTGGTCTTTGGCTGTGCATGCTCAAAAATAATAGCACTTCTGTAGCTCTGTCCATACCAGGGTCTCAAGGTGTTTAGAAGATTAACTTCATGAGCGTATTATCAGCCCCTGTAGTTCTCCCAATTTATCAGGAGGAAACTGGGAATGGGGAAACTGGAGATGGGGTTTTCCAGTGGCTTCGGCTGCAGCCAAGCATTCATAAAAATCAGTACCAGGACTGGGGATATTGCGACTTTTGCCGACTCTATGCAAGGAGCCTGTGGCACAGCCAGATCCCCTGAGTCTAAACCTGTTGGCTTAGCTACGTGCCCCATTGCTCATCCCCACTGCTGACACCAGCAGGAACGCTCAGTTCGGCTTGCTATGTGTTGTGGTAAATATTTATAAGCCTGGCCTGGATCTCAGCAGTAGCAGTAGGAATTTTCCTGCTTTCAAAGGAAAGTGTGCCCGAACCACTATCAGAACTACAAAAGCGGTATCACAGTGCTCACAGAAACAAATTGGAGTCTTTATCCTACCAGGGCTCAGCCAAGATCTTGTATCATCTTCCTAGTAAGCGATCTGCCCTTAGGTCCTGAGCACATAGATTTTCCCTGCATGCCGGGGTAGCTCCAGGGTTTTGTTTTGCTGCAAGGCCGTGCTAGTAATAACACCTGTAAGTTTTGGAAAACTGGATTTGCAAAGCTAGCTGCTGGAGAACACGCTAAATTACAGGTTAGGCTATGTGTATTTACTACGACTAAAGGGTAACGTTTTTTTTTTTCTGATCCTGAGAATCCTGGAAAGACAGCTCTATCAGTGCAAAATATTTTGTCACAGTAGCCACCTTAAATGTCACCCTGGTTCAGTGACAAATTTATGGTGACATTTTTCCACAGAGATGGTTAAACTCAACTCAAGTGCTGCCTGTAAAATACTGATTTTCCTGCACTCTGAGAGTGTCTGGGGAAAAAAATGATACTGTATGTAAAATTTGATTTATAAAAAACATGTGCCTGTTGCTTCAACCTCTGGGTGCATTTACATTACAAGACACAAATTAAATTTAACATCATGCTGCCAACAGCTGTGTTTCATCCAGGACTGAGCTGGCAGGATGGGAGCTAAAAGTTGCAATATATGGGTGACAGTACGGGGGGCAGCTTGGAAAAGGCAGGGAGGGGACGCACCAAGAAGGGAACTGATAAATGCATATACTTTTATAAAGACTCAGACGTGCATCTTGCTGGCTATGAACTGTGTAGAACCACCCGATTTCAGAACTACCCTTTTCAATATCAAAAAATATGAAGACAAAGGATCCGCCTTCCCCTAACCCCTTGAATTTATTTGAAAGAGTTTTTGGAAGCCAGAATAGCATGAAAAATAAGTGTAGAATTTATTAATGAATTCCTTAATGCCATAATATTGGTGCAAGTCTTTCAAAGAAGTGCTGGCATCTACTGTCTGGGGGGGAGGTGGGAGAAGGTTCACTTCGTGTCCACGTCCTATTCACCGCTTTTACTTATGTCTTAACACTTTAATGAAATACATTTAAAAATAAATGCTATGCTAAGGATGGTGTGATGGATGCTGAATTTGATGGATAGTGATACAAATGTAGATTAATATTAATCATATCTGTGTAATTTAATGAAGGATATAATGCCACCTGCTGTGTGGTAAAAACAAATTACTGCTGCTTTGGTTGTTTTTCACTAGTTCTGGAAAGCAAATGAATTTGGACTGAACTAATTTCCCTTTAATGTCTTATATGTATAATTAAAGATTCACGTGTTGCAACTAAACATAAATACTGTGTAAAATTGCACACAGGAGAGGCCTACAGCGTTAACCCACCACTTCCCAGATGGCACAGCACCCCAGCATCTTCTAGTTGAGTTCTGTAGTAGTTTTCTTTTCTTCATCGGGGAGCTGGGAGACATCCTCATACACTTCCCTGCTTTGTTACAGGTGCAAAAGAAATCCCCATGGAGGCAATAATGACCTTTTATTCATAGAGCAGTGCCAGATAGAGACGTTATTCATATACTTAGTGTAGGCAGGGCATTTGACCGGCCTGGATTCAGGGCCACACTGTGTTGGTCCATCTGCTTGGGGATGCTGAGCCACAGAATCACAGAACAGTAGGGGTTGGAAGGGACTTTTGGTCATCATCTCGTCCAACCCCCCTGCCAAAGCAGGTTCACCTAGAGCAGGCTGGACAGGAATGCATCCAGATGGATTTTGAATATCTCCAGAGAAGGCTGTGAAGCCAGGGACACTGCATGAACCCAACGAGGGAGTGACGATGCCTTGGACCAGACGCCTCTGCTGGGTGCAGACCACAAGTGGCAGCAATAGAAGGCATTAAAACCCAGGTGGTGGCTCGGACCTGTTGCTGCTGTGGACCTTTCTGAGGTCTTGGTGGGGTTTTTGGCTAATGGATCATTTTGAAGCTTAGGATGCCCAGCCTAGCCAGAGCTCCTGTTCTGGAGAGTGCTGTGTCTCCTCACAATAGCTAAAGGCTGAATGGCCTAGCTGCTGGATGGCATATCATATAGGGCATACTGACTAATGGTGGTAACTAAATAACTTTGTCCCCCAACAAAGTTAATTGAATGAGATTTAATGTTGCTAAGAGATTTGGACAGCATCCCTCAAACTTCAGGAGATTAGGCTGCTGAGCAGGAGGCATTGCAGAGGGGTTGGCACCATGCCAGTAAACAAAGCTTTATCAGGATGATATGTTAATATTTGTGTGTATTGTAAAATTAAAAAGACAAAAAAAAAGAGGGCAGGGTGGTGGACTGCCTCATCTGCTTCTCTGGCATAGCAATTCCCATTGAAACTGATGGTAAAACACTAATGCTTCAGCAATAAAGACAAGTGATTTCAAAACAGATTGATTGCAATGGAAAACAGATGCCTAACGCAGCCAGTCCACCTTCATCTGTGGTCCCAGCAGATCCTACATGCAGAAATATTTGCCTTATGAGTAGGCCCAGAAACCCCAGCTGAAATCAGAGCTGAGTTCATCAGGGGGCTTCTTCGGGATGCAAGGATGCTGTCTCAGCAGGTTGTGGCTAGAGACAAGCTCTCTCTGCCTGGACATCAAGCTGGCCGTGCATGGGTTCACCATCATTCGAAAACTGTGTAACTGCGTTAGTGTGAGACTGCATCTGAGGTAACAAACCATGACAAAAAACTCAGACTACAGAAAAAAATGCCAATGAACCATCTGGTAAGAAATGCAGGCAGTGGTGAGGCTCTTGGTGTCCTTCACCTGACACAATACGAAGAGGAAAAATGCTGAAAGTGCAGCAGTGGATCTTGCAGGCTGAGAAGGTGCTCCTGAATTTCATCACCCTGATAACTGGGTGAAGATAAATATTTGTGCAATGGTATGTCCTGTTATCTGGCTCTGGGAATAAAGTGATCATTCAGTCCAAGTGCTTTAACACATCAGAGGAGAACTATATAGAAAGCTTATCTCAGGACTGTCTTAGCTTTTGCAGATCTGGATAATTATGTGGATCTCATTAGTTATAAGTTTTATGTTCCTTTAATGAGGCTTTTCTGTCTGAATAGTCAGTTCTTTGCACAGAAAAGCTCCTCCCACTTCACATTATTTTTTATTGCCCTGGGCTTCATGAGTCTAGTTTATTTTTGTATCCTAGAAATAGTCTCTCTGGTTATATTTTGGGGGATTCCACTTGAGTTAGGACCTGCTTTCTTGAGTATTCAGGAAACGTACAGGTTTGCAGAAAGCACTCTGTGCTGCAAAACAACAACAGAAGCTAGGAAGACTAACACTAAACTCAAATTCATCCTGGTGGAAACTTTATTGTAGTGAATGAACCATATCACTGAAGAGAAGGCTGGGTTTAGCTCCAAACACCACATCTCCCAACTCCATAGGTGTTCAAATGAGCTAATCCTAGAACTTTAAGTGCTGTAAGGCAACCTTCACTGCAAAAGTCTTTTCTCCTGTTTTCTCCATTCGTGTGTCTTTCCGTGCTCAACTGGCAGCATCAGCAGAGTGGGAGGAAAATAATAATAACAGCAATCACTGCCAGAGCGAAAAAGAAAGTGTGCAATCTTTTTTGTATTGTCCAGAGGGAGAAAGACTATAAGCAGAGAAACTTGTGTGTTAAGTTTAATCTTAATGTTCCTTCTAATAAACCACAACCTTGTATTTAAAAAAGCAATGGAAATGGTTAAAACAGGCCTCATATTAAAAGTATTGTCTCTGGTTTAAAAAACATTGGTGGAAAGTGCTTTTTTTCATACTTTTCTCTCTCTCTGGGCTGCAAGGATTGGTTTATCTGTTCTAGACTAATGCTGGTAGCTAAGACCATCACAAGGGCTGGAACCAAAGCTCTTCATTCCTTCTCCGTGTAATCAGCTGGGAAGAGGCTCGCTGGCCCTGTGGGGAGCTTGGTCCACCATGAACAGCCTCCTTCTGCTGGGGCTTCCAAAGCTGGGCAAACGTGGGGGAATGGAGAAGCCAAATCTCATTCTCCTCTCTCTGGTTTTAATGTCACTTACGAAGGAGCTATCGGAAGTTCTTAGTTTCATATTTTGATCTTATTTCCCATTCAGCAGCTTGGTACAGATGTGGATTTTCCAAGCCATCTGATCTGTTTGGATAATAAAAGCCCACTAGGTCTTTTGGGGAAAAGCTGATATACAGTTGCCAACATTTTTGTAGATGTTTTCCAAGCACAATTTTCCAACTGAACCCCAGAGGGTGGGCAGGCTGGGAGCTGCTGGAGGGCTGTGTGCTCATTTTCATCCATTTTTAATGTGCTTAAAAAAAGAAAGAAAGAAAACAATGCCCTTGCCTAGTGACCAACTTCTCTAAAATGATACAGTTTTGGAGTTTTCATACTGAAGAATTTATTTTCTAATAAAATCTTGATTTATGTCTTTTAATCTAGGTTTCTGTTTTCTGCCAAACATTAAAAGAGCAGCAATCTCTTCCCCATCCATGTAAGGATGAGAGATCCTCACATGTTCTGAATCAGGAAAAGCATATTAAAATCCTATACTGTGTTCTTTAGAAAGCACTTAGAGCTGTCAGTTCCCTTTGAAATCTGTAGCAGTTCCAGAAATAAGGTCATGGACGCTAATCCATAAGCTCCCAACATCACTTTCTTCTCCTGTGTTTTATGGGCTTCTCCTAATAAACCAAGCTGGGAGAAGCATCCACCACCTTGATGAGCAATCCTGGAACATGTTACATTCATCTTTTGGGACTCAAAGTGATAAGAGGCTCTGACCTCTTTTCTGGCATGTCTGGATATATTTACAAGGTAGAAAAGAGTGAGCATTGGGGTGAAGTGTGTTGACTCTGGACACCCTACTGCTGGGATGCTCCTGGATCTCATTCTCAGGAGACCCAACTGGTACCTGTGGGGAACACCTAGGACATGCTCTGCAGTGCATTGTGTGCCACCTTGAAGACCTGTTGTGGGTTGGTATTTGGCTGAGATGTACCCTGGTCCCCTGTGCTGCATGCCTGCTTCTCGCTCCCTTCTGCTTCTACTCGTTCTCTGAGAAATATTTTCTCCTTCTGAAATTGCTCTTTTTCCTTTCAAGTTTCTTCTCTTCCTCTGTTTTCTGTAGTCCTACAAAATAAAATAGAGGAATGTGAATTCCTCCCTCGTCTTTTTGCTCCTCTTCTTTCTTACAATATCTCCTGCTGAAAATGCAAGTGCAGTCTGCTGCCAGGTCTTCGTAACTGCTCTTCATGAGCTGGAGAACTTGCATGTAAGGCTTTGCATGTGGATCTAGAAATCAGTGTGACAAAGTGAATCCAGGACTCAGCAACGTGGTTATCTCCAAACTAAGACTGAAGACACCATTGCTTTATAAATCTGCGTGAAGTGAGACCCATCAGAGAGCTTTCATTGACCTCAGAAGGCAAATACAAGCCTCATCTCAGAAGAGCAAATGCAATAAAGCAGATGTCTGTTCTCCAAACCTGCTTTGTTTTGCTGTTATGTGTGAGCTGGAGAGACTCCTGTGCGCTGCTGAAGAAGGAAGATTTATTTTTTAAAACTTTAATGTCATCAGAAGATTTTTCTCTTACAACTGAAAAACAGTAAAGAAACTTTAAACAGCAGGCAAGAAGACTGCTACAGGTGACCCAGCCATAATTTACAGAGATAGTTTAATCAGCTAATAATGCTGAGGATCATGGTGCTCTGTCCCTTTTTTATTTCCTGAACTGTTCAGTTAATGGTTGGGCTAATTGGTAGCTGTCAAGCTTGTGCTGAATGTTCCAAGGATTTCCACAATACTGTTCTGTCCACTTGAAGGTAAGCCGTATAGTTTGGGTTTCAGAAAAGTGACAGTTAGAAAGCAATTTCCATGCATTCACGGCCTACTCAAAGTGTTATAATTTTACCTGATGCTTTCCATGCTGCTTGCTCTTCCAAAGCTGCTCTATTTATTTCTGCTATCTGCTTCATTGTAAAATCCCAGAAAACAGACTGTCTCCTTTATTGTATGTGTGCAAAGTGCCCACTGCAGTCTGGCTCTCCTTTTTCTGGGGATCCAAGGTGCTGCTACAATTAATATGAGGACGGAAAGTTTGAATAAGCTCCTTGTAGCAGCTCTGACTGATGAATGTGCGTGAGGAAGTCTCCTAGGATTTTTTTCCTATAATAAAGTATTATTTTTCACATTAATGATTCCAAAATAGCTGAACTTTGACTTGGACTTTTGAGTGCATGTTTCCCAGAGTATGTGTTCACGAAGCCATTCTGCTGCCGTGGATGAAATTTTGGCCTCTGTGAGCTGTGCACAGTCCCAGGGAGCAGTGGCCAATCCAGTTGTCTTTTGCTGCTTGATTTTTAGGAGAGGATCTTATGTCTTTTTTTTCTGCACTTCTATAAACTTTCAGATCACAGAATCACAGAATGATATGGGGTTGGAAGGGACCTCTGGAGATCATCTAGTCCAACCCCCCTGCCAAAGCAGGTCCACCTAGAGCAGGTTGCACAGGAACATGTCCAGGTGGGTTTTGAAAGTCTCCAGAGACGGAGACTCCACCACCTCTCTGGGCAGCCTCTTCCAGGGCTCTGCCACCCTCAAAGTGAAGAAGTTCTTCCTCTTGTTTAGGTGGAACTTCTTATGTACAAGTTTGTGCCCATTTTCTCTTGTCCTGTCACTGGGCATCACTGAAAAAAGACTGGCCCCTTCCTCTTGACACCCACCCTTTGAGTATTTATAGGCATTTATCAGATTCCCCCTCAGCCTTCTCTTCTCCAGACTAAAAAGACCCAAGTCCCTCAGCCTTTCCTTGTAAAAGAGGCGCTCCAGCCCCTAATCACCTTTGTGGTCCTCTGCTGTACCCTCTCCAGCAAGACAGTTCCCTGTCCTTCTTGAACTGGGGACCCCAGAACTGGACACAGTACTCCAGATGCCATTGGCCTTCTGATGCCATGCCAATGGCCCACAAGGGCGCATTGCTGGCTCATGGTCATCCTGTTGCCCACCAGGATTCCCAGGTCCTTTTCCTCAGAGGTGCTCTCCAGCAGGTCAGCCCCCAACCTGTACTGGTGCAGGGGGTTATTCCTTCCCAGGTGTAGCACCCTACACTTGCCCTTGTTGAATTTCATCAGGTTCCTCTTTGCCCAGCTCTCCAGCCTGTCCAGGTCTCGCTGTATGGCGGCACAGCCTTCTTGTGTGTCAGCCACCCCTCCAAGTTTTGTGTTGCCAGCAAACTTGCTGAGGGTACATTCCATCCCTTCATCCAGATCATTGATGAAAATATTGAAGAGGACTGGACCCAGAACTGACCCCTGGGGGATCCCACTTGTTATGGACCTCCAACTAGATTCTGTGCCATTGATCACAACTCTCTGAACTCTGTCTTTCAGCCAATTTTCAATCCACCTCACTGTCCATTCATCTAATTCACACTTTCTTAAGCTTACCTATGAGGATGCTGTAGGAGACTGTGTCAAAAGCCTTGATGAAGTCAAGGTAGACAACATCCACCGCCCTCCCCTCATCTATCCATCCAGTCATGCCATCGTAGAAGGCTACCAGGTTAGTCAGACATGACTTCCCCTTGGTGAATCCGTGTTGACTGCTTCTGATAGCTTTCTTTTCCTCCAGATGCTTTGAGATGACATCCAGAATGAGGCATTCCATCATCTTTCCAGGGACGGAGGTGAGGCTGACTGGCCTGTAATTTCCCAGGTCCTCCTTCTTGCCCAGGATACCTGCCCCCGCTTCCTTGGCAGTGCAAGGGTTGAGTGAAGCAACTTGAATGTCAAGTAGTACAGAAAGTTTAGAAAACCTTGGATTAGGCTGTCTCTAGGGTATGGCCTAAGTCGCCAGATGTGAGGAAAAACAAGTGATGTGTAACGAGGGCTTGTTTTGTGTTTGACTCACCCTGCAGGGCTCTCAAAGCTGTGGATGATCATGCAAACCCCATGTGGAACAGAGAGGACAAATCTGAGTTACTGGAGAGAGGGATTTGCTGTTCCTGGGTTCTGGGGTCAGGGCCCTTCACTCAGATTAGCCCAGAATTTTTTTTTTCTTGGTATAGAATAAAGATTATACTATAAAAGTCAACAGATACTTAACTGTCATGTTATGAATGGCATCACTGTAATTAAATGCATCAGCTTGTTGCCTTAAACAAGTAGTTTCTTTGAGAATTCATCACTGAAAAAAAAAAGCATGCTGTATTTTGGAGAGGGCAAAGGGGGAGACTTTACTTTCCTTCCTCCTAATCTTGATTCACCACCTAAAACTCCCCCATTCCCTTAGCAGGACCTGCTGCCTCATATGTGGGGACGATGTGGGCAGCTTTCTCTGACCTCATGCCCCATGTTCTCTCAGGAGCTTTATGCCGGGGAGTGAATACCCCTTTACAGATGGATGAATCAAGACAGAAATGTTCAGGTTTGACACCACGACTCAAGTGCTGCATCTCTGTGTACCTGCAAGCCTTGTTTTTAGGTGACCTGCTGTCCTGTGAACTCACACCTCCCATTTGGGAATTCACAGTGGGTGTGGGAGCCTGAGGCTGGGATCTGCAGATGTCTGCCCAGGTGGTGGGAAATGCCAAGGTGTCGAGTTGTGCTCTTGTGGGAAACATCTTTCCTCTGGTAGCTCCTAGCTGTGAGCAGGGAAGGACTCAGCCCTTTCTCTCGACGTGCAGGGTGCTCCTCCGATGCATGAAGACTGTGATCCTCATTTGTCCTGTCTTTCCCAACCCCATCCCCAAGACAGGCACCGACCAGCGAGTCTGCAGGACAGGCTCAGTGGTCACCTTGGTTTCCCCAGTGAAGCTGGGTGGCTCCATGCCCTCCACCTACCTGCACACAGCATTTCATCTCCTGCCAAAACCCCTCTTGCAAATGCAAGAGGTGGGGGAAACTTCTGGTCTGGAAGTCCCCTATGAAACTGTGTCACCATTTTGGGGCTATTTAGAGGTTGAGTGCTTCAGCCGAGGCAAAGGATGAGTGACTGCCAGGAGTGCCTGAATGTTAGGCATTTGCTACTAAAAGAAGTAAGTGAGAAGCTCTCATTTCCTACAAATCTATACCCAAAATGACTTCCCCAGGTGAGGATGAAAATAGCTAGGCTCAGGGTTGCTTTCAGGTGCAGAACAGTCTCTTGATTTCCCTCTTCCCAGTGTCTTTTTTACTCCTTTTTTCTGTCACTGTTCAATGAAGGCCTGAACTTTCCAGCTGCCCCATGTAGGGCTGCCCCAAGTTCAGTGCTTGTGCCAGTTGAAATTAAAGGGCCTCAGGCCAAGGATCTCAGCTTGAGACCCTCAAAGTTATTTAAACTCCAAAAGCCTGAGATGAAGGATGGCTCCTTATCAGTGCTGTTGTGCTTGACAAGGAAGGGCTTTGGCACATGAAACAGCTATAACTTTGGATGAGAGGTGTTGAAGCACTTGGGCAGGATCTTTAGGGATCATGTGGGAACCTGCAATCTGGGGAAGGGCCCCTCATCTGTGAGTCCCACAGCTGGCCAACCCAATTTCCAGTCTCTCCAGGTCCCCTCTAAGGGGACCCTCTCCAGCATATCCCACTCCCCAGTTTGGTGTCAGAAGTCTTTCAGAGGCTGTACTCAGTCCTGTCATGCAGGTCCTTAGGGGAGATAAGAAGCAGTACTGTTCCCAGGGCTGGTCTGAGGGACACCACCAGTTCCTGGCTGCCAGATGGACTTTGTACTGCTGGTCACACCTCCTTCAGCCTGGTGGCACAGCCAATTTTCCATCCACCTTATTGTCCTCTTATCCAACCCATATTGTACCAGTCTGATGATAAGGACACTAAGACTTGCAAAAGTTAAGGGGTCAAACATCCACTGTGCTCTCCTTGTCCTCACCTCATCACAGAAAGCAGAATTTTACTAGCTCAGGCATGGTTTAGCTTAGACATAAGTTCAGCCAGGTTTGCACTGCACTCCCTCCACCCTCCAGGATGTGGTGTTAGAGGGGATCAAAGCCGTTCAGTCTCCTGCCTCCCCTGGAATTGACATACCTTTGACATATGCTCATGCTGCTGCAAAAGCAATTGAACCCGGTACTGAGCGATCAAGTCCCAAATATTCCCTCCAATTATCCAAAGCACTTGTACTCTGGGAGAAAGTACAGATGATGACATTGAAGATGGAATAATTATGTAGTGGAGTCTTGCAGTATTTATGTGAAGGGTTATTATGCCAGAGCTCCAAATGTTAGCAAAATCACCCCAAGCAAACAGCAGGCAGGATTCGCATGTCTGTCTCCCACTCTCATAATGCTCACTCATGTTTATGGGCAGACTTATATGGGTTTTTATTGCTAATGTCTTTCTCATTAATAGCCCATTTGAGTTTCATGGTATATCTTTTTGGCACAAAATCAATTCAGAGTTTGCAATTACGTTTCCAGGTAGAAGATGCTGTTTACATCACGTTGCTCTGTAAATCTTGGACAAAGAGACCTACGTGGGAGCATCAGGCATGGTGCCGGGCCAAAGACACCAGAGGGTTATTTGCAGGACTTTTATGGCCAAGAGGACAGAGTTTGCTGCCAGAGTTGCAGTGTCTTCCCTCAACTGGATGCAACAGCACGACCGGAACTGCAGAATGGACAGGAACTTCAAACAGGGTTTGTCCTGAGGCCCTGTTGGCTGGGAAATGCACAAGCTCCTTGGGATTTCTGTATTTAGCTGAAGAAGGGCAGGGGCATTATGGGCAGTGACGTTAGTCCTGCCTGCCCTTGCAGAGGTGGGACCTGCCTTCGTGCAGAGCTCTTCCCGCGCACTTGCGAGGCCTCGTATGGGCACACTTTGTGCAATGTTAGGCAACATGCCACATGAATCACTTTGCAGAGGCTGGAAAAATGTAGCAACATATGGAGCTGAGTTTGGGGAAAGAATTGAAAACAAACCTCATAACTTGAGCGGTTTCCTCCCATGGCAGCTGTTCACATGTGCTCTTGATGCTTGATATGGGCCTCCCTGCTCACTGGGGAGATACCTGGAAGTCATCAGAGGAGCACTTGCTCTCCAGAAGCCTTTCACCACCTCTGTTTGCAGCTGCTTGGGATGAGTGAATTCTGCACTGACCTGAGGAAAACGCAGTATCTGCTTCCCTGCACAAGATTTGTGAATTTCTCAGACAGCATCTCCGCAGCCGCTGGGCTAGATTACATCTAAACCCAGCTGCTATTAAATAATCTGCACTGACGTTGTTCAGCATCACTTGACAAAGAACCTTATAACCAGGCTGGGACATACTAGAAATCAATTTCTAGTGGACACAGCATAGCCACATCCACATCTGATTAAAGCACCGTAACTGCAATGCAGTCCAAGGTGGCGTCACAGCTCCCACCAGGAGTTTCAGCTCTTTCACCAACAACCACAAAACTTTGCAAGCAGAGTAGAAACCAAGTGGGTGGCAATCCTTGCTCTAGTTAGGATGCTCCAAGGATAAAGCTCAGGAGGAATGGGTTATGTCTGCTGCTACAGACTTCATGTGTGACACTGGCTAGCTGGTCTCTTTGGACCTCAGCTCTCCAGCCTTAAGAGGAGAGATGAATAGTGCTCTCTGCCTTAGCTGTTTGCACTTTGACTTTTAC
The DNA here is from genome assembly GCA_002844005.1 of Limosa lapponica baueri. Classification (NCBI taxonomy): domain Eukaryota; kingdom Metazoa; phylum Chordata; class Aves; order Charadriiformes; family Scolopacidae; genus Limosa; species Limosa lapponica. The sequence goes on along the minus strand of KZ505753.1, from coordinate 898,540 downwards.
AATGGGCATGTTACCATACTCAAGGAGATCCAAGTCAGTCTGGGGACAGAAGCTGCAAGCAAGCTGCAACCATCTTAGAATAAAACAACTTCAGTAGAGAAAGGTAAACACAAGAATTAGAATAGAATAAACTCATCTGAAAGCAGGACCTGAGCAAGAGTTCGATGGACTAAAGCCACAGCATTACCAATGTTAAAGATGCATCTGTTTAGGGCTGTCAAGCTATTCCATTGGGGCATCTCCTTCAGCCAAGCTGCCTCCTAAGCTGTGGGTATGTATGTCTGGCTCACAGACATACTGGCTGGTATGTATGCCTGGAGCCCTGGCAATCACAGAAGCAATTCTTGTGCTATAGGAAAACCATGGCTAAACCCTTATTTTCTTGGCTAATTTTTGTGTCTGCTCTCAGGGCATTGGCATTGCACCAGGCACTGCATCCCCACTAATGAATGGGGCTGGTGGGTGGTTCGTTGCCCTCTCTCAGGGGTTAGTATGAGGTGTGGGCGTCCTCAGGAATAAGTCACTAATTTCATCGTTACTGACTCAGTACTCTCAGGATGTCCTTTCTCTATCTCCTCTGTGGGAGCCCAGCACCTCCTCAGGATGTGGACACCAAAATGCAGAGCTGTGACACATGGTGACATCACCTACCATTTCTCTGTCAGATGGGACTAGGAGAAGCAGTTTCTGGGACAAGGCGTGAGGAAAGGAGACGGGGAGGGTGGTCTCCATCTCAGCGCTGGGTGGGCAGTACATGGGGGCAGAGGTGTCTCCAAGGCTCTGCTGTTGTCTGGGGGCCCTCTTGTGGAGCAGTTGCCTTGCACATCCAGCGACAGGACTAGCTTCTACTTGGGACAGGGCTTGCTGGCTTCTCTTGAGTTTCAGAGTGGCTTTTATTGAGAAACAGGGATTTTTGCTCAGGTTGCTCCCCAGAATGCAGTGTGGCAGCCCCAGTTTTACTGGGCCAGCCCAGGGCTCCTCATTGACCCTCACAGCTGGGTTGGGTCTCAGCTCCTCTGTAAGGGCCTGGGGGGATGGACAGTCCCTGCCTTTTGCAGACAGCTGGACAGATTCATCCCCTAAAGACAATGCATCTAGTCTGAGCTGGCCTCTATACAGTCAGCTGAATACTACCCAACAGGTTGTATGATGAATCCCTCAGACAGACCTCTAGAACACATCAGATGAGGAACAGTTCAAGAATACATTATTTCTCTCCACTTCCTATAAAATGAGTTGAAGGTGATGAGCAGATGTCAACACCTGTATTGGAATTATCTGCCATTAGGTGAACTGAATCCCACCATTGTGCCTGAGAGTCTGGTGAGGTCTGAGCAAACTTTGACTCTGGCCACACTCTTGTTCAGAGTCCTTCAGGTGGGGGGCCCTGCTGCAAAGAATTAGGCATTGATTTTGTTGGTTACTGCTATATCCATGATTATTTTTACTCATTAGGGGCCCTGCTCCAGCAAAACTTGAGTGTTTGTTTAAGGCCTAAATGGGTGGGGGATAAATATGTACTTAAAATTATTTAGTAAATGCTCTGATGGAGCGAGGGGTGCTCAAGAATTAGCTGCAAAGTTGTTTGTAGATAGAAGCCAAGGTGGAATCTGGCCAGGGATTCTCTCACTCATTTCCTTATCCCAGAGCACTTCACTGACCTTAATGGGCAAAATATGGCCAAGACTATTCTTTCCATAGTCTAAGTTTTCGGCTAAAAATATCTGTACTCCAAGCACTATTTCCTGTAACGCAGATAGGCTGTGCCTTTTGCCAGCTGGGACGTGTACCAACCTGGTAAGTCTTATCGTTGTTGTTGCTTATTGTCCTTTGTCAATACAAATCTCTGATTTTTTCCCCCAGTCACTTTCTGTGTCTGAAATATGAGTTTGTGCAGAAAGATGTTTCACCGTGGTTTTTGGGGATAAGGTAGAGCTGGCCCTTCAGGTGTCCAGCTTATTTTCAAACAGTTGGAATGACTCCTACCACTTTTTGCAGGGACAGCTCAGCCATCCACGCAGCAGCAGCTGAGCTACCATGAGTTAAAGTACTAAAGATTCCTGAAATTGAAGCCATTTTACTGTAAAACCCTGTATTCCAAACAGTGGTAATTCATGCTCAACAACAGCTTGTGAAGCAACTGCTGGAGCTTCATGTCAGGACTGTGGTTTGCCACCAGGAGAGGCGGTCCTGCGTCTTCCCCACCTCTCCCATGTAGCCCCCTGTTTGGCACTGAACATGCCATAGCTGCAGGAAGGCAAAAGCCCACAGAGACCTGACCCACCAGAACCTCAGGGATTGCTTTTCTGGTGAATGAACAAGCATCTCATACACAACAAGGGGGACCGATCTGATAGACAGCGGGGCCTGGTTTAATTCTTGTGAAAGCAAACCCGGCTTGTGCAGAGCCGCCTCTGCTCCTCGCAAGGCCGCATTGGCCCAAGGTGTCAGTGCTCTGCTGGCATAAAATGAACAGTTATTGCACCAGAGCCCTTCAATCTGCAAGTGCAAATGTGACACAAATGGGTCTAATGTGCACGGGGCTTGTAATGGGTGATAGCTTAAGAGCCGCACTTTGAAAATATGGTCCTCTGTGTCCCATTTTCTTTACTTGGCTTTCGTTTACTTTCTCATACACGTGGGGGAGATTAAGAACAGAGCCCGTACTACTCTCCAACAGTTGTGCATTGCTGATCCTTTCTCTTTCTACACTAAAAGGAAAGCAGGGGCTATCACAGAGCTCCACTGTGGATTAGCTGATATATTGAAGGAACAGCAACGAGATTCCTGATTTTCTGCAATGCTGCAAGTTGGATTGGATGATTTTTATTGTCACCTGAAGTCTGAAATCTGTGCACCTACAAAATAACCAGGGCAAACTGGGAACAGTTTTGAATGGTGCTCTGCATATACTGTGTGACTCCCTTTCTGTTGACTTTTGAGCATCAATGAAGGGAACACTGAATCAGAATGGCCATGTACCAAACTGTAAGGTTTTCCGAGCACTGGAAACTGCCTTTGCTCTCTGCTCCGAGTCTTGCAGCAGACACATGAGAACACTGTGCTTTAACATGCATTTGGAGTCATTTCACATGGGGAAGGAGAAAGAGCAATGTATATTTCTGTGAGCACTTTGCAGGTGTGAAAGAGGCAAGAACAGTGTTTAATTGTTCTTGTCCTCATGCACATACTTAAAGTTACTGTTCCTTTTGAAAGACATAATTTCAAGCTGTCACTAGGTACACTTTCCTAGGAAGGCCAATTTGCTGAAAAGAGTGAAGCTATGTGGTGCCTTTCCATTGATGCCAGAACAGCTGTTTCTCTGATTGCCAGTCCCTCCCCTGCCATTTTTTCCTGAAAAAAACCAAACACAAATATTACAAGCTCATATTACTTGCAGCCAATGAGACAAATGACTTAAGAAGGGTGGTATTGCTTTTATTTCTCTGTATGTTAGGGAAGCTGTTGAGGCAAAGAGAGTTGTTACCATCTTTTCCAGTACAGAGGGGAACCTGGACCTCTCCAGGGAGGTTTTTCTTTCAGAGGTGCTACTGCCCCTGCTCCCATCCCCATGGGCCCCAGTCAACCATTAAGCTGGGCAGAGGATTAGGCTGGAAGAATGTGCAGCCATTGAAGCAAGGAGTCACAGGCAAGTTGATGGCATAAATCATGAGTGCAAGCTCCTTCTCCAATCAGGACAACTTTAGTCCAGGTCAGATATAACTGCATGTCTGAGTCCCGAAAACCTCTCTGGGCAGCATTCTCCCCTGGTGCCTACTGTGAAACACAGTCCAAACCTGTCACCCTTGTAACTATCCATCAGGTAGCTACTCAGCTCTGTTAGATCATCCCTTAGATTCCTTTTGATCAAGCTGAACAAGCTCATCTCCCTCAGCGTCTCTTTCCAGGTCTTGTTCCCTAAGCTCATTGCCTCTTCAGCTGGGGGACCGAAAACCAGTCCCAACAATCCAATACCCAGTAGAGGAGGATAATGACTTCCCTTGATTTGGAGCCTTGCTGCTCCAAATATGACTAAAAATGCAGCTTGCTCTTTTTTCCTGTGAGTATATGTTGCTGGCTCATCGTCAGGTGATGTCCACCATAGCCCTTGGGTCCTTACAGCATGGTCCCATCACTGCACAGTTGATGATGGAATTGGCCACTACATGGAAATTTCCACTCTTATCTGAACTGTGACAACTGGTTGTGCATGTGCTGCTGGGACTTTGAGGGACACCTTGGACTAGGTTATCTAGTCCTCTAGGAAGGACAAAATAATTTCCCCCTTTTCTACAGGAACATGGCTAAAGACACTAAGTTTCCATGTATTGAGAAACCTTTTGCTACTCCCATACATTAGTCAAATTTATGGACGATAATCTGTTATGAAAACTGGAAGCAAAAGTGCTATTTGATTCTGAATTTTCAGGGAATTGTGTTTGGCTTAATTTGGTGGGATAAATCTGCATCTTCCTGGTTTAGAAATTTAAAAAGAATCTCTCTATATACTTTCTGTTGTTGTTCTGCTCAGTAAAACTAATGTTATTCATTACATTTAAACAATGCTTAACTTGCCATTCTCCTTGGTAATTATCTCTTGTCCCTTAGGAGTACATAAACACATACATTTGTAGTATATAAAGGCCCATGCCAAACTTACACGAGTAAATAAAGGAAAGCATAGTGTGAGCTGCTTTTGCTCTTTATGACTGAAGGACTGTTCCTCTTGAGACATCTTCCACTCACAAAAGCGTCAGAAGTGGGTCTTGCAATAAGCGTTAGGTACTTATGTTGAATTCACTTCCTGGAATATAGAATTTGTTAAAGTATCTTAAATTATTTATTTACAGATTTCAGTTCAACATTGAAATGCCCATTTTGATGAGCCAGTGATGAGATGTCATTACTTGTTCCACTGCCAGCCTTCCATTCAATAATTAGCCACCCCACTCATAACATTTTTGCTTGATCCTATCAAGCATGTATTCACTTTGATTGGATAGAATATTCATTGGCAGAGACTGTGAGGAGGCACGTAATTCTATTTATGTTCATCCCTTAATCTATTTCTGCAGTTTAAGGGATCTAATAATTCCAACTCTCTTTCACCTGTGATTGTATCTTAATTCAGTAAATTCTCATGCTATATTTTGTGAAAAATATATTTTGTGAAGATTTTCACTCCTGAAATGAGCAGCTGTATTGTTTACTAAGAAAGCATGATGCTGAATGAAAGGTAGTAACAACTTTTTTATGATTAAGAATATTTAAGTTTAAACCAGCCATGCAAAAATTACCATTTTTTATCTTATACAGAAAGAACAACATTACCAAGGAAAAACCCTGTAATATGAGGAAGCGTGCTCCTTGGAACGTTTCTCATCTGATCAGATGAAGATTTCTACAACATTAATGTCTGTATCTGAGCTCATCATCTAGAGCCTCTTTATACTCAATAAATAGCAATAGACAAGTCCCGTGGTGTGATTCATGTCATCACAAAGAATGTGTCTGAAGTAGTTGGTGTGAACTGCTATTTTCTCTCCAGTGACTGTAAAGGGATGTCATTTGTCCACACATATGCATCAAGTGCCACTTGAGATGCTGTAGTGCGTTTGACACATCTGCATGGGGTTGGCAGATATGGCATAGGACCTAAAGGAGACCTGTCCCCTTCTGGAACTGTAGCTGGAGACAGATATCTCAGGTGGCCTGTGTTAGGTGACCAAATTAGCACAGCCTGCATAAACATGGTCCAAGGTGTTCTGGGATACCAGTTTAGGAGATCATACTTGACCTCTGATGCTGTTCAGGGAGGAACTGGACATCTCATGGGTGCAGTGCCATGTCATCCAGCCCTGTGTAGAACTCCTGGATCCCCTGGAGCATATCAAACAACATTAGACAGTTGTATTTGTTCAACAAAATCAAGTCCTGGAGCTGACTGCAATGTGAGTTTATACTACTAGTGCATGTGGACAGCCGAGTTTCTGCCTATGAATCTGGAGCTGAATTCCACACCAAAAGTTAGATACCTCTAATTTCCAATCTTTGCCACAGATGGTTAGTATTCAGGGACAGGTATGAGTGAGATCCTCTCATTTGTCTTGCTTCAGAAAGTGTCTGTTTGCTAGTAGAACTCAGTACAATGTAGTATTGCCGACACACCCTTTCCACAGCAGAGATGCCTGCAGTCATTCTTGGGAGGGGACTCCCTGAAAAACTAAATTACCACAGCTGAGACAATTTGTCTGTTCTAACGTGAAGATTTGGAATTAAATGTCTTACAATAAGAACAGAAATCCTCCCTTAGGGTCTGCTGGAGGCTCTTACATGTAAAGGTCTGCATCAGTAGTTAGCTTTGTCCCTGGGAAGTGGTCTCAGTGAAGACAGCGGGACTATCCTGTAGGTATCCCTGCTTGAGCAGAAGGGTTGGACAGATGACCCCCAGAAGTCCCTTTCAACCTTGACTGTCCTGTGATTCTGGGATCCTATGATTAAACAGTCTGCCCGACTGCAATGGGGTCAGTTCAGAGGGAGTTTGAAATTAGGTACTTGCATGAATCTTTTCTGAATCAGGATTCATCCAAGCCCAAATGGAACAGAAGGCTTCCATAAACTGGTGTAGAAGGTGTAAGGCTATATCTGGTTTCCATTTGGGTGCTGAGATCCTGCTGATTTCACTGAGATTTCTATATCTACAGAGCAGTTAGTAATGCAAATGCTGCTTTGGATCTGGATCTGAGATCAGAAATGATGACAGCTGGAGCCTACCTATCTCCCGCTAATACTGTCTTTATCCATCACTACTAAATTGGTTTCTACATTAAAGCTATTTTTACATATTTTTGTCTCTGAGATTTTAGCAGTTTATTACTAAATCTTGCTCTTTTGGGATAATCCAGTCTTTAAAAATTAGGTTTAACACTGAGGTTTAATGCAGAGTTTAGCTCAACCCGTATCTGACTATTGTGTGCTATTTTAAAGGGTTTCTTCTGAAGTATACAGGACTTAGTGTGCTAAAAAAACAGGATAGTGAGCTAGATGGATCACTGCTCTGACCCAGGAAAGCAGCCCTAGGAAAATTTTTGATCAGTCCACTGAACTCCCTTGTATATCACAATTATGGTTTACTATAAAAACGTGACTCATATGTGGCTCTGTAGTGTGTTTATCACTTTGGTTGGCACAGGGCAGACCGAAAAGACCAATAACATCTGCATTTGATTCACAGCAGTTTGCATGGGGTCTAACAGTGGTCTGGATGACACCTCAAAGTAAGGTATGGGTTAAGGGAGTGGTACCATGGTGACTGCAATGAAACAGACACCCCAGAGAAGGGACTAACAGAGCAAGTTAATAAATTAACTCTTACTCTCCAGACAAACCTTCTAAGTTAACAGATATTGGCATTAATATGCAAATAAACAACATAATCTTAAATAAAAGGGAGTGGAGAATAAAACTAATGTAATCGGTATATTTACTCAGTTTCATGTGATAATGTTTTCATGCTAACTTTTGTAACATTAAAAATAAAGCCTCATACACCAGCTAAAATCCACATTTAACAGAGTGATGACACACTGTAGCTGATGTGGGATGCTGCAAAACCTGCAGTGGCAATTGGTTTGGATGGAACACCCCAGTAAGAGCAGCGAAACAGGCTGCCTGGGGAGCTTGGGGAGCTTTCTTCATTGGGGAATTTTCACAAATAGGTCAGAGAGAGATGAGCTGGGAGGCTTCTTAGGCAGGATTGCTTCTGCTTCAGTGTTGTGTCTCCTGGGTTCTGAAAGCCTCTCTGGGAGAGTGACTCTGTGCAATCTGCAAAAGAGTTTTTGAACTGTGTTATTTCTTTGAATTGGGGTATTCTGTAGTGGTGGAATCCTCAGACTGATAACTCAGTGAAGGCCAACACAGTTGGTTGCTAAGGCCTACCACAGTCTCAATGTTTAATGAATTGACTTAAACGTTACCTTTGCTTTCATTTTGCTGCCATTGGACTTGAAGTTTTACAGTAGCATGCTGTTTTCTTAATTTTTTTCAATAGCTGCTTGTACTAACACTTCAGTATACTCTTCTAATTCTCCCTTCTTAAACCACTTTCTCCTTCACATTATACTTCTGTAATCATGACCCCACAGTGATGATATTTTTCTCGTCTTTTAAGATTAGGACATGAGCATGGAAGACTTAGGGAAGCTGTGAATAAGAGTACACACGTGACACCCATTGATTTCAGCAGGACTGTTTAACACTAGGCACACTGGAGCTGGCAGGAATCGCATACTGAGCGTGCAAACGCTTTGACCTCATGATCTGAGCTTTGCCTATGGATTCTTATGCTTCTGAGGACACAGTGGATTCACGGGGACCTGCCTGGACGTGGGGATCTCCAGGCACGTGCTGGGCAGCAGCAGTGGGCACTTGTGAAGAGGAGAAACTGAGGAAGAAACGCAGTCCCCTTCTTGGGCAGGGCTGCTTACTTTTAAGCAGCATACAAAATACCTTTTTTTCCTGAACTTTGAAAGACTTGGGTGACAAGAGGCAATGACTTTTCTCTGCAAGCCATGTGGTCTTTGCCTGGCACTTCTGCTTTCTCTTTTACCTTGTCATGCTGGTGATATTTTTTCAAGTTGTATCCTTTTCATTTCTGTTTCCTTTGATCTCCCTGTTTGTCTGCTTAAAATATGCATGTTCACAGAAGAATAGAAAGTAAGACCCTTTTGCCTTTTGTACGTGCTTCTCTTTTGGGTGATATCGTGTGCCATGTTTAGGCTGGAGGTGGCTCTTATTTCAGCTATCTGTTCACATAAAAGAGCCTAGTTTTTTTCTTACAACTCCTAGAAAATGAGGGAATTGTTTTCACAGACTTTTAAATCTAACACACAAAACCAAGGCTAAAAGGATCAGTATTGGCTCTTATATTGAAATATAAAACAATAAAAAAAAATTACTAAGTTTTTTTCTTTTGTAAACTCTTCACTGGTTTACAGCTACTATGGAAGTTAATATACCTAGTCCAGTGTATAAATTTTAAAGCTTATATAAGTTGTATAATAAAACATAATAAAACTGAGAATACCTTGGGATTTGCAACAAAACCCCTCCAACACATTCAATTTAAGAAGTGGTCACAAGTCTTAGGTTTACTGTAGGTGTTTATAGCTCTTTGTGAATTTCTGTGGAGGGAAGGATGGTTATTCCTGCTTTGCTGACACTACAAAATGTAAAACTTCCTCAGGGTTTTGCAGAAGTTCTTTTTTAGTTTTTAAATCATTCCTAAGTTGTGCTGGATGTAACACTGAATATTTTGTTTTATTTCATTATTCCTTGGGACTCTCAGTTTGCTCTGATTGACGTTGCTGGAATTTCCAAAGATGAAATTACAGAGTAGAGAGAAATATGCACAGTGCTGAAGGGATGATGGATTTTGCTCTGACTCATTTAAAATGATTTTCTTTGCCCTACAATCTTAGACTAATTAAAAATGGCGATCTAGCTAATTTTCCTCAGGAATCAAAATCAGTGAGTCGCCCTGATTTATGTCTGTGAAAGAGCTCCCTTGAGCACTTGCAAAGAGCAAGAGGAAAGTCCCATCATCCAGGATCAGTTCAAAACCAGACTGCAGCAGTGAGGGAATTTGTCACCATGTAGCTCCAAAGATCTTTTGGAAGTCTCCCCAAGTACATGAATTTTAATCTACTAAAATTCTGGCACAGGGAATATATTATTGAAATTAACCAGAGGGAAAACCACTGTCCCTCCAGCGTAATCAGAGAAATCACTGACTGCAGAAGAAGGATCTGACAGTCAGTTGACAGTAATAAGCTTTTGATTATGTCAGGACTAGTTCTTCCTATGTTAATATTGATCATTTGACAGTCACTGTCACCCTCAACCAGGGCATCCTGCTTCACTTTGTCATCTTTGACCCCAGCCTCAGTTCAAGAATGGGTTTGCCCTTCAAGTTCATTTATTTAGGAAACACAGTGGGTAACAGGGAATTCTGTCAATAAAACATGCCATGTAGCAGTCTCACTGCGATGGCACTCATTCTGGTTTGCCTCTTGTATGTTGGATAGTTACGTTTTCACTATCACCTTGTTGGTTACCTGTATTTTATGATGAGTCTATCACAATTTCTTTAATTGATTTAGCTTCTTACTTGTGTACTTTTCAGATCTTTCCCAGTATGTGTTGTGTATGTAACCCAAAACGGGCCAATACATGTCCTACCGACATGTGTGCCCCACAGTCATCAGAAGACAGCCAGACCATAACTTTCCTGTCTTTGCATTTTGTCAATAGATAAATTCACAGTCTTCAATTTTTCTCTACTACTGCCACATAAGTGGGTCACTTCAGGCTGGAAAGAGTTTATACTGACATTTTAGTCAATGGAGAAATACTCATTGGCTTTACTTGTGTGAGTGGAAGATTGACCCTCAGCATGCTTTGGTGGATATGCTTTTGATATTTTTGTTCCTAGTGACACCTTCCACCTTTTCCTCATCAGGATAGCATGACTGATTTTATTGCTCTTGACTTATCACGTGGTGGTTTCTGCCTTGTGCTGCCTCCTGTTTCCATGACCTGGAGAGATGGAATGAGCTGGAGCCTGCTGCTTCTGATTCCTTCTTTCTGGACACCGATTTCTGCAGTACAGTGGGAAACTGGGAGAAACCTGTGTTTGATATGGCAGTTTTCCGCTGTGTGGGAGTCTGTCTGTTGCTGGAAAAGATTTATGAAGGCAAAGCAAACTTGAACTGTATACAGCACTATTTGTGGGCTGTGCATGCGGAAACTTAGATCAGCTCAGCTGGGCATGGCAACATGCAATGTGTCATTAAATGGGCTATATTCTGGAGTCTCAGGAAGGTGAAGATGTGTCCCCAGGGGACCCCAGGAGGCTGTGTCTGCATCGTGGCATGGAGGTGGGACAGCAGGTCCTGGCTTAGTGCTAGCCTGGCTTGTCCAGACCCCTGTATCAATGACAGGCAGCAATGTGAGCTGCTGGGACGGGGTCTTGGGGTCCTGTCTCTGTGGGATTCGCACCCCAGCTCCATTTCACCCACCAGGGAGCTGAATGATGTCAGATGATTTGTGTGAGCTAAAAATGGGTGTCAGCTTACTGCTGCTTACTGGCCAGTGGTTAAGTTTTCACATGTCCCTGCAGGGAAAGAGCTATTAAGTAGATGAAAGGGGATTCTTTCATGGGATGGCTGTGTGTCTGTCCACATTGCTCTTCTTTGGTTTCATTGGCAAACTCCTTTCTCTCCAGTGCTGGTTCTAATTCCCCATTTGTAATTTTATGCTTGACTTGATATATATCTGCCCTTCAGAATGAATGTTACCTGCTTTTTCCTCATTTTTCATCCAAAATGTGGTTGGAAGCCTGAGGGACTGTCATGGTGAAGTTCTGGAGGAGGAAAAGTCCAGATCTAAGGAGACCGCTGCAGCAGAGAGCCCCAGGAGCCTGCGCCAGGGTAAGAGCTGCTCCATCTACTGGAACTACCAAGGGAGAACTACTGCACTCCTGTTTAATGAACAGCTGGCAAACTTTAATATTTCTGTGTAGATCACATGATAAGAGGTCCTGTTTCGTCTGTTTTTCAATTGCTGTAGCGGAGTGCAGAGAAATAACCTTTTCTCTGGATTAGGAGGATCCACACCAGGACAGAAGCCCTACTCACCCACTCAAAGTACCCACCAATGGCCTTTCCTCATTGAGCCACTCTGCTGAGGTTGGAAGCAGCAAAACATTTACACACCTGGTTAGCATGAGTCTGCAAAAAGCTCATTTTTTTTAGGCTGCTGTTTAGTTTTTCTAGTCCCAGACTTGGCCCCATAACAACTGCTACTTGTAGTTATGAATTATTGATCTTGCCCATATGCACAATTAGGTTTTATTATTGTGGCTGTTACCTTGCTGACTTGTCCATTTGTAGTGTCACACATGATGAGGATTTTGAAAGACAGCAACAGCCTTGCTGGAACGTCACGAGAGCTGCATTCGCAGCAGTACAGCTGACATCGCAGTAGTGACACAGCCAAAATTAAATCACCACCCCAGGAACACTTGGCAGCACAAGCCCAGATTGGAAGTACCCAACAGGCCTGGTGATGTCACAGGTACTTTTTTCTTGTTCTAAAACAGTCCAGAATAATGCGGGAATCTTATTTCATAAAATGTGACGTTCTTCAAAGTGTTCTCCCGTGATTCATTTATTTTTGGGTGTGGTAACATCCCTCTGAGTTCCCTATGTACTTACGCACTCATTAATCTTCTCCCAGTGGAGAATTTCCATCTTCCTTGTAATTATTTGGGGATGGAAAAAAAAATTCTGATATGTCATCTAGTTACTGACTGAGTAAAAGGAAGATTGAGACTGTAGAGTTTTGGCACTGTGTGACGTGAAGTCTATCGGTGTCAGTGAGTTTATCAACTTATCTATGCAATGGATCCAACCTTCTCTCCTATGTGGTTTTAGAAGTGATATCTCTAGTGATTATACTTTCAGGATTCTGGTAAAAGTGAAGCCAAGCCAGAGTTTCATCACATAAAAGAAGAACCAGACCAGTGTCTCCTGATCCAGGGACAATCCAACCACTCTACTTTGAGACGTTCTTTAGAGTGCTGGTTCAAACCTTTATTCAGCTTATCAACACTATTTGCAAAAGCTGCTATCTTCTTTTGCCACTGTTGGATGAGATCAAACTTTTGGTGCCTAACTGTGAAAGCTGGGTGTTACTTTCCGATGTGTTGGTTGATCTGGGGGTCTTCTAATGGAGCAAGGCACTGGGGAAGACCTACCATTTGGATCCACATACTCCATTGTGGAACTTAGCCTGATCACAACGACCATGACACTATTTCCTCTGCATAACACAGATGAAGCTTTGAGCAGTTTTGATATGGTTTTGATTATTTGAAAATCCTTTCCTAGTGTTAATAAGCACATTTTATGGCAAATAGTAAGGGTGGAGACTAGATCTTCTGTTTCAAGGAAACTTGGATTTTCCATTCCCAACTGGAAAGGAAAAACTACCCTTTCCAAGTAAGTGAAATTCCAGGAAAGCAGATAAATGAGACAAAGTGTTTGGTCTTAATTTTAATCTTTTGTAACTTTTGTAGCTGAATTTTCTTTTGAAAGTCCATTTTAAGAGAAAGAAAATCAAAACTGCCATTCCAAAAGAACAAAACAAGATACAAGAACTTCACAATGTGTTGATCAATTTCTTTTTAGGGCAAATGTTAACAGAATTATCAGATTTTTGAAAGTGCATAAACTATGACAAAACCAGTTCTTTTTTTGGCCCCCAAAATACTTGAAAGAAATCTTGCCAACCAGCTGCTGCTGTAAGTGTACCCTTGGGCTAGGCCTCCAAGAAGATCTTCTGGAATGGGCTTGCCACATGCACCTGGAGAGTCTAATCCTGAAGTAAAAGCAAGCAAACAGTAGCAGAGTTATATCAGAACAGGATACTTTGGAAAAAAAATGACTGTTTTAAAGGAGGTTCAGCTGCCGTGAAAGCTGGATCCTCCTTTTCAATTTTTGCTTTTGGGAATTGTCATCCTCCAATTCCCTCTTGTAACTTCCTGAACCAATGTGTATGACTGCAGTGGAGTAGGGATTCCATAGCAACTTCATTTAGATTGAAGAATGGAGATAGACAAATTAAATATGAAAATTAATAATTCAATTTCTAGTAGAGTATGCTGTGTCTATTATTGCAATGTTGCGTGTGATATATGATGGTCTGTCCATATCACTTCTTACAGATATTTTAGTACCAGATACCACCTCAAACCGCATGTCAGAAGTCAGTATGAGCCTGGGAAACAAGAAAATGGGAATTTAAGTCACCTGGAAAAACGTGGTCAGGACTCTGTCAGATACGGTGTTTTGGATAGGCTGAAATTGTGAGATGGAAGCATGCAGCTTGACTGCTTCTTTTGTGAAATAGAGTGAATCTCTACGGCTTCAAACATTGACATAGCTTTAGGGGGTATATAAAATCCAAGACTATAGGTCCTTAAATCCCTTGAATTTCTTATTTTAGTGCCAGACTTCTCCTAAATTTCTTCATGTCTGTGTGTGCATGTGTATGTGAGTGTGAACTACATGTAGAATGACAGCAGCAGCAAGCCCATATTTTAGCTTTGGTGATCAATTTAGAAAATGATTATTTATTTGATAGCACCTGAAAATAAATGAGATTCTTGAAAGGAAATTGTATGGAAAAGGAGATTACAGTGCAACCAAGGATTTGACAGTTCAGTGAGGAGAAAGTGTGGGGAAGAAAATGGGTTATGGAAATTGGAATATGTGGTTACTGAAGCTAGTGTGGGTGGCTAGAAATAATTTTGCATGTGAAGTGTATGTACATCCCTTTTCTGAAAAGCATGTGAAAGAAGTGAATTTTTATTTTAAGGATAAAGGCTTGTCTTAGAAATGTTATTTGAGATCTGTAGATGAACAAGAACTCAGAATTGTTATTTACTGAGGAACAGATTTTTGGAAATAGCCGAGTAAAATGCACTCCTCATGATCACTCATCCTTGTATAACTCCACAGCTTTTGTCTCTTGCACTGACATTTTCCCTTTCTTTATTGGACAAAAATGCAAGCAGCTAAAGCCAGTTGGAATACTCCTTTGGAAATACTGCTTGAAAAGAAATCACTTCATTGTCAAAATAAAAACTGATGTGGAAAATTCCTGGTTTTATTGAAACAAACAAACAAAACAATGTAAAAGCCAAATAATTATTTCTGTTTGGTTCATGATAACTAAAGGCCCAAACGTTTTTGTCTGTGAACTGGGTTGAGGGCCAAAGATTTCCCTTTTTTCAGTGGATGAAACCCAAATCTTTTTGTGCAAAACAAAATAATCTTTCACTGGACTATTTGTGAGCATGCAAACATTTGTCTGTCCTAATAATGCAAATTCTTATGCATCCTGTACAGAAATTGGTGGACATGTTCATGCAAACAGATAACCTAGCAACAACTGTGAGTTCAGAGCTTGCCTGACACAAATAAATACTGATCAGACAAATTCCTTTACTAAAAGATTTGCTTTGGATGCCACAAAGACCATAAAACATGGTGTAAAAATGCTCATCTCTGACTTTTACGTTTTGGACTTGTTGAGAAGGCTTTGAATTTCATTGGGCTGTGGGAAAGGAGAGCTTTATGTGCAGAGCTCTCAGATATGCAGCGCAGGTCTGCCTAGGCCAGATAATATTAATTGCATGTGAGGAAATTGAGATTCCTTTCCCATTTAGAGATCATCCATCATTTCAGAATTAAATATCCGAGTGCTTCTCACATGAAAGTTAAGGGAGGTAAGGAGAGTCAGCATAATAGTGTGTGATTGGGAGGTAATGAAAGGTGCTGGGGCTCATTACTTAATTACAAGAGGTCTGTTTGCCTGCCTGGTAAGGAAAGGTCTTTGGCATCCAAAGTGCTGAGACAGATTGTCCAGCCCAGGGAGAGCAACACCATTCCCCCTCCATCACTCATGAAGAGCTCACGTGCCTTGCAGTTAACCGGACCAGAGACACGGGACTGGCAGAGCTTATTAATGGTAAGAGCAGGGCTGCATGAGCGTGGGGATGGTGTTTGGAGATACAAGTCAGGCTGGGAAGCAGGTTTTCTGTGCATGCCCCTTTCCAAGCTGGAGCTGATGAGCCCTGAAAAGAGCTGCCATGGATCCCTCTGCGTACACTCCAGTGCATTGGGATGAGGCAGGACCAGGGACAGGCACCCCAACACCACGTGAATTAGGAAGGCAGAGCTCAGGGGGGCTGAGGCACAGGGACAACCAGGACTTGGGAAGGTGCACTTAAGTCACTGGGTGCCAGGGGAGTCTCTGCTCAGGCTGAGGGCGATGTCCAAGCTCAAAATTGCCCCCACATACCTGAGGTAGTACCTGTAATTACCTACCCTAGAAGATTAAAAATCATATTTCTAGGGCTATAGACTGATTGCATCTCAGCACAGACATAGCTGTGAGGCTGATACCTCTGTTTCAGATTTTTACATCTCACTTAACTTATTTTATATCTTTGTAATGACTGATTAAGCAGAACAGTCATTTAATGCATCTGTCCAGACTAAGACAATTGCAGAGGTTGTAGCTCTTAGCCCTTGTCCCCAGTGCAGCTTCCCCATGTTTGAAGGTAGAGGGGCCACCTTTCTCTTTAGGAGATTTCCAGCACTTTGGGACTGTCCCTCACCTGTGCTGCTTCTGGAGACCAGAGCAGCTGACCTGTTCTAGCCATGGAGGTGGAGAGCAAAGTGCCATTCAAGGGTGACACTGCCTTGAGCTCTCCTGCTTGACAGTGTAAACTCTGCATTGCCCCTTACAACCAGACTAATGCTCAGGAAATGCTGATAGCACACAATATCCTTGCTATCACTTAATAAATGTGATAAAGGATAAAGGGTATGTGCAGGAAATCTGCACACCGACTCCAAAAACCAGTGTGATATGTGCTGCACCTTGGAAAAGGGCAGTGCTGAGATGAGACCAAATCAAAAGCTTTCCCATCACTGTTATCCACAGTGAAGAGCTTTTTGTTACTTCTTGATGCATGCTTTGCTGGCACTGTTTTAACAGATGTGATCAAACCTCACTTGCCTGAGTTTGAAAAATGCACACCGGTTCTGCAGGTAATGGGGTGTAAATCCATAGACCGTGATGGTCTCTGTATTACAGAGCTGGGGCAGGCTCTGGAAAGAACTAGTGACTCATTTGCTAGCTTTTCAATCTCCATCATGACTAGCTGGCTTTTAGGGGATAAGATTTTGAATTCAGGAAAAAAGCATGTTACAGTTCATTGTATCTGGACATGAAGGACCTTGACCAGTGCTTAAATCTCCCAATAATTGTAAAAGGCAGTCCTGTTCCTGCCCTCAATTTTGGACACAACTGAGGTATCTGAATAAATAACATAATACCAAACAGAAGTTATTAAAAGGAAGGAAGGGAATCAGGGCCACTGTCCTTCAAGAGCCGAGCAGATCCCTGACAGAGTTGTTACAGCCCCCCAATACCTCATCTGGAGGTTCACTGTCCACATCAGGGTGAGTCCTCATAGCCCATTGGAATGTGCAAAACATGGATTTCTACAGTCAGCTGCTGGAAGGACCAGAAATGTGCACCCACACCTGGGCCACGTACAGCCTCTCTGCAGGAACCTGGGAACCGTGGGAGCCTTTTGCAAGGTCTCAAGCACTTGTCTGGCCTTTGCTGCCTAAATCAGACAGTGCAACCGGCTGTTAAACAATCAACTGCTGCCCCAAAAGGTTGTTTTTTGAAAACCCACCTCCAGCAAAATGTGGTCTCTTCTCTCCTACAGACGTATCACAAAGGGGGGGCTTGCCCAGACGTGTTCTGCTGACGCTGAGGTTGCCACCCCTTCTGGAAAGGGAAAGAGCATCCCTGGACGTGTTCAAGGCCAGGCTGGATGGGGCTTTGAGCAACCTGGTCTAGTGGGAAGTGTCCCTGTGCATGGCAGGGGGTTTGGAACTTAATGATCTTTAAGGTCCCTTCCAACTCTAACCATTCTATGATTCTATGATTGTCAGATCCCTCCCTTTCCTGAGCACTGCCTGCTCTTCCTTTGATTGCACACCCTTGTCCTTCAGGGCCAGGGCTTCTCGAAGCAGGGACATATCCAGATTGTTCAAACCAGAGCTAGGAAGCTGGACAGGGAGGACTGAAACCACTGGGCTATGGCTATAACCATCAGACAACACCAACTCAAAACAAAAGCTGGGGAGAGTTAGGGTTGCCCTTTCCTCCTTGCACATACAAAATGAAATGATGGTGGATCCGAATGACATCTGAATCACAAACACCAATGAGGAAGGTTTTACACAAAAGTATCTCCAGTTTCCTATGCTGCTTCCCAGTAGTGCTCAAAATTAACTGATTTTGAGCATCACTAGCGATGCTGCTTTTGTTTTTGCTGAAACTCTGAAGAATTACACCAGTATTTGATCCTTCTTCCCTTTGCCCTATCCCTCCAATAGGTTTAATTTCAATATTTTTTCCTTTTCTTCCTGGCTGATACTGTAATCACCAGGATATGGTGAAACAATGCTGAAACATTGTGATGTATACACAAGAATATATAAGTATTTTAATTTTACAGGCATAGACAAGTGAAATGACTTCTACAAACAGTGCAGCAGGAGCAGGGGCAGGTAAGAAATCCTGAGTTCTTGAATTTTTACACTGTGCTTAATCCTTCAAATCACAAACCCACCCTTTTCAATCCAAACAGGAACACATTTTATAAGCAGGTGGCCAGGAACCTCATCTCTGGGTTGGAAACAAGCTGTGCCTATTCATTGTGAGCTACAGTTTTATTATCAACTTGGGACTGATATTACTGGCATTCGACATGACCACAAAGCAGTACTGGGTGCCAGTTCCTCTTCTGATTTGCTTTTGCTGACAGGTATTCTAGCATCACTCTGGTTAGCTCAGACCCAGTTTGTGGCAGTTTCCAGTCCTGCTGTCCCGTCAAGGTATTATAATATCACCGCAACAAACAGCTTTTCGCTGGCACTTAGCAGTGGAGCACATGCCAGAGATTCATGTGAATCATAAGGAAATGGTTCCCACTAGTGAGTACATTAAGTTAAAGGAGAAAGCTATTTCCATAGTAACCACATATGGTAGGTCAGATGGTGACTTTCCAGATTTACCACCAGTGGTTTTAATCCTGAATTATTTATACAGTGAATTTAGCTTCTCTGGTCTTCTTGGCGTGTTGCCTGTGAATCTCCATGTTAACATGTGGGAGAAAAGGGAAGTTTTATATGTAGTGCCAGAAAGGCTTAAACTTGATGTTTTTATTCACAGATGAAACATTCCTATCATGGCAAATATCAATGCAAATAATAGTGGAAACACTTGGGCTCACTTACCTAGTTTTTCATAGGGACTCTACAGTATATACTAATTTGAACATGTTATAGTTGGAGCTGGTACTAATTGCTATGCCTGTATTGCAAAAC
The DNA here is from genome assembly GCA_002844005.1 of Limosa lapponica baueri. Classification (NCBI taxonomy): domain Eukaryota; kingdom Metazoa; phylum Chordata; class Aves; order Charadriiformes; family Scolopacidae; genus Limosa; species Limosa lapponica. The sequence goes on along the minus strand of KZ505753.1, from coordinate 879,500 downwards.
ATTTTTCCACTATAAGACCTCTTTTTCTCACTTGAAACTCCTTGAAGTTTAAAGTGCTTCAGCTGAAATTCAACAGTTCATTCTTGGGACTATGATTTTTGGAAGAAAACTTCAGCCAATTTGGGGTGAAGTATTGCTTTGTTCACGTCAAAGTTTTCTTACAATTGCTTTGCTGAGAAACTTGGCTGCTTCTAGAATTGGGAGCAAGCACCTAAAATTGCACAGTAAAGTCATCTTAACATGATGATTTGTCTTCATTTTCTCCCAAGAATTATAGCCAAATGTGGTGACAGTATAATTTTTTTGTTAATTCAGGGTGGATTTACATTTTCTGCTGCTTTTCCAACCCTCTGAACTCTTTAGGGCTCTGTGGAGCCCAACCTTTCACCTTTTACTAATAAGAGACCGAGGGGAATGAGGGACATGATATTTTATAACCTGGGACACCCCTTGTAGATCCTGGTGTAAAATAGTCCATAAACCCCTCTGTTGTTGGTGATTATTTCTGAAACCCGTTGGCAGAGTAAGAGACAGCTCTGCATGGAAGAGACGAGCTCCCTGCTAATGGGTGGGTACGGTTGAGGTCCCTGTCCCACCCTAACTAAAGCTTCTCTATAGCTCCCCACTATGGCATTTTGGTTTTTGCTGACTGGGAGGTGGTGTTTTGGTAAGTAAGGATTAGCTGTGAGCAGCTTCCTCGCAGGGCAAGCAGCAGGGTGTTTAGCATGGCCTTAGACCCCTGGGCTGAGGACCCCTTTGGCAGAATTTGGCACTTTAGACACAGGTTTCCTTTATACTTCGTCATATCAGACATCACCCCTGGGCCATAGGGACTCATTGCACAGCTCCGGCATGCCAGTCGGTTCCTTTGCCCGGGAGGTTTTTGCCAGGGGCACTCCCAGCCAGACTGGCTGCCCACTTGTACATAAAGAAGAGAGGAGAAGTCATCCCCTGAAAGGAGCAGGGGCTGCTGGGAGATACTGGGTGGTACAACCCAGCACCACTCACCACCACAGGCAAGAGCAGTGCAACACCCCCCAGAGATAGGCAGTAGAAGAAGTTGAGGGATGCACTGGTTTCTGCCAGGCAACAAAGCCTTGGGCTAGGAAAGTCCTGATGGGGAAGATACCCTTCAGTAAGGATGCAAAGTTGTCCTGATTGGCTGGAGGTCCATGGTGTGACCCCAGTGTACACAGCTGGCGGTGGGCTGGAAAACGTCTTCCCAGGAGTGTCTGGTCTGTGGCTGTGGGGTATGGGCTAAGGCAGCCTGAGCATGGTGCTGTGTACCACAGGTAGCTGAGTGATGAGGTGGCAGTAAAGCCATCAGGATGACGGGAAGCACTTAATTGTGGGCAGAAGGTAAGCACAAAGGTGGCTGCTGTGGAGTATGTGTGTTGGGACTCAGGTGTGGAGAACTACCACATGGACATACAACTGCCAAGAAATCAGAGAGACGGACATCACACAGACGTACCTCCCTCTTTAACTTGAGGTTCATAATAGTGTTTGAAACCTGTATTATGTGCGGTTACCAGCAAGGCCCAAGTGCTGCCTTCCACCCCTTGACATGGAGCTGAAGGGATCAAGGCCCCATGGTAAGCTTTGATCCAGCAGAATTAGCTTAAAATCCAAAATCTTTGGATGGCAAAACTATGCCCAAGACGCACGGGCTTCCTAGCTGGTAAAGCGATTGGCAACAGATCTGCTTATGGATTGGCAACAGATCAGGCACCTATTCCCCTAACGGTTGGCTTCTGTGTTTTGTTCTCGTCCTTTTTTCATTTCTCCAGTCTTCATGATCTGTTGTTTTGTCACATTCTGAGTCAGGACAGAGAGAGGTGGAAAAGGTCCACTGAGGCTGCTGTGTATTACTGGACTTGGGGGCTTAAACTGAGCTACATGCTCAGCCATGCCTTCATGTCCTCTCAGTGCAGGACACCTTCCTTTCTCCCTTGGGTCCCATGTGCAGGAAAACCTGCCTGGACAAGGGCATTATTGCACGAATGAAGGAAGCTGAGTCCTCTCTTCTAACCATCTATGGAGTCTCCCCATGCCATGGTATGTATTTGTCATATTAAAGGTACTTATTTACATAGGTAAAGGTCTTTGAGCTCTCAAATATCATGGCTTGGGAAGTTGGTTGTCAGATCAGTATGATGTTTTAGATAATTGTATGATTTTAAGGACTGAAGTTCACCTGCTGGGGTCTGGTGTGTTAGGTGCACCGGAAGCAGGTGCTCAGCTGCTCAGCCATGGCAGATGGGGTCTTTTCCAGACCCCAAAACAGAAGGAGGGGTGTTAATTTGGTGCATGCTAGCATTTTTTATTCCATGGCAGAAACCTTCTCTTTCAAGGTCATGTCAGCAGCTCCCATCCCTGCTTCAGGATGAGCTGGGTAGGGAGCTGCTCTCCCATCACCTCCCTTACTCTTTGCTCAGTTTCTGGTCTGTGGTTTTGGTGCAGAGGAAGATGTAACATTTTTCTCTTTCTGCCTGGAGCCGAGCAGACTTGTGAGTTGAAGCATAATCATGGAGTTTTCCTGTTTCTGTGTGACACTCAACTGGTATGTGAACAACTTGAAGCTGGAAGGAGTGTTCCTAGTACCATAGGCTTTCCTATTGATGACCCAACATGTGCTCCACAGCCCTGCAAAAATGGTGCTAACACTGCCCAGCAGAAGGTGGAGCAGCTCATAGTATTGTCCAGCAATCTTACCAATTACTTCTTTCGACTCACAGCTCGGTTGGGTTTTAACCCTTGGAGCTACAACTTTTCACTGGGACCCCCTGCTTGAGGCTGAAAACTTTTTGAAAGGTTCGGCAGAGACTGCTCAGTTGTACGTGGGATGAAAGAACAGTTCCTTGCTCAGCTTTTGCTTAAGAATAGCATTACCCACATAGCCATCAGCTGAGGACAGTCAGCACCTTGCCCTGGAGAAAGGCTGGCCGCTGTCTTGGACACGATTCCCATGTGCTGGGCTGACCACTGTGGAAGCCTGGCTGCGTTGGGTCATAAAAATCTCAGTTTGGCAGTAGACAGATCAGTGAGTTTTCCATTTATTTCAGCAGGAGCAAAACCAGGCCTGTATTTCCTAACAACATCATGTAGTCATAAAATATAGAAGAATGAAGAAATAGCTAGCAAAAAAATAAACACAGAAACCACCCTTGTGTCAAGCAAGTTTGCCAAAATTTTTTTTTCCAAATGAATATAAACATTTTTGCCACTCTGTCTGCAATGCGAAAAGCATTAACTCCCTCCCTCTGCTGCACCCCAAATCCTATTACTTCATCTCTAAACAGCAGCGTACCTTAATTTGGAGAACATAAGAATTGTTCTCTGGAGCTGCTGAATTGCTGATGAGAATGTGTCACTGAATTCTTCTGCATTTTATCTTATTTCTTCAGTGACAGAGAGATAGAGGGTGATTCTGAATGGGTCAGGACTGGGTGGCCATACTCCTAATGCAGGTACCTGAGGTTAGGTGGGACAAATGCAGACTGACAGTTGTCCTTCAGATATTGGCTCTGTTCCACAATCTCATATGTTGGATTGGTCTATTTGGCTAATTTATCATATAGTCACTGCTCCTTTTCAAAATCGTCTTCACCACAGCCAGGGCCCAGCTGAGTCATTCAGTGGGTGAGAGATACAAACCAGAATTATTTGGACTGGGAGAAACCCCATGACTTCTAGAGAAACCTCTAGCCTTCACCTGGCCCAATCTCCTGCTCAAAGCAGAGTTGATTTTGAAATCAGAGCATGTTGCTCAGGGCCTTGTCCAATCAAGTCTTGAATATCTCCAATGCTGGAGTTGCCCCACCTTCTCTAGGTACTTTCTCCACTGCTGAACTGTGCTCACAGTGAAATATTTTTACCTTATGTGTCTGTCATCAAAAGAACTTAATCTATATCAAGCTGCGGTGTGACCTGATGTTAAATGGTGAACCAAAGGTGCAGAAACACCATTGGTTGCAAATTGTGTCTTTCTGTAATGAAGCACACAGCACACAAGTTTTGCAGCGGCTTTCAGGCTTCTTCCTTTTTCCACAAGAGGGACCCAAATGCAAATAAAAGCTCTAATTTATCAGCTGGGGAAAAGTGTGTGTGGGGTCAAGTGTATTCGCACTGAATGAAAGCCAGTATTTTCTCCCTCTTAGTATTTGTATTAAGGACCTGATTCACCATTCATTGAGTTCAATGTGGAAATAATCAGAGACTTCAAGTGAAGACCTGGGATCCCTATTTCAGAACCGGTCTCCAGGGCTTGAATATCTTAAATATTAATAGCTAAAATAGCTGCAAGCCAAAGACAAGCCTTGACCATTAGCTAGATTGGGTCCTTTTGTGGGAAGTGCATATTTAATTTTTCATGTCCGTTTTACCAGTGACCTCTCTGCTGTGGCTCCCTGACACTGCTCATTTCTGCCAGATGACGGCAGAACGTGGTTTCTCTTTCAGCTGACTGAGGGGAGGGAAGGAAAAAGTCACTGCTCATCACTGAGTGTTTAAAAGCTATTAGAAACAAAAGCTCAAAGGGATGAGGATCTGGATCTTCTATCCCAGTCCTTTGGAAAGAAAGGCAAAGGAAAAAAAAGCTGAAGGGAAAAAGACAGTAGCTGATGTTTTTTGGGTTTCATGGTGGAAAAAAAGCATAGGATTAACCCTTCCTCCCTCCCCACCCCCCCCCCAACTTGCCCACGACAAGATACACCTAAAAAGGCTACTTTAACTTCAAAACACTGCTGACTGGCTCTGAGTCAGCTGAATATATGTCCTGCTTGGAAAACCAAATCTGAACTAGGTACTGGGGGAGGATGGGACAAAACTTTTATTAAAAAGTTGAATTTCCCCCTTTTTTTCTCACTTGGAAAAGGAAATAGCTAAACACATGAGTGTGGCTTAACCTTATGCACTCACTGGCTCTACCAAAACCCAGCCTCGAACGTTTTCTAACTACAGAAGTGTTTAAAAGAGGAACAAAGCTTTACCACAAACTGCACAAACAGTTTGGTTGCAGAAAGCTGTGACTGCCTGTCCTTGTCCAGCAGGACTGCCTAGGGTTTTTCCTTAGCACACAATCCTGTTCAGAAACAGACATAGTTTCACTGAAGAAAGCTGGGACCAAAACACTCTGGGATAGCTGGGATTAATGACCAGGCACTGGAGCAGGCAGGATGGGAGGAGAACAGGCAGCTGGACTTCTTAGCACTGACTGTTGGCACTGGTGGTTTGTTGTGTCCCTCTTGATTTGCTTTTCTGAATGGCCAGGCTCATACTTGTCCCTTTCTCACTCATCTGTTGCTGGCAGATTTCCTCCTGCGCTCCTCCAGCAAGAGCCTCACAACCCAGCCACTCACTTCTCTTCTGCTCACCCTTTATCAAGGTTAAAAGGGGAAAGTGTCAAAGGCTGCTAGAAATAGGTCCCCTGGGCCCCATCCTTCCTGTCTGCTGTGTTATTAAAACCAACCCCCCTTTCTGTCCATCTTGGCAGGACAGACAAGTTAATTCAGATGGTAACTACAACTGAAGAGAAGGAGAGTGCTGGCCCTGGGACCAATGGTTCAGAGTCTGGAAAGGGGGAAAAAAAGAGGGGCTCAAACATACCTACCCTGTGGTCAGGCATGGGTCCACCATGCCACTTTTAACCTGCTGCATTGTCCTCACCCATAGACAAACTCAGATTGTAGAGTTCTGGAGCGCTCTGAGAAAAGGAGGATGAGCAGTGCCTTCATGCAGCCACTGCTGCTCTTCTGTGCTGACACCCAGACCCCATCTCTGCATCAGGTGGGGTGACTGATTTAGTAAACTTTGGCAGACTCAACCAACAAAACAGGCACTGCGGGTTTGTGCAGTTTTCCTAAGTTCCTGGAACAAAGAAAGTTCTAATATATTTACGCCGGTAAGATTGCTTGGGCTTTTGTCAATACAGAAATGCTGTAAAAATACCACCACCAGTTGATGTGATTAAGCTGGCAAAAATGCCAACTGGTGACCTGGCCTCTGTACCCAGACCCACTGCTCCTTTTGTTTTCCTGCAGGTCTTCGTATTTCTCTCCTGCCTTATCATTACCTGTCCCGCACACTTCTCTCATAATCTGCTGCTGACAGTTTTCTATTAGGCATAATTTCCTGACCATCTTGTGTATAACTTAGACATGCTGTAAATTTGGAGATTTATATGGAGTTGTATGAACTGTGCTCTTGAGGCACTTGAAAGAAAAACATTGAAACGAACAATCTTGGCAGGAAAAGTACAATTGGAGAGCTGTAAGGCCAATCCATAAGAGGTAGTTAAAGTTAGTCAGTGTGAGTTGATTAAGATGAAACAGGCCCTCAGCTTTGTCACCACTTGGGACTGAGCCATCAGTGACTGTAAGTGCTGTGATGTGGACTTGGGCGGATGCTAGACAAGAAAACCCCCTGATTTGCAGCATATTCCTGCCTGAAGCTCACCAGTATCTGGAAGCCAGGTGGGCTTGGAGAATCCTGAGCAGCCTGGGCTTTGCAAAAGTCTGGCAGAGCTGAAATACCTTTGAGTGACAAAAGTGATCTCCCCTTCTGAGGCACGCCTGCCTTAAAACTGGCTCCCATCTCAGTTCATTTTTCATTTTTTATTTCTGAAAGTATGCTGGTTTGCAGAAGAAACTGGACTCATCAGTCACAGATGGACAGGCAGCCTGATTCCTCACCAATAAATACTGGTTTTGGGATAGGGCTCCATAATGCTAACAAATACCCCCAGATATGCAGGGCTGCTTGGTATTGCAGTCAGTCTGGTACAGTTTGGTACTGGCACAGTCCTAGCTAGCATGCTCGGGCTGGTCTTGCCTGATCTTACAGCAAAACACTTTCCTTGCAGCTGGACCTTCTCAGCTCTTGTCCTCAGCTGGTAGGTCCCCGCTACCAGCTTTGCTAACCAGGCAGGAGAGAGAGTGGAGGAACTGATGGTGCTGGCAACTGTCTTTGTCTCTTTAGATACTGTGCAAAGGAAAGCCAACTCCACAAGAGGAAAAAAACCCCATTTTTAATGAGAAAAAAAAATGTGTAAAAAGAGAGTTCTTCCCAAAAGCCATGGCCATGCAGATGCATTCATTGCACACAGCCAGCCTGGCATCTCTGCCCTTGCTGGACCAGCGTAAACCCAAGTGGGATCGATCAGCCATCACTGATCCTTCCTAAAACAGAGCTGACAGAGGTGCAAGAAAAACAATCACAAAGAACTCACTTGGTGTGTGACCTGACCTATGGGTCGGTTCTTATACATGAAAATGTAGTTAGACACTGGCAGAGGCACTGGATGCACAGGGTGAGAGCTGAGGTTGTGGCCTCCTATGCGATGTAGTGTAATTTGACAAGGCAGGGCTCTCTGACTCTGCTGGTGCCTGCCCTGCACCCTGAATGTAGTATCTGAGATACTGTATCTCTAGCCTTCTGTAGCATCTCAGAAACGAAGCTGAAAATATCTATTGCTAATCCACTCAAAGGTTGCTGCTGAAAGCAGAGTGTATTGAGATGTTTAGAGGCTTGAAAGGCTTGAGGTGGCTTATTCCTACTTAGGTCCATGTTATGAGTTAAATATTTGGACTAATTTTCATGCCTGTGGTGAAATAGTCATGCTGCTGCTTCATTTGCTGGCTGCAGTGGGAAGTTTTAAAAAATTTGTAGGATAATTTACCTTTGTCTCAAAGCTCTAGATAATATATCTTTAGAGGTTGAGTGTGCCAACTTCAACATACCTGTGATTGGTTTGACATTATGAAGCATTTTTTTGTCAAGGACAGGAGTTTGGCTGTTTTTTAAAAAAAAAGGTCTAGACTGCATCAGACATCTTTTTACAGCAGGGAAGATTCAAAACAATTTGACCATGGAAAGAGCAGCAACTCAAGACACTCTCAGGATAAAGACATCAACATTAAAGCAGCCAATTTGAAACACAAGGTCCATTGTCAGGTTGCCCATATTTCAGAAAATGTATATCCTACGGTAAATCTCACCATTTTCACAGTGGATGGTGTCTCATGGGGGACAGCAAGATCACTTCTTGGGGGAGGTAGATAAACCCAGAATAAGCAAGTAAGCAGGCATCACTACATTTAGATTTTCTGATGTCCACCAAAATGAAACATTTTCTATTTATAATGTGTTGATTGCCAAGTACTTACATTGGGTTTTATTTAATGTGGTTACTAGTATTCTCTCTTCTCCAAGGGTCAGCAAATGAAAAAGGAATCTTTAATTTCTTTTTTGTTGAAGCCAATTTTAAACTGTCTCTTGATCTCACTGAGAATAGGGTGGGGGCAATATTAATTCCATGTGATAAGTAAAAGAGGAGTGCTATGAAAATGTTTTGTTTTTGAGCTGGCATTGTTTTGGAGCTCTGACAGAAAATAGTCAACGGCAACTGATGCACTGAGGTCAGGATCATTATATATGCTATTCATTATATCCCTTATTGCCAACTGAAAGCACAATGGTATTCCCATTCTTGAAATCCTTTGTACCTACTGCTATTTGTAGATGAGGAAAAATTATTGCAGCTTCTCATAACTGAATGCCAGGAGAGATATCAGAAATTTTCATTTTGTTGCTGCTTTAGATTACAGAACAAAATTAGTTGCATATGTAATAAGGCTACTGATGCCATGAGAAAATGATTTGTGACTCATGAGAAAACTTCTTAGCCAAAAATATACAAAGCTAATTGGGAAATGATTTTTTTTTCCCCTATGTGGCAGGACATGTCAGCCATATATTTCTCACCACATAATTGGCAGGAAAACAAAGCAATTTTATAGTCTTGTATTGTGCTACAATATGTTGGTTACTGTAAACCTTTGCAATCACCCAATTACAAGGTACCAAAGAGAAATGAGATTTAACAACAATAGTTGAGGACTCTACTCAGCTCATAAGTATCTCCAAAGCTCTGAAAGTATCCCAGTTTTCACATCCACACATCTATTACTTTTCTTCTTTGACAATGGTCAGGCTAAAAGCAGTAGGTTCAACCCAAATGTGTTAAGTTTAACTCTGCGTGCTTAGGTTGACTCAACATTGCACATCCATTGCTGATTTGTGAAGAAATTTCCATGGATTAAACAGTAGTCATTAAATCACTCTGAACTCATTCACTTCCAACTCAGACATTGGCAGATGTGTTTCACATATTTCAGTAGAGTGAGAAGAGTCTAATCTACCTCTTTGCAACTGCTGACCTCTTAAATCTGGAGGAAGTACCAGCTCAGTGCTAATGTTGCCAGTCTTTGGTTGATGCTGGAGGCATTTGCTTTTCTCCAACCTAGGAAATATATGTGAGTTGTTAAAATTTTTCCTGGCATTGCAATGCTTTCCTACCCGAAATGATGGCATGTTCTTTCATCAGGAGGGTATCTGCTGATTAGCACCATAGAAATGTGAATAAAAAGTAAATAAGATCTGTATGATGCATGTGTCACAGTGAAAGCTCAGAACTTAATGAGATTTTCATAATTTAAATTTACAATAAAACTAGTCAGTTTGACAGTTATGACCAGCTGCAGTGACATAACATGCTTGAAGTCTTCAAGATCATCTGTTACAAAATTCAAACCATATTTTCTTTTATTAGGATAGACATACATAATTATTTAAACTCACAGTAATGAAGCTATAGTTCTCTGGGCTGGTTGACAAAGGGCCCGTAATAAAGGAGACCTAATCCATCTTGGAACAAGGGTAGCTAGCAGAAAAAGATTATACCCTATCATGTATTATTTCTTTTGCTGAATCCTTACTACATGCAGCGCGTAGGGTGAAAAATGTTAATTGAGATGGTGTGGGACTAAGGATATTGTCTGTAGGGTCCCAGCCTCATTAGCTGCAGAATCTAGAAAGTTCGGAGGGAGCAAATAAAGGGATTTCAGAAAGGGAAAGTGTGGCCTAATGTTTAATGCAGTTGAATACCACCCTGAAGAGCTGGATCCTTGCCAGGAGACGGGATCCTGGAGCTCAGGACTTCCTGCTGCTTGAGAAAACTGAAAACTGTGCTTCCTTGATCCCAGGGTGATGGGCTGCAGAAGGGGAGAAGGGAACATTGGGGCCACTTTCTGGTGTTATCCACGGTGTCAGGGCAGCAAGCCTGCTCGGGCCAGTGCTACGGATGCAGAGAGCATCCATGTTGCTGATTCTGCATCAGACAAGGACTAAAACATTGGGGGCAGTGTTTAGATATGGCTAACACGTCCTGATTCCTAAATCTAGGCAGATTCTTGCTTTCTGCACTGCTTTTTGGGGCATCTGACTGTCTCTGATGTCTGGGTCCCAACTCGTAATCAGAGTCACCCAGCTTCCTAATCCTTAGATGCTGTGATACCGAGAGCCACCCAGAGCTGTTCCAGTTCTGGGCCAAAGAAAACATTTGGCTTCTACTTCTCTTCATATCAGTAGTCTCTCTGCCATCCCTGCCTCCAAGTCGGTGCCACACAAATCTCCATAACTTGACTCCCCAGTACTCTTGTTATATATTTTAGATTCAATATGTAGCAAGACTGACACAGAGTATCTTAGCCTATGGACATGTGTGGGTGAAGAGAAGGTGAGATGACTTGCTAGAAAACTGAGGAACTGCAGTTCAGTCCCCACCATGGTGCAGCAGAGCTGGGAATTGAGGTTAGATTCCCATATTTTTCCTTGCTTGTCCTTGGAAAGTGAATCCTTTCAAAAAATGGTTCGTGGTCCATGCCCATGCACCTTGCAATGGACTCAGAACAGTCCACCTGACACAGCAGGACATGTGCACTTGAAGGTTGATCACCAGTTACATCTGAAAAGCCCTCTGTTCTGAATTCTGCCTCATTCATCCGAGTAAATGGAAAGTGTGCTCCTCAGAGTGAATATTAATTAGGCCAAATAAATGCAAACCAGAAGGGAAACAAAAAAAAAGAGATGCAAGTAAGGATCATCCACCAGACTGCGGTTGGATAATATGCTTGGAGAGCATTGCTCTCTTAAAAGAGTTAATGAAAGACACCAAGACATCATTCGTGACTGTGGCTGTGTACTGAGCAGTCAGCAAGCCCCCACTATGATTTATTCAGGAAAATCCATGGGAGTGGTGGAGAAGAGGAAAAAGAAAGAGCAGCCTAAACTTTTGGTGCCAGAGGTTTTATGCCTTTGTATCAACTCCAGGAGTTTTCTGGCTGCCACTTGTAAAATTCTTTGGATACCCCCTGATGTTTCTTCCCTCTCAGCCCAGCATCACAGGCCTTGCACCCACCTGTTTTACCATGCCATACTCCTGCCTTATCTTCACACCTGAGTCTCTTCTGAGTCTCTTCTGACTTCCACTTCACCACCCACTGACCAGCCCTCCTTAAACAGAATGGCCATGTATTGTTTTCTTTTGCTTAACACCTTTTCTTGTGACCTTACCTCTCCAGTTGAGCTCAGCTGTCACCTCATTCTGGCTTCCAGGGGACATTCCTTCTCCAAGAACCAGTACGCTCCTTGAAGACTGATTCAATTTACCTTAAATTATGCACCCACTCTCTGGTGAACTGGATTGCTCAACCAAGCATGCTGTCAGGAGGTCTCTGCAGATGCCCATACACAGTTCCTGAGAGGCCCCTGATACTTCAGGGAATTGCTCCATCTGCCTGTCCACTATTGGTCCTATACCACATCTGCTAGCACTTTGCAGATATCTCACATGTTCCATGGCAACTCCCTTATCACAAGATCCCTGTGTGTAGGTAGCTGAATGGAGGTCTAGATATTGGTTGATCCTGCAACAATGCTGTAGGATGCTGGTCTCTGACTTAGTCACAGCCCTCCCCTGCCCAGCCATGGGCTCTGCTGAGCCCATTCCCATCCCTACAGCCCTGTCCAGCTATTCCAGAACTCTGTCTAATGCTGGTTTCCCTCACTGGTCCTGCTCCTGACATCAACCCAATTTCCCAATCTGGCTGTCGCCCCATGGAGGTGCCAGGTGCATGGGGCTGTGGCCTGATCCCAGCTTTCCCCCACAATGTGCCCTGCTTCCCCTCTTAAAGTCTTTGCTAATGAGTTTTTGCATGCCCTCTGTCTGGTTGGTGTAACCCAATGTTGGAGTCCATGTGGTAATGAAAATAAGCTGTACTATAAATGGCCACACTAGAAGTGCTGGCCTCAAGACAAGTATCACAAGCAGCTTTAATCACAAATCACACTCAATGGGGCCACACAGCAGTCAAAATGGAGATAAACTGAGCAACTTTTCAAAAAAATTGAGCCATTTCAATTACAGCAGCTAATTTATTATTACTCATTTTCCATGCACTTCATTGAACAGATTTTTCTGTTTATGAATGCTGATTCAAATATTTTTTTAATGCTGGGAAACAGGCCTGACCCAATCCTTATATTCCAACATTCCCACAATTTTAGCAGTGTTATGAATCTACATCTGATTTCTAGTTTTCCAAAAGACCCCATATTTCCAGTGGAGGGAGCCAGTATCCCAGATCCATACAGCCCTTAATCCTGAAGTGTACCAAATTTTGAGCAAGATCTGAATGTATCTAGTTTACAGCATAAGCCTGATTTCTTTTTTCTTTTTTCTTTTTTCTTTTTCTTTTTCTTTTTCTTTTTCTTTTTCTTTTTCTTTTT
>KZ505753.1:593792-866691 GCA_002844005.1 Limosa lapponica baueri | reverse complement strand
TTTCTCTTTCTCTTTCTTTTTCTTTTTCTTTATGTGTGCATATGAATACAGTCCAATGAGGTGTAATAAATGTAATGCTTTACTGCAAGGAAAACAGGCACTGCCAGGTGCAGGTTGGATTCCTTCTCCATCTGAAAATCTCTGGTCTTCCACCCCTCTGGGTGTCATCAAGTCAAGGGGAAAGGCAGGACTGTTTCATAACATGTGAGATACTCTTGAGTACTCAAGATGTCTGGAGGGATCTGCAAAACATGGTCCTAGAAGTGACTCAGGACATTCTGGAGTGGTGCCTGAAGGTCATGTAGGATCTCCTAGGCCGTTTCTAGTGGCATCAAACTGAGCCCTAAGAGAAGGCTCCGGGGAGGCTTTATAGCAGCCTTCCATTACCCAAAGGGGGCCTACAGGAGAGACAGGGAGGGACTCTATGAGGAAGTGGAGTGATAGGACCACGGGTAATGATTTTAAACTCAAAGAGGGGAGATTTAGATTAGACATTAGGAAGAAATTCTTTACTGTGAGGGTGGTGAGACACTGGAACAGGTTGCCCAGAGAAGCTGTGGATGCCCCATCCCTGGAAGTATCCAAGGCCAGGCTGGACGGGGCTTTGAGCAACCTGGTCTAGTGGGAGGTGTCCCTGCCCATGGCAGGGGGCTTGGAACTCGATGTTCTTTAAGGTCCCTTGCAACCCAAACCATTTTATGATTCTATGATTACTAACTGTAATTGAAGATCAAATATCTAGTGCTCGTGTAGCTACATGGGCACATTTGTCTTTAGGTGTTTCAGTTTGGAGATGAATCTTCCCATTTGTGCCAGATGAAGAGGATAAGCAGGGCACAGACTGGGCCAATGTGGTGTGATACTGCACAGAAAACATTTAAGGAAACAGCCCAGCTGTGGAGAGGAGCCTGTGGGAGTCCCATGCTCGGCACAAGAGACTTGACAGGCCTGTAACTCATTGTCATCTGGTACGAGGATGGAGATGCTGTTTGAATATGGGCTGTTGCAACTACTTAGGGAAACTGTAATATGAGTGCAGGCCAAGCAGAAACATCAAGTGATGTTCAGATGAAATCGATAAGCCATTGAATTGTCTCTTCCTGAGTCTTGAATGAATGAAGCTTAGCAAATAATTTTTTAATGGGAAACATATCCATGCATTGCACACAGTTCTGAAAATAGTCAGGCTGGAGGCCAAGCAAAATAAGTTTTAGGATTTTCTCAGCTTCATAATTGTGTTATTACATTGTATGATAGAAATTGGGCTGTGGTATTAATTCTGGTCTCCAGCATTAAAAAGAAGAGGAAGTATTTCTTCTTTAATTGACAGCTAAAATTTCATTCATGGGGTATTAGCAGAATTAGCTTTTTGCCTACTGAACTCTCTTCTGTGTTTCTGATAATGTGATTTAACTTTGGCACTAAGGAACGCTTATTTGTGAAACACTAATCTGTATTAAGCAGGAAAGAGGAAAAAATCACTTATGGGAGGCAGGGAAGAACTGCAATGTTTTTAAACTGAAAGGTCGAATCTTCTATTTAATTGCTCTGATTGTTCTATCGCTATCTTACCTGAAAATCCATTTTGAAAAAATCTCTGACCCCTGCAATGAATATTTGGAAAAGTAGCCCCTATAAAGGCTACTGACATTGTATGCTTTCCTTGCCACCAGCTTCACCTGTTTGCAGATTCTCAGGATCACAAGTCTGGGTTCTGACAGGATGGGGAGATAAACCTGTTCAGGACTTCCCTGAAATCAGTGATAAGAATTCTGCTTGTCTGGGGATCACTGCTGGATTGATGAGTAAGTCTTATCAGCAGAAAACCTCTTTCCCCTGTAATCTTACTATTATCATTACTGTCTTCATCTCGACACAAAACCTTATGTTTGCAGTTTTGCTTTTTCCAGTGAGGGAAAAAATCCCCAAATGGCTGAGGAATTTTCTCTTGCCTGTTATTTATGATGTAAGTTGGGGTCTCTGATAGATGTCGTGTGGATCTTTGTCCGTTAGGAATTTGGAGAATTTTAGCAAACATTTTTGTGAACATTTCACACTATTTCAGTGGTGGCAGGAGGGTCAAAGCAGGTCTCATCTCCCAGACGCAAGACTTGTAGCAGAACCTGAATTTCCCTCCACTTCACTGGCTTAATCAACGGCCCAACCTTCTGAAGGTCCTTCTGCCATGGACAATGGATGGAGAGTTTCTATCATAGTCGGTGCAGTGGTGTTGATGGGTTTGGTGGGGAACACGTGTTCACTCCTGAAAGATATTGGCAACACACTGAGATTATTGCATGATTTCATAAGTGCTGCAAATTGCTCCGAAGACAGAAACCCCATTTGTCTCTTCCACCCTTGGAGAGAAATTAACCTGGAAAGTCAAAGCAAAACCACCAGAGCCTCTTGGCAAATCCTGTCACCAGGCTGATTCCTTGTGCTAATTGCATAAGCTGTTGCTGATTAGTTCTATTTCTCACTCTTCCTCATTGTTATAGATTGTCCATTACAAGGAAAAAAAAAACCCACCCAAATGCATTACACTGATTTCCTCTTCCAGCACACTGGCTAGGGATAGTAGAGAAGGGGACTGAGAAGTTTTCGAGCATCTGTTCTTGTTTATAAAGTGCTCAATCACAGCTTACCAGAAAATATGAACTACAATCCATGGAACTGAACAATCCTAGAAAAAAAAATTGTTGCTACTTATTCAAATATACTGTGGAGGTGAACCAAAACTTGAGGCGTGTTGACCATTTGGTGTCCCTATTCTTTTCCTTCAGCAGAGGTGGAGACAAATAATTTAGCATGTGTTGGAAAATTGTGTTTGTCAGGCAAGAAACTGTTGTGCAGATGAGCAAAGAACAATCCATGCTTCTGATGGGTCATTACCAGGTTCAAACATTTTAGCTCTTCTTCTGTCTAAGGGGCGCGAGTGTTTTTGAGCCAGTGTGGGGCTGTGCTTTTCATCACTCTTGAGCAATGAAGATATCTTGAGGTGTATTGCAAGGGACATCAATTCAGACCCCAATTCAAGAAGCATGTCGTGTCTCACTGCATTTTGCTTTGTTGTGTAGCTCTTGTTTAGTTTAGTAAAGCAATGTGCCATGGTGTGCAAGACTGAAAATGGAAAAAAAAAATTTGAATTACAGGAGTTTTGTATAAGGTCTCAAAATCCAGATTTCATTAACTAAAAGTAATTTTTCTGCTTCTCAATCAGATTGCGAAACAAGAGTTTCTAGTAACATCACTGGGAGTTGCTGAGCTTTGCTATTTAGGTATATTCAAGTGCATTAGGAGTTTCTTTCCAGACAACCTTTCCTGAGAGAAACGCTGACGATGGCTCTTCCCAGTGAAACATCACCACAGAAGGACAAGCCAAATTCCTGCATTACTTCCCATGTCTTATCCTGAACTATTTTTTTCCTTATTTTCTTTTGTGGTTAAACAGCTGCCAGGCTTTACCAAAGAAGCAACCGCCAGTTAATGCAGGGTTATGGGATATATGTTTAAGTGCGTGGGGGGTCTTTTTACTGTCAAGGACATTGAAATGCAAGATATCTGGTTATAGAATAGCTCTAAATGTATATTAGTTGTTCCTCAAGACAATAAACAAGGAACAGCTGGTGTAGTTTCAAAATAGGCACACAAATTTATCTACCCCTTAACTTTTGAGGACAAAACTGAGTGAAAAGTTCTGCATCATTACACAATGTCAATTCTTACAAATAATAATTATATATCAATACCATATTTATTTTGATTAAATGCTCATTGAAATTGAAACAGTGAGGTTCTGATTTGAATAAGGGAAAAATATCTTCAGCATGAGGACAGGCATAGGAGCAGGTTGCAGAGAGGTTGTGCCATCTCCATCCTGGGAGACTTTTTAGAGACTTGACTGAATAAAGCACTGAGCAATGTGGTCTAGTCTGGTCTTTTGAGTGTCTGTGCTTTAGGCAGAAGGTTGGGTTAAGGTCCCTTCCAATGTGATTTCTCCTATAAATCTATGTATTTTAATGGTGCATTAAGATTTCAGTCAAGCAGGTCTATTTGTGCTAGTGCTGTCAAATGCCATCTGCAGAGGCTTTCCAGTCTAAAAAATTAATTGTAATATCTGGATCAAACAGGCTATCTGGCCTGGGTTTGGGACACAAATTGGTAGGTAAGTCTAATAGGATGCACAAAACTCTGAATCCTTTCATAGCAGTTTCTTTTCCACATCTCTCTGCACACCTGCCGACCAGGTTAAAGACTGCTGGGTGCATGCTGGAAGGATGGATGGGGGTTGCATAGCACATTTTGATTGGAAACTTTCCCTGCTTGTTGATGGCAGGGTGGAAGAGTATGCAAGATATGGAATTTATGGCCCAAGTGGCCACAAAGTTCTTTTATTGCCCTTGCAGAGAAATAGCAACATTAGGGCTAGTGGTTCTATATCTAAATATACTGGTGCAATAAAGGGCTTCCTGGAGAAAAGTGTGATGGGGCTGTTGTCATTGGCAAAGGATCATAAAATCAGAGGATCAGGTTGGAAGGAACCTCAAGTATCATGTGGTCCAACGATCTAGACAAGTCGGCCCAGCACCTGGTCCAGCTGAATCTTAACAGTGTCCAACACTGGGAAATCCACCACTTCCCTGGGGAGATTATTCCAATGGGTGATTGTTCTCTTTGTCAAAAATTTTCCTCTGTGTCCAATCAGAGTCTCCCCAGGAGTAACTTGTACCCATTACCTCTCCTCTTTTCCATGTGACTCCTTGTAAAAAGGGAGTGTCCAGCTTCTTTGTAGTCACCCTTTAAATACTGAGACATAATGATAAAGTGTCTCCTAAGCCTTCTTTTCTCAAGGCTGAACAAACCCAGCTCTCTCAGCCTTTCCTCATATGGCAGACTTCCCAGTCCTTTGATCATCTTGTTGATCCTTTCTGCACCCTCTCCTGCCTGCCCACATCTTTTTCATATAACAGGGACCAAAATTGAACACAGCATTCCAGGTGTGGCCTGACAAGCACTGAGTAGAGTGGGATAATGACTTTGTCTCTCCTGGTGATGCCCTTGATGCCACCCAGCATCCTGTTGGCTTTCTTTACCACAGCAGCACACTGTTAATTCGTATTAAGCTTGTTGTCCACCAGGGCCCCCAGGTCCCTTTCCAAAGAGTTGCTCCCCAGCCAGGTAGATCCCAGCCTGTGCTGCACTCCTGCATTATGTTTTCCCAGGTGCAAGACCTTCCATTTGTCCTTGTTGAACTTTATGAGGTTCTTGTTAGCCCACTCTTCCAGCCTATCCTGGTCTTTCTGCAGGGTGGCTCTCCCTTCCCAAGTGTCCACTTCCCCACTCAGTTTGTATCCTCAGCAAACTTCATCAGGGTACACTTGATCCCATCATCCAGATCACTTATGAAGATATTAAACAATGTTGGGTTCAGTATCAATCCCTGGGGGACCCCACTTGTGACAGGTTGCCAGTTTGAAAAGGAGCTATTTACCACCACCCTCTCTGGGTACGACCTGTCAGCCAGTTCCCCGCTCATATCAGTGGGAGGTTTAAGTTGACCTTGCAGTAATGTGTTGGGTTGATGTGATAGGACAATGCTTGGAGGACTTTCAAAGCAAGGAATCATAGAATCGTTTGGGTTGGAAAAGACCTTTAAGATCATGAAGTCCAACTGTTAACATAGCACTGCCAAGTCCACCACTAGAAAGGAGAGAAAGCTTGTGTTTGATGAGGAAGCAAAGGCTGGAATATGACTGGAGAATTGCAATAGAATAATGGGATGAAGAAGGAAGATGCTCCGATTGGCTGTGTTTCAAATGGACTCCCAGAGGTAATCAAATGTAGCTCAATACAGCAGAAAAAATTCTTCTGGCCTCCTTTTAATTTATGTAGCTTGTGTTTTTGGTGCTAGTCCTAGGAAAAGGATCCCAGTGTTATCTGAGGATAAATATCAGGCCTCAGTAAAACCCTTGAGTGGTGCTAACATGTCCTGTCAGAAATAAGCCACCAAATCAACAGCTGGAGATACCTCTGGCAAACCCTACACTCTATTGGCTGAGGTGGTTTTTTATTTTTGTTCACTTGGTTTTTCTGAAGCATCTTTTTAGCAGATTAGAGAATAAATTACCACCTTCAGATGTTTCCATTTTTCTCAGTTTCTCCATACTCCTGTCATTTCCTAAGACATAATTTTCGTTAGTTATTTGCAGCTCTCTGCTGAGTGAAGGAGAGCCAAAAGAAGGAAAATTGTAACCTGAGGGCACTGCAGAGGACATAATTGCTGTGATTCCCTGTCCTACATAACCTCCATTTTCTGGAGAGGTCACAAACCCTTCCTGTTCACTTTCTGGCTGCACAAAGCTGCTCACCGTCATCTAACTAATGAAAGGTTGGCACAATTGGCACAGTTTTTATTTTTCCTGCAGCCCAGGTGAATTGTAATTTTTATGGGCTATCTGGACAATAAATTATTTCCCATCATTAGAGGTAATCTTGAATGGTATTCCAATGTCATATTTCAGCATGTGATATTAAGACCCTTGTTGGTTATAAATAAAAAATAGGTAAAAATATTAATTTTTACAGACTCTATTTTTTCTGGCTTTTAAAAGTAGGTAATCCTCTTATATAGCTAGTCAAAAAATGCTTGAAGGAGGAGGTACATGTCTCTTTTCTTGATTAGATTACTTGGCAGTGAGTACAGTGAAGCATGGAGTCCTCTCATAAAAACAGGAATCAGGTCCAGCTCTCTTAAGCCTGAACCCTAACCAAAAGTGTCACTGATGCAGTCCCTGAGCCTCCTGAGCAGTTCTTTTGTAAAGGCAACGAGTCCGCCTGCATAGATCTCACCAGATAAAATAGGAAAGCCCATTCAAAGTAAAATTCTTACTTTTCAAATATTTCAGATCACTCTCCAGTAACAATTTTCATGTTTCACATTCCCATCCCAACGCTGGGACAAGTCATGGAAAGTTGGGTGAAATGATGGAGTCCAAATGGATGCCTGTGCTCCCCTGAAGAGGTACAGATGGATATAGTAGTGGGATTGCTTCCAACCTTGTTCTAATATCAATTTAATTTTAGCAGTTTTCACCATGTATTTCCCATGGACCAGAAAGCTTCAGATGCCACTGGAAGGGTGATGAGGTCTGATTTGCATTTTCATGGTCCATAACCAGGAGGATGCAGTAGTCAGCATCTTTACAGGGTAGATTCAGGAGGAGAGCTTTTTGTGTGGAGATGCTGCCAGACCCACTGCCCACTGGGAGAGCTCGAGACCAGGTCGATGCCAAAGGACCATGCCTACACCTTTGCGGAGTGCTTGCTGCCTTGGCCCTGTGAGCCCTGTGTAGAGGCACACAACGTGTGGGTGTGAGAGCTGAGGAGCGTGGCTGCCTGCCACCACTGGCTTGGTGGGGGTCCCTGCTGATGTGCCTGTGCTGCTTTCAGATCCACACTCGTCCTGGTCAGGACGATTTCCACTGACTCACATGGTCCTGGCTCCGGAGTATCTGCACTGAGGTGGAAATACAAACCCAGTTGCCACAGGGGACACTTTTTTTTTGAGGTGTCATTTAGGGAGTGATCTGATGCCCAAAGTGTCTCAGTAGAATTGATTCAGCAGTCGCAGTTTGTGAGCAGCCAGTACTGCTCCTAAGTGCCTGCTGACAATAAATACTGAACGGATTTTTTTTTTATCTGCTTCTGCAGGATAAGCTTAAACATAAAATGTGTTCTGATATGAGGCTATCCCTTTTTTCCAGCTATCCTGCTTTGAATTCACTGCTAATCTTGGACACAAGTAATGCTTAGAGTTCTAAGATTTCATTCCAGATTCTGGTCATTTACCTTGACCAACTTCAGAAGAAGTTCCTGCTAAAAATGAAGGTCACCAAATCAAAAACATGTCTGTGTACATTAAAATCCCCCAAGCACAGTGTTGACTGCCAGGCTGGCTAGGAGAACAGCACTGGTCCTACCAGTTAACTGGACAGTTTCTTCCTCACTGATGCTTTTCCAGAAGGGTATTTGCACAATGGAACATGTGTTGCTGAAACACATAAACACTGAGCACCAGATGCAATGAAATTGCTCAATTTTTCTCTCCCCCAATGTGCCCTGATGAGTTGAAAGTGGGATCCAGTAATTTAATTCATGATATCTTTAAGATCACTGCAACAACTCAAAAGCTGTGGACAGAGGCAAATAACATTTTGTAATATATTTATTGAATGGTAATGCAAACCAGAGAAATCTATAAAGAAGGGAGGAAATCATATTCCCTGTCTGGCAAGGTACTGAACTGAATTTTAAACCAGAGAACCAGACATGGTTGAGACTGAGAAGGGAAGGGGGAGAGTTCACCTGACTTTCCCCTTAAAAAATAAATTACTGGTGAGACCACACAATATTCTTCCAGTTTTCTGTCCTTCTGATCTCCCTTTACAAGTAGACATGCTAACATGTTGATGGTCTCCCGCATTTTTGGAAGTATTGCCCTTGATAAAGGTTTACATAAGATTCTTTTATTTTACTCCCCAGAGGACAAGTTGCTCTTGCAGCTGAAATTCCTGCCAGAAAGTTCTACCCTCCGATTTCTTCTAGTAGATGGAGAGTAATAGGACACTGAGACAGTGAAGCTGTTTTTACTCTGTGTTAGGCAGCAGTTTCCTTTCATATACCACCATCGCTGCTGAATAGCATGGAATGAGAAAAGGCTCAGTCTCTGTAATGAAGTCAATAGCTCCTCATCTGAAGAATAAGAGGGATTTCAGCCAAGAGAGCAGAATGGCTTGCTTTCTCTTCATTTCTCGTTATAGTTTCTACTTTGTGTTCCTCAACATGTACATTACCCCATTTTTGGAGTCACTGGGGG
This sequence comes from Limosa lapponica baueri, assembly GCA_002844005.1. Taxonomy (NCBI): domain Eukaryota; kingdom Metazoa; phylum Chordata; class Aves; order Charadriiformes; family Scolopacidae; genus Limosa; species Limosa lapponica. The sequence continues at coordinate 857,816 of KZ505753.1, read as the reverse complement.
ATAAATTAGTCCAAGATCCTGCTTACCACTACTTCAGCACTATACCATTTCTGATCAACCTATACTTAACTTGTAACCTATACTCCTTCTGAATTTGTCATAAAGATTTCCATGGGAATTGTGTTCTCTAGATCAGATTCTGCTTTTTCATTTTAGTTTAAACCCCCAGCACTTCCACTGAAACCCCACCAGTTTTTATTTCCACCCACAACTATGAAATTTGTGATTCCCTGGAAGTATTCTGTATTTGTACTGGAATAACCAATAAGTTGGTTATGGCTGTAAACAAATTTATTGTGAAGATGTACTGCACCAAATAGCAGCAGTGGTTATAAATCTTTTAAATTTCAGGTGAAATGAATTTATATTATGATGTCAACATTTAAAAGCACAAGCTTTGGAAGTTGGCTTCAAATAGATCTCAGGATTGATGTTAGGTAGATTTTGCTTATTATTCTTTGATTGTAATAGGCAGACTAAAATTGTGTCTTCTGAATTTCATGTCATAGAAATGTATGTGAAACTGTATAGGAACTTTACCCTTGAACAGAGTGGGGCCTTCTTGGAGTAAGAGGAAGCAGAAGTTACACTAACGACAGATGAGGACATACAGAGAGTTTCTAGCACTGACATTCCTCAAAGGATCAAATTATCTGGATCAAATGGTTAAATCTTCCTGAAATGTCCAACAAAGTTGTCCTCTAGAGGAACTGCAGTTATCTGCTGATTAATTTTATAAAACTGTTCCCCACCCATTTTTCTTACAAAAGCACTCAGCTAAAGTCAGATTCGCTGATTTGTTTAGGCATATTTTAAGGTAACACCTATATTTTAAAAGGTTATAATTTTTTCACCACTGAGGAAAGCCTTGGACAGCAGAATAAGCACTCTAAGTCTAATTTTTGTATGTGGTAGAGTCAGGTATATTAGTTTGTAGTAATATTATATTTGCTTTAATTGGTGGTTTCTATAAGTACAAAGGGTGTTCTGAAGCATCCTCATCCTTTGCATGTAATTTTGGGAAAGTGAGTTCTGGAGTCATGGTTGGTGACTGTGTTTTTGGAAAAGAGCACAAACTGTTTCTGGTGAAGATGATGGGCTGACAGCCCTCTTTGGCCCCAAAGCTGTGGGAGCAGCATGGTTTCTGTGTCCCTTGATCTTATTCTGCAGGGATTGTCCCCAACTTTTGACCCTGACCCTGCCATCATGCTGTGTTTGCTCTGTTTCTTACTGTAAAGTACATCTGCAACTTTGGGAGCAAGGCTTTGCTATATAAAGCCTGTTCCTCCAAAGCACAGACTTGGCCCTTGAGGAGGTACTTACCACTTTAACTTACACAACATTTTTTGCCCCATTGATTCCACATGAATAAAATGTAAACATGTATTTAAGCATTTTCCTGGATCTGGCCCAGAATGTTCAGCCTGTTCAGAAAAATTCTGAACCAATTTCCTGTTACTGGTGAATCACCATACTCATAGTTGGTACAACTTACACTGTGATGATCCTCAGCCTCTGGCATGAATCATTGAGAGGAGAGGTTAGCGAGGGTGATGTGGACTTTGGAAACTCAGTCCCCTGGAAGGACAGTCACACTTTATTGCTCCACCTGTACTGCACTAATCAGCATGGTGTTTGAGGCCACACGTGGGTTTGGCGCAGGCTGCTGGAGTCAGAAAAATGCAGTGGTTAGGGCTGAGCTTTCTCCAGCTGTGTTGTGGTGCTGTGCTGTTGAGCAACATGATGTCCTGCTGCTGTCCCCAGAGCTGCCCAGTGGCACGGCCGGACAGTAAATCTCCTCGCTCCACTTTGTCTAAGAGGCAGCACTTCACTTGGCATTGGATCTCATGGGACTATCCTCCCCACTGAGGATAGGTCTGGATGATCCTGAGACTGACATGTGACAAATGCACATTTGAAACCTCTTTCTGTTTATTTGTCTGTTATTTTATAGTAGCATGGCCAGACAATGACCTAAGAATACATTTTTCATGCCCAAACATAGTTTGCAAATACAGCTCTCTGACTGAAGAGATTTGGGCACCCCCAACTTTCCTGTATGTACCAGCAATAACTCTCCTTCCACCTTCTCTAGAAAATATCCTGTTTGCAGCAAGGTGGCTGGAAATCAAAATCTTTTCCTAAAGATCCCTGTCCCTTACAGCTTCTGGTTTTCAGCTACAGATGAAGTATTCTGGTCACACCAAATCCAGGCCACATAAGCCTGGCATCTAAATCCTGCTAAATAATTTTCTGCTTGATTTCTCTCTAGTGTTGGAGGTGCCTGTGCCGAGTTGAAGGAGTTAGGTTACTTTGATATCTAGGCTAAAACCAGCAGTCCACAGGCTATAGAGGGATGCGTATTTAAACTTCTTTGCTTAAAAGGAGCCTTGGGAAATATATGCATATCCCAGGACAAGACAGGCTCTGATATGAATGAAGGCAATAAGAACCATAACTGAATGCAAATTGTGTTTGAAAACAGTCAAGGAGATGTCCTAGAAAACTGTGAAAGAAGTTCAAAGCTTACCATTTGGTTGTTAGCAGAAAATCTTTGAAAGTGCAATTTAAGCATGGTCTCAAAAGCGGTTAAAATGTTTTTTAGAGCTCTCATCCCTGGCATGGCTTGGGGGGAGCAATAAAATTATACTCCTGGAAATGAGGAGGTGACCTGTATTAAATTTGCTTTGAAAGCCTGGTGCAATAGGAGTTCAGTTCCTGAGAATATATTTTAAACAGATCCTACCCCTAAATTTGTGTTTCCTGGTAGAAAAAGCTGGCAGAATTGAGTCAGATTTACAGCAAAGTTGTGTGTTGATGTAATTTAAGCTCCCGAGGGCAAAACTATCTTTGTAAATCCACTTCTGCAGAAACAACTTCTTAGTGCTCCGTTGTTGTTATTAAAGTGTGATTGCTCTGTATGTGGTTAAAAAAAGTTTCAAAAGGTACAATAATCATGGAGATTAGCAGACAAGAAAGAAATAGTTGTATGTTTGCTTGTGCATGAAAATGCTCCTTTCCGAAAATCTTGCAACTAATCTTTTTAGCCATGGCATAAATAGGCAGAACTGTAGCCTTGAATCAATACCTGTGGGAGATGATGACTAACAGACTCAACGGAGTTTTTTGTTTGGAGGGGAACACTTAAACTTTTGGAGTTGGTACCAGCTGTTCCTTTGAACAATGCTGTACTTATGATTCTGACCAGGGCGGTTGTGTTGTAAGCAAGCAAAACTGATTATTTCCCTTCATATGCTTACTAAAAAAATATTTAAAAAAATGGAAAGAAACTTTAGGTGGGCCTGAAAGATAGAGGAACCTCTAAAGTACTTCTGAATCAGTTTTCCTGGTATAACTGCATCCACATGTGAATTTATTGAAAACACATGTGACTTTGATAAAAGATTACATTTAAAGAAGGGGCTAGAACTGGGCTACAGACAACAGGGTACTGTGTTTCATCAAACACTGAGCTACACATTTTCAAATGTTTCATGTTAAGAGAAAATGTTTAGATGATTTTAAACAGTGCACTCCTCCATTTCCATTGGCTTGCTTATCACAGACCCCTTATGAGTGTTTCTGTTACAGAATAATCCACCAAGGCCATTCATCTGGTTGCTTGCTTGGGGGAAGAAAATCGAGTTACAATATGTTTACTCTAAGGAATGGTATTATGTATTTGTAAGGTTTAGAGCTGGGTGAGCCATCTGGGGAGAAGAAACAGCAAACACAAAACTTCCCTGAGATTCATTATCATCATTAGCTTGCCCTGCATTTTCAGTATATGAACTGATAATAAGTAGTATATGCTGCAATTCATACTAACCAAATCTCTAAGAGAAGCTGACATGAGTTCAGACAATTATGTATTTTAAAATAGCTGAGATACTTTCAAAGTAATTAATAGACAATAGAGAACATGATCCACTTCTGGGAAAAGAGGTGTTTCAGATAACCAAAAGTCAGGGCATGGAAACTGCACTGTAAATTGTATATTGGGGTTTAAGCTGCACTGTGTTTTTACAACACACAAAAAAAGTAGTCTTGGGGTTGGCTTCAGCTTTCCCTGTGTACACACAGTGTTTGAGTATATTATATATAGCTAGATTCCTCATGGATTGAATCCTATTTGAATTCAAAATCTCTCTCCTGCTATTCTGACTTTCATAATGAAGCTTAAAGTCAAAGTCTACCCAAGACCTTTGGTCTATTATTGGTCCAGACAGGTCGGGTACTATAGGTAATAGCTTCAGGAATAAAACTTGAAATATATCTTTGCCTTGGACTTCTGCATCCCAGTCATGAAGTGTTCTTGCTGAGGGCAGCGGTGTTAAGTAGTCTGCAGCAAGGCCTGAGCTCCTGACTTAAGTAATGCTGTTCTGCTACTGTGCCCTACTGATAGTGATGTGTGTGGAAACTTTACTCCAGAAATGCAAGATTATTTTAGATTCATGAACAACAGTGAATGCGGGTCAAAATCAATAGGAAGTCTCATTATTTTCAGTACTGTGTCTGGCAGTTTATTCTATCTCCAGGAAGCAATTCCCACAATCTGGAAAAGCTCCAATGTTTATAAGATGCAGAAGCACCTCAGTGCCCTAGGCAGCCTGTTCTTTGCTTAATGGAGATGAACCATTGCCCAAAGTCTTCATAAATGGAGGATCTTTGCCACTTTTAAACATTGCTAGGTGCAACTATTATCAGCAACCTTCTACCCAAACAGAGGAACTGCTTACAATAGGGTACTATCCTTAAGCCGCAAGTAAGGTCCCTAAATACAGAAGTCCTATCTAGGACAGGAGTGACTAGAATATGACTAGAATTTTTTCTTGGATTTAGTACTTTATAAGCAGGCAAAAACCCAATCAAGCTATTTTTGAAAAAGGAAGGAGCTGAGCAACGAATAGCAGTTTTGTCCTTGCAGATGTGGAAGAAATCAAATCCATCTGTGAAAGGATCATGCAAGCATCTCAACAGAGCTCTACAGTGCCAGGGAATCAAACAGGTCTCCTTCAACTGCCTTTATGTTTTCACCCAGTTAGTTGCCCATCTACCACATGAAGAAGGCTGAGGTCTAATAAGCACCAAGGGGTATTCTTTAAGGAGATAACTAGATGGTAAAAAAAGGGGAGTTCTTAGGATGGGGGACATGGCCTGTTACGTAATGAACTATAAAAAAGACAACTCTCATACTCCTCTTCTGCTCTAAGCTCCACAGTCAATCTACTGTTAATGCCACCTGACGCAGTAATATTAAGTGCAGGCTGCTCTTTGTGATTATCTGATAGCAATGGGTCAAGTTGGGGGTGCTCCATGCAGGTATCTGCTTCACAAAATTACTGCCTCATCTAAATGGGGGTAAGTATCTTCCTTTGAAGTGGTCCTGCCTGGATCCCTGAATCTGCAGAGTAATGCCATGAATGGCAGGCTCATGGTAGCTGTTTCCTAAGGATTTGTGTTTTGAGAGAAAGTGCAGTTGTAGATTCTCTGCTGTTTAGTAAGGCTGGAGGTCATAATGCCACCGTTTCCATAGTGGGAGACTAGTTGTTTCAATAGACCTGGCTGTCTACTCATATGAATGTTGCAGGAATGTAATGGTTTTGAGGTTTCTTCCCTTCTGTGCAATTTGGCTTTCAGGCTCAAAAGTTATTAAGGAGCATAAATGATGATATCATAGCATAAATCACTCTAAAATAATCGTTGCCTAAATTAGATGAAATACAATGAACAAAGTTGCAATGCACTGATAGCTGATTTGTGAAGGGTTGATTTCCAGTAAGAACTGTGGCACAAGTGTAGATATCAGAGATTTGCAGCAAAAGAAGATAACTTTCAGGTTCTAAATTTCAGCTGTCCTCTGAGCTGGAGGAAAGGAACCATGCACGTATGCAGCACTTGATAAATTACTCCCTTCTGTTTATTATATCACTTTTGTTTTCCAAAAATGTGGTTTATGATTATTTGTTTTGGATAGCAGAGTAATCCCTGACTCTTGAAAGCCTTTGAAGTATTTACCATTAACAAACATAAGGCTCATTAGAGATCCTTCTTCAAATGCAGAGTGAATGTTGCTGTTTTCCATTGAAAAATAAAGATACTGCCTTCAGGGACCCAGCTTCTTTCATGGTCTGCTTTCTTGGTCCAGTGGGCTTGGGGGAGTTAGTCTGCATACCTAAATAAATAATGTATGTATAATAACAGGCATTCATAAAAGGCATAGAAATGATTAAAGGTGTATTAGACATTGTCATCCAGTCCTTCTCCTTAAAAGCATGGAAACAAAGGGAAGGACTTGCTTGTCATTTACATTATCACTGTGTGTATTACCATCATATCTACTAGTCCTGACTTTGTCCCGTTGGCTGCTGAGCATCAGGTCTTGTCATAGCTTTTTCTGCCCAACTGAGGAGCTTTCTATTGCCTGTGGAGATGTCCCACTGGTACTTTTTGACTGTGATTTTTCCCATTAGCATCGAGTGTTGCGCGTATTTCCACATGGTGAGATATAGCTGTGCAGTGTCTTGCGTGGTCTTGTCTATACAGTATTGGCCCATATGCAAGGGTATGTTTTTTGATGACAGAATAAAAAAAAAAAGAAAAATCACTCTTTTGTGTGGGTGCTGAGGAGCCTCAAGGGTGCTCTTCAGTGGCTAACAAACCTGATGTGCCTGCCCAGAGCTCATGCTATAGAGGGCTGCTTCATCTTTGGGCTTCAGGCTGCTCTGGGCAAGTAGGACCAGGATGGAGACGTGCTTTAGCATTGCCTACATTCTCCCTAACAGCATGTGCTGCTCCTATTATTTCAAAGTTTCAACCAGCCTTTCTAGTGTCTGTTGCTAGGGGATGTTAAAGATCCTGCATATAATGTGGTCTACAAACAGAGGCTGAGTTGAATTTTTCAGCTTTTGATTTCAGGGAAAATAATTTCCTTATATTCTGACTATTTTGGCTATGTCTATACTAGTAACTAAACTAAACGAGACTGGGGCATAGGGTGAGCACTGCCCTACAATAGCCTGTATTGTGTAACTGTTGGCATGCTTCTTGCCATGGTGTTGGCCCATGCCAGCTAATATTCTCCCAGACGGAGACCTGGCATGGTTCAGGAACAGGTCAGGGACTGTTTCTAGTAGGAAATTCAGATTAATTTCTCTCTCTCTTTTTTTTTTTTTTTAGGGAAAAATCATGTAGCCAGAAGGATACAAACTGTGTTGTGCTACTGTATGCAATGCCAGAAAATGGCCCTTGTCCATTGTTTTAATTTGGATAGATGTAGCTTTGATGCCTAGGAAGCAGTCAGTTGCAAGCCATGGAACGTGGGCCAGAGCCCTTTTTGACTTCCTTAATCACAGTGTAATGTGGTCTTAACTGAAACTAGGTGGAATATCCTATTTTTTAGCAAACAAGCCTGGAGCAAGTTCTATTGCCAAGAGAGTCCCACAAGCAATGAGCAGCCTGGTGTAATCAAACTTGTACCTAAAGAAGAACTCCATCAATAATAACATATGATCTATGTTTTATCAACAGATGAACATAATCTATGCTGCTCACTTAACTTATGATATTTGAGACTAAACTATCACTGCATCATAATACCCTTTTACATTGGTCTTTTGAAGGTGTAAATGGAATAGGAGAGTTATTCTGATTTGCATCAATCCGACATATGACTGATAAGTATAAAAAGGCCCAGCATAATAAAGATGCCAGCTAGATCTATAATTTTCAGTACATCTGCATATAGTGTAAGATTAATCTTATGTAAATTTGGTCACCTAAATGGTAGATGCTTAGTCCAACTCTCTAGTCTGCCAGGCACCTCCAGAGGCTGATTCATATCATGCTCAGTGAGACACTGGGGACACGAGGAATGTATCGAGCCCTGCTGCACCCAGCTCTCTGCCCTGATACCAGCTCTTTGGGTTGCTGTTATCCACGCATCATTTATCATGCAAGTCTTTGCTTTTTTCTCAGTGCTTTATATCTTTTTTTTCAACAATTTTCTCTTGAATTTCTAACTGTTTGCTTAAGTATTCCCTGACCTGATCTTCTTTCACCAAGGGTACATCCCCCTTGCTCCAGCCTTCCCCCCTGTTTTCTGGGACCTGGGATTCTTGCTAGTAAAGATTGAGGCAAATAAGGCATTCGATACTTCCACCTGTTCCATGTCCTGTGTAACCAGATCCACTGTCCAGTTGAGCAATGGGCCCACATTTTCCCTAGTTTTCCTTTTGTCATCTAAATACTTCTTGCTGTCTTTAACATCCTTCACCAGATTCAATTCTACTGGGCTTTTGCTTTCCTAACTTCGTCTCTAGATGCTTGGACAATTTTTCAGTATTCCTTTAATGTTACTTGTCCTTGCTTCCACTGCTGTATGTACCCTTTTTGTGTTTGACTTTTGCCCAGAGTTCCTTGTTCATCCTCACAGGCCTTGCATTTTTTGCCTGACTTCCTGCTTGTTGTGATGGAATTCTCTGGCGCTCGGAGGAGGTGATTCTTGAATATTAAGCAATTTCTAGGGCCTTTCTTCCCTCCAAAGCCTTATTCCACCCCCAGCCTTATCCAAGGCTGTTCCAAGCAGATCTTTGAAGATGCCAAAGTCTACTCTCCTGAAGTTCAGGGCTGTGAGCTTGCTTGTCACCCTCCTTACTGCCCTCAGAATTCTGAACTCCACCAGCCAAGGCTGCCTTTGATCTTCACATTCCTAACAAGCTCCTTGGTTTTGGTGAGTATGAGGTCCAATGGAGCACCTCTCTTTGTTGGCTCCTCTGTCACTTGAAGAAGGAAGTTATTATCAATGCACTCCAGGAACCTCCTGAATTGCTTATGTCCTGTTATATCCCTCCAACAGATATCGAGGTGGTTGAAATCCTGCATGAGGACTAGGGCTTTCGAACGTGAGGCTGCTCCTGTCTGTCTGTAGAGGTTGTGATCTTCCTGGTCAGGTGGCTTATAGCAGACACCGTCTATAACATCACTTTTACCTGTCCTCTCTTTAATCCTCACTCATAAACTCTCACATGGCTCCTCATCCATCACCAGCCAGAGCTCCATGCACTCCAGTTTCTCACTCACATAAAGGGCAACTGCCCCTCCTCATCTTTCCATCCTGTCCTTTCTAAAGAACCTGCATCCCTCCATTGTGACGCTCCAGCCATGGGACCATCGCATCATATCTCCATTCCCAGCAAAATCGTAGCTCTGCAGCTGCACACACTTCCCTAACTCATCATGTTTATTCCCCATACTTCACGCATTAACATGCAGACACTTTAGAGATGCACCCAGCATGCTGATTTCCTGGAAAGGGTTTGGGGTACTTCTCCATAATGGTGCATTGTAGGCACTTCCTTGCTAACATACAAGTGCTGGAGGTCACCTTGCTTAAGTCTCATTTTGTTGATTTTGTGGTCCCTTCTTGTCACATCACCCCATGCCCTTTGCTCAGTGATCCCGTCTGTCACTCCCTCATGGGATTGCTGGTTACTCTTTCCCTACCCCATCATTTCTAGTTTAAAGGCTTCTTTATGAAGTCAGCCATCCTATTGATGAAAATAGCTTTGCCCTGCTTAGTGAGGTAGATCTCATCTCTTCCAAGCCGATGCTGATCTGCAAATAGGGTCCTGTGATCACAGAACCCAAAACCCTGCCACCAGCACCAGTTCTGCAGCCAATCACTGATTTGTCGTATTAGTGTCCTTCTCCTCACACCTTTGCCTCTCACCATCAGGATTGAGGAGAACACCACCTGGGCCCTCACGTCCTTCCCTACTGCGCCAGAGCTCTGCAGTCACTTTTGATACTGTTCAGGTTTCCCCTGGCAGTATCATTTGTGCCCACATGCAATAACAGCAGGGGCTAGTAGTCACAGAGCTGGATGAGCTTCTGCAGCACCTCCATGTCCCAGATCCTGGCTTCTAGCAGGCAGCAAACCTCTCTAGATGACTGGTTGGGTCAACAGATGGGTACCTCTGTTTTGCCCAGAATGGGGAGGCCCAGTACAATGAATCATCATTTCTTCCTGGTAGTCTTGGATACCTCAGGGTTGGGTGGACCAGGTCCTTTTGCTGGTCCACCTAGCCATAAACCTTTCACAAGCAAAGGACTAACAGTTTGCTGGGTGCTATCCTGCATGCCCAACCACTGGCATTTTCTTGTTAAAAGTGACACATACCTTCTATTCTGATACAAACAGCTGTGGGGTGGTAGACCATACAATGGAAATAAAAACTTGTTTCAGGACCAGAACAAGAAAGGTCTTTCTCAATTAGTCTTTAGACTTAGAGACTAAAGTTGATTAGCAATCATCATTCCATAAGCAGAGCTGTGCTTTGAAATGGGTATTAAAGAAAAGGCAGTATTTTCATTCAGCATAAAGTTTTTTCTGAACAAGGCATAAGTTTCCAGGGGAGAAGATATGGTGATAGGAACCTTCCAGCACATGGAAGTAGGTAATCTTTAATCTTGGAATTAAACCAGAAACATCTAAAACGATGATAAAACCAAAATACATCAAAGAGAGAAAATGAGCCCTGTAAGGCAGAGTAAAGGAAGAAACCTCTAATATAATCTAATATTTTTCCATAGCTATGAGGCAGGATAGTGAATGAGAAAAGGCCATAAGACAATTGGGTAAACTGCTGTGCCAATTGCTATAGCAAGCTCATAATGAAAATCTGCAAAGTGAAACTAGAGAGGGTCCCAGTCCTTCTTGGCATTCCCTTTGCTGATTGCCTGCATTTGTTATTCATTTCAGAAAACTCTTTGAATAGAAATTAAGAAACAAATCAAACAAATCCTGCTGTTTATTCCAGCTAATATATAGAAAGTCAGCAGAAGATTTGGGAACATTAGGAATGCCAAGTTAGACATTAAATTTGTAGTTTAGTTGGCTTTAGCATTTTGGAAGATGGCATTTGAATGTCACATTACTTTAATTTAGGGCTGAGCCTATATTTACAAGAAGGCCTTAAATAGAGCATTCATTTTAGATTTAATTAAATCTCTTGCTCTCTATTTTTTAAAGGAAACAAAACAAAGCACTGACTATAAATTTCCATTGAAAATGTTTGTTGTTACTTTTTGTATTGTTAATACTCACTCCAAATACTGCTTCTTTCTACTGCTGTTTTTGAAAAAATAAAAAAAAAGCGAAGATTTAATTCCTCAAAAAAGTAACTGATTTAATTTCATCTTTCTTCCCGTAGTAGAAAGTTTAAAATGAAAGACTGATGACAGTCCTCGGGTTTATAGCCTCTTTCCTAAGCCCTGGGACAGATGGCCTCATTTTGCTTTGCTTAGTCAGGTGAGTAAACTCTCGCCATGAGCTCTTGGCAAGACTCACCAGTGGTCAGCAAAGAGTTAATGCAGTGTGAGAAATGGTATGGCTGGGGTCCCGGCACACTGAAATCCACCCACCTAATGCCTGACTTTTGCTTTAATGTCAGCTTTACCTTAAAATCATTATCTAAAGGGTGGGAAACAAACTCTTCAGCTTGTAAAGCAAAAAGGTTGGTTGGAAACGAAATCCAAGCCGCTTCAGTAGGCCTGATTTAGTTGCTCTGATTCATCAAGTGAAAACAAGCCATTTGCCATCTGGTAATTACCTTGGGGACTGAGGTGTAAATCCCTGTTCCTTAATCTTCCCCTCTTTAAGAAAACATTTTCTCCTAGGTGGTCCAGATGGCGAGAGGCCTTCAGACAATGCATAGAGGTGACCAGTGATGGGTTGCTCCAGCGCAGCAGGAGGTCCCTGGGGCGTGCACATTGGAGGGAGGGAGAGGTCTCCTTTGCAAGTGGTTTCTCAGGCAGCTGACAAGTGCTGTGTAAGTGTGTGTGAGAAAGCTCTCTGTGGGATCACACAGTGATCCCGCGTGAAGCACCCCCATTTGTGAGGTGGTGTGGACAGTCAGCAAGGATGGAACTAGGTACAGGCAGAACTGACCGACATGTTTATTCTTTCTCTGTCTTTCTCTTCCTATTTATTTATGCACCTAAACTATGGTTGAAATGCCTCTCTCCAGTGGTACTGATTAAATGTTATATAAAAAAACAGCCATATCGATCCTTCCCCCCTCGGTTCAAAGAGAAATGCCGTGTTTTCTTTAGAAATCCAAGCTGAAGGCAAGAGACCTCGACCAGGCATCTGAGCTGGCCATCAGAAGAAAGAAGAAACAACATTATTTTAGAGGCTCTTTGGTTACGGCATCTGCAATGCTTCCCTCCAAGAAGGATACTCCTCCTTCTCCTCTTGTGACTTTAAAAGTAGCCAGAGGCTAGATTAGGCCACTGGAAGAGTGAGACTACAGTTTCTCAGACTCTGACCTGGGTTGCTCACATAGTCCTTGACAGATGCCAAATAGCTCAGTATAAGTTTTTAACCCTCTTAATCACAGTTTACTGCGCTGGGCGTACAGGGCTTTACCAAGGGGATGCCTCCTGCTCCACCATTGCTCTGATTATTGGGCAGTGTAAATTCATCAGCTGTAAAAAGGAAGAGAGGAAGCAGGGACCATCTTTTTCCTATGCTTGTCTCCCTTGTACACTCATGGCTTTAATTCCCCCCTCCGCTGTTTTCTGACCTGGAGACAGTCACTGTACAGTCAGCAAAGATGCAGCACTGGCATGAACTAACAACTGAACTAATAGGGAGGCAGATAAAAGTATTTTGGAGGGCTGCTGATGTCAGACAGGAAATCAAAGCTCCTTGACTTCACCAGGGTGTGGATCAGATACTGCAGATGACCCAGCCCTCAGATAATCCACCCTCTTCTAAAGGGACTACAAATGAAAAGAAGTCATCAAATAACCTGCACCCACAGATAACCTTCAGATAACCTCCATGCCTCCAGAGCTGCTGCACAAAATCACAGATGGGAGAAACAGGGCATCACAGGGCCAGGGGAGAACGACAGGAGCAACAAGCAGGACCCGGAAAAAAGAGGGAAAAGAGAAGGAAGAAGGGGCTGAGGGGTAAATCTCCCCTCTCATTGCCCCCAAACAGGTATAACCCACATGATGCAGAAGAGCAGCTTTTCTTACACACATTAGACTAGTGGGTGCAAAAGACTTAGTTAAATGCATTGCTTGAAAGGAGAATTAAGGTCCAGGGATGCCTCTGCAGCTTTGAGGTCCCAATGTTGAAAAGATAGAGGGCTGGTATGTGGGCCCCTAACTCATTGCCCTTTCTGTTCTTCACGACCACAAGTTCAGGTGCCCAGAAAGACAACCAAGGAAAGTTAGACACCATTTCAGCCCCTTGCAGGAATCCTGGCAAGGGCATGTTCTACCCTAAGTAGTTTGTGTCTTTTTGGAGATATCTCACTGGGTTTACACACTGAAGGTCAGCCAAATGGTACCATTTTTGGAGCATTTGAATGAATGGCTTCAACCAGTTTTGAAATGCACCTTTCATGCTCAAATAATATTTTTCTTGTGTGTTCCTCACAGAAGTGTATCAGAGCTATTCACGAAACTGGGCCAAATCTCAGGGAATCAGGAAAGTGCCACACAGGAGCCTTTGCCTACAGCAAGCAAGTCCATTGATTTCAACAGGGCAATCCACATCATCCTGGGAAAATTATTGACTGACACAGTCAAAAAAATAATTAAAAATCGGCTATTCTGACTTTTTAAGCTGAATTAGAAGTTGCTATTGTCATCTGTTAGTGTTTTTGAAAATAAATTAACAAATTATAATACCATCATCTTCTTTCCTGCCAGAAGTGCAGTATGCAAAGTTTTTAAAGCAATTCTATCCTGTACAAATTAATGTTGAACTTAGAATGATCTAAAAACAAAACCTATTTTATAAGAAGTAGGCAACAAGAGGCAAATTTAAAGTTGTGCCTTCAATTTGAAAGCTTACGATTTCCTGACTTTGCAATGTTTCCTCTTTTCCTTCCAATTTGAAGTAATTCCTGAGGTCTCTTTGTTTTGTTTCATTTTATTTTTCTCTCCTGTGTGAAATACCTGGAAAGAGCAGAATATGTACCTTTGCTAAAATCAATAGATGATTCTATCAATACATTCAAATACCAAAGGAACTAAATTTCCTAAACCTAATTTTAATTTATATATATTTTGCTTTTAAAGCAAATTTCTTGACTGTGTGTATAACGCTAAGGAATGAGTTATCTCAATTAAAATTACTTAGGACCACAGGTATACCTCTGATTAGACATTGACATCCGAGTCTGGTTGAACTAAGTCCCTAAGTGATAAACTTGTTATTGAGTGAGATGTGTGAATACTGAATTTTGATCAGTGATTCTGAAAATCAATTATTTTTTTACATTCTCATTACCGTGCCTGTATCCTTTTAGGTTTTTTTTTTTTCTAAACAAAATATGGAGTATGGCAAATGCTTTACTCCTGTTTTATCCTTCTTTCAAAAACCTGCAAAAAGAAAATTTAGGCTATTGCTGGAATTGCAACAATATTCCACAATGAAGGGTTAAAAATGTTAATTAGAAAATGCTGAAAGAAACTGTTGTAATTATTGTGAAATTTTTACAATTGTTTTTTTGCCAAAAAATGAAATCTTGAATTTAGCTGGAAAACTCTGTACTACAACACTTGGCAAATATAGTAGAGGTCTTTAAAATTTGCCAAAAATCCACTCTTGACATGACTGTCTATTCCATTAGCACATGTAAAAATGGATTTTCCCTATGGAATACCAACCACTAGTTTGGTCTGATCAGCACTGTGTCTCATTCTTCTGTCACTTACAGTATCTTTGATTTTGAGCTATTCCAGATCCATTACTGGTGTAACACTGGATGCATGGTGGGTTTTTAGGAGGTAAGTTTTAAACCACGGGTGTCAGGAGGTGTTCCACCTTTACGGAACTCCAGTTTCCCCAATGGGATGATGTTATTTCCCTGCTCAAGACTGTAAAACTCTGATGTACTAGAAGATGTCTTTATGACTCTACTCAATTCTACCTACCTTCCATGTGGTGTTTGGGGGCATGACCTCCTCTTCCTTCTGCAGTTTCTTACAGAATTCATAAATGTGAAGTTTAGGTCAGATATATTCTCCCTGACCTCAGCATCTAGAGTCTGAAAATTATTAACCAAATTGATCCAATTGCATGAAGACTTTTAAATATCAAGTACAAAAAAGTTTCTATTGATATTTTTAAAAACCCTGCAACCGAGTTTCCAGCAGCCAGCTATGAACTCAATGTTCGTGGATCTAGATCTTTCCCTTCCTGTGCAGTGTATTTGTTGCTGCAAAGGAGCAGTTTTGTCACTTTACAAAGCCTGTACCTTTGGAAGTGTGAAAAGGCACATGCATAATTAGCTACACTAAAGATGCATTAGAGACAGTTAGTAATGCAATGCTTATCACTTGGTTTATGAATAATCTTAACTTTTCTACAGAATTTTTGCAAATCATTTATCCCTCCTGAAAGGATCACACAGTCTGAACTGAAGGGAGGGAACATGATGTTAACCTGAATGCTTGTTAAACTGCACTGCGGTTATAAATTTTGTGGCATTCCTTTGTATTTAGAGTAACTGCCAAAACAGATTTAATCCTTTAAGGCTTCAAGATGTACATTTCTTGGCTTGTGTGCTGGGACGTTTTCATGCTGGAAAATGATGTATATTTTCCATATACACTGCGGGCTTCTTAGAATGGGTAAAATCTCCTTTTTTTGGGGATAATATAAAGACTGAGAAGCCAGGAAAGCAAGTAAGACTTCAATGGAGTGATCAACTCATATCCCAGACATTGGGATATGGACTGAAATAAGTCTTGACAGTGAGAGTTAAAATTAAGTGCATCTGAGGCTTTGCCTGAGCACAGAAAAATTTCTGCTGTCGCTACAGCAGACTAACAAAATCAATGTGAAGATGACTGTATTCCTATAAGCATGTTTAAACTCATGCAGCTTGTTATGGGGCATTTTAAGCATCTTTTTTTGTTTTTAAAGGAGAGCACGTTTTCACTCAAAGAAAAATAGGCACAGAAATTATTACTTCTCACTCAAAAAATAATCATTGATTAATTTCTGTATTTAAATATATATTTTTTTTTGTGCTAATTATTTCTGTTGATTTCACTCTGAAGATGACTCTGGCTCCTGCTGGAGTCAGTGAGAGTTTTGCCATTGACTCTACACATCATAGATGCAGGATAGACACTAAAAGGCATTAAAAGTCCAGGTTGTCATAATTAGAAGTGAGTTTAAATGAGATTAGGTGTTCTAGTCTGCATCGCAAGTTTCCAAAAGTCTCATATTGTCTGGAGCTGTGATTTTGGTTTGGGCCCACCTCCAGTGCAGGGAGAGGCTGATTAGCTGTAGAATCTGTCTGAGATCTTGGTCAGCGATATTTTTATATTTTTGTGGTTCAGATGATGTAGGAAAGGAATACTTTTCACTCATTAATCATATTTCAGAAAATGGGAAGCACATGATAACTAAACAAACCAAAGCATGAAAATGAAGACATGAATTATGGTAAGTTAGCCAGTGTGAAAACCTTTATTGGACCAAGAAACACAATCGTGAAGAAAAAGATTCCTCATGAAAAATTTCACGGGCTTTTTGTTCTTGTTGATGCTATTCTTTTTTCCTCGGAGGTCTTTATAAGTTATTAGCCTAATAAATATAATAAAATTTTAGCTATTACTTTTTAGTAAAAATAACTAAGAAAAGGAACATTCTGTTTCTAAAATCTTTGCAAGAAAAACATATGTATATATTAACAAACCTCTTATAACTATGCTGATGTAATAAATTGTTCTATTGAAGATTATTATTATTTGTTTTTTAGGGATTTCACAACATAGGTAGAATATATTTTGTTAAAGGACTTAAAAGCTAAGTAACTGAAACTTTACCTCTACTTACCAACCATAACTTGAGTTTAAAATTTTGGGTTTTCGCTGGCAGTGAAAGCATTTAAAACAATGTGGAACATATATCTCCCACCACCCTTTGATGACAGAAGCAGCTGCTGCCCTAGAGAAAAGTCCCTGACTACTCTTCTGATTCTTTCCATAGCTTATCCTCCCTGCTTCCCAGGGCCAACAGTTCAAGCCTTCCCACATCCAAGAAAGGATGATTTTTAGCAGTTATGGATAGCTACAAGAGGTTTGAAGGGTTTTTAAGGAGCCAGTTAATGCTTTTAGGCTCCACAGTGCTCTTTGGAAGGAATCCCACGTTGTGCTTGTGCACCAGGTAAAAAGTGCTTTCTTCAGGTTTGTTTTAAGCCTGATGCTTGATGGCTTCCTCGGGCACCCTGAAGCAATTGCATTAGGAGAAATAAACAGCATTTGCTTCCTTTTGGATATTATAGACCCTTATTCATAGTCTTGTCCACTGACAGTCAAGCTCTAGCTCAGGCTTCAGCACCTCTGTCATGCTCGGGAAGAGACAAGCTCAATACATCTGCCAGGGGCTGGGGCTGTGATGGGCTCAGTCCTGTCTGCCTGAGTTACGCAGACCATATGGAAAGAAACCACTAGGTGTATGTGGGGCTTTCCTTCAGGGAACTTGGGTGGTCATTGCCATTTTGTAGTTAAAGTATATAGAAGTGGAAGAGCCAAGTTTAGGAAAAAGGGCTTAAAGTATCACTTTGAATGTGAACATAATGGCAGGCTTTGTTATGCGACAAAAGTAAAAGCTGAGCTTTTAAGTGGTAGATGCTGCCTTTCTTTGATTTCTATTTTGTTGCTGTGCCCTCTTGTCTTTGGTTGTGAGCAGTAAAAAAATCCACTAAACCTCCTAAGAAAAGAAAGGAAGGAGTCACTTTTGTGAGGGTCCCAAAGGTCAAGAGAAAACAATTTCCAGTGATTTAGTGGGAGAGAGAGCCTGGATAGGAACCGAATAGATATACTGCATCCACGGAGAAATGGCGGGGAACAAAGAAAGCCTCAGACGGAAGGAGGAACTGTGAGCATGTGTGTGTGCACATGTATCTGTAAAGCAGAACTCTGAGCTCCAGTGTGATTTATTTATTTGCAAACACTTCTCATCTGGAAAGCCTCCTGAGATGCCCATCTCATCTTCATGGGGGGCTCTGCCCTGCTTGTAAAATGAAGAATGATGTATAAGGCTGTAAAACGAGGAAATAAATCTTTGCAAAACAAAGTCTAGCCAGGGTGCTTCACCTAGCAAAATCATAAGGACAGTAGTCACCAGGAATATGGACAAATCATTAGGAGGCAGCAGGAACCTTGAGGTGCTAGGATGGAGTGGTGCACAACATTTGGTTAATAAGGAGTCGAAGTATAACAACAGTGACTTTCCTAGGGAAAACTGAGTCTTAAATTCTGTGTGTTCTGTTACTGATGAATCAATGGTCAAAGTGAATCTAAGCACTAAGGTTTCAGGCTTTCAAATATTAATATATGTGTAGCTCTATGCCCAAGCTAAAAAAATTGCAGGTAACTCTCTGTTCCTTGTGGCAATGAGGTACCATTATAATTACTTCTGTAACAAAAAGCTATTAATTTTAGAATTTGATTTTACTATCCCAAACATCTGGGAAGAGTGATCAGTCATCACGTTTTTTCATGTTTACAGTTGGACTCGATAATCTTAAAGGTCTTTTCCAAAGCAAATGATTCTATTATTCTATGATCACATTTAATCAGCACATTTGTGCTTTTACAGTACAGGTGGCACATAAATTGCCAAACTCACTTTTACAGTGACTGCATGTTACGGCAGTTTTGCCTTGCAAATTTAAGGCTATCCTTATATTTTAGAATAAGCAAGTACTTAATAAAACTATTCCATAAAATCTTGCCAAACATCAAAATTGGCACCCAAATTCTTGACTTGCAAGGGAAAGTGCATTCAAGCATAATTCTGAAAACCTATGAAAAAAAAAACACAGTAAGATATCCTTTGGATATTATGAGTCTGAAATCCCATTATTGCATAAGGTAGACTAATACACTTACATGTTTATATAAAAATACAGCAGTTTTTCTTTCACAAGGGTGCTTACTATATATTTTCAGTAATTTCCTTCCAAAAAAGTTTTCAGCAATTATGAATATCTGGGCTGAAGTTCTCCCCATGTAGCAATTGTATTTTGCAGTGCTATAGACTGGCTCCAGGAAAACTGCTGTGGTCTCTCTGTTCCCAGGGCTTAAAAGCTCTATTGATATGATAGACCATAATGATTCAGAATGAGGATTATGGTATATCAGCAAATAGCCTGGTATTACGCATATACCATAATATAGTTACTATGATATTTTTATGACATATTCCTGGAAGTCTCATTCATCTGTGTAATAGTAACTCACCCCAGCATAACTTGTGTGTAAAAAGAGCAAGATTACACTTTGGGAATGCAAATAAGAATTGCTTCAGTGCAGGCTGGAGATGCAGAACAGCAGAAAGCAGAGGCTGCATGACTCTGCTTGGAAACAGTGGCCCATGCATTTTATTCTGAGCATATCTTTTTGTGTTCTTAACAGCACACTTCTATAGCCCTCCAGAAATTCACGTTATGTACAAATATGGGCTTCCAGAGCACATAGTAGAGTGCAAACCAAAATGAATTGCCAGAGTTCCTTTTCCTCTCAACTTCCCTTCACCCTGGGAAAGGAGGTCACTAAACCAAATTTAATCTTATCTTGTTCATAGTTCTCTTGCTTCTCTTTGGCTTTTATGTTTGCACTGAATACAATAAAGAACTTAATTCCAGGTGACTTTTTCCAAACGGGTACAAATTTCCCCTTTGAGAACTAAGAAGAAAATGGTATGTGGTGGATGGTGTAGGTGGTTTAGTAGGATTTAGCCACAGTGGAGGGAAGGTTAATATTCCTAGAAAAAGCAGAAGCTCTAGGGCATTATTTTCATTTGTAATGTCCATGTATATCACTGATATACTTTTAAGAGTGATCTCTTGCCTCATTGACATTAGTAGTAAGAGTTTTCTGATTTTAGTTTTTAAGAGTGCTTTCCTCCATAAGGTGGGAAGTGTCTGTCGAGGTTATATAGTTACTGTAGAGAGGTTAGGAAAAAAGGAGCTTCTACCGTTCTTTTTTCTGTTCAAAGAAAGAATGAACAGGAGGGCTGACTTGCTTAGTAAAAACAACAGGAAGGAGAATTTGAAACAGAAAATAATTGTAATTGTAGATGAAATAAAGATTCTGGCTGGAGCCATAATCAGAAAACAAGTCAGGAGATAATGCCATGAAATTGCAGAGTAGGTATCTGAGCGTACACAATACTTCTTGTGGCTGCAGTCACTAGCAAGTGCTAGGATGAGAACCTTTCTTACCTTCTTAATCCCACTGGTGCTTATTTCCTTCTAAGGTCAGAAAGAAGCAGTGTTTGCAGAATCTTGATGCTGAGTTTCCATATACAGAAAGAATAAATACTTATTTTCAACCTACATAAATTATTGTATAGGAAGAAACCAATCTAGAAAAAAGGGTATGATATGCAAATGAGAGCTTAGCATCTGTGTGTCTCTTGTGTGCAACCTTCTGCCCAGCACTGAGTAAAAATACGGCTGTTGCTGCCCTTGGCAGAGATCTGTATAGAAAAGGGGTCAACAGCACATCTCAGCTCTTAACGGGCTCTTAGGCATGCAAACAGTCTTAATGACTAGAAAGCTAAACTCACCACATTCAGTTACAGTTCAGCCAGAGAGAATGGTATTCCACATGATTTATGTGACATTGTGTGTGGTAAGCGACTGTGTTAATGTATTTTTTCACTCCATATTTATTGCCTGGCTAGACTCCCCTTGTTCTGACCATGTGCTCTTCTCCAACAGATCAGGAAAGTCATAATAAGCAACTGCTCCTTTTCTGCAAACACTATTACATTTGGAGCCTCACAAGATCAATCTTCCTTGTGTTTCTCTTCCCATGGAACAACGCCATGAAGGAGAAGAGACGGAGACCATCAGAAATTGTGTCCTATTTTAAAGATGCTGGAACATAGTGTGCAATGTTCATCCTCTTTGCTGGAAATCCTCTTTTGTTTTCCATAGGCAATATTTCTACAGCTGAAAACAGACACAAAGCAAAAATTATTGCTGTGGTATGCTAAATTGCTTTTCTGTGGAGGGGGAGCTCATCAGCTGCTGCAGCTAATCAGGAAGCAGAGAAGTGCAAAAGAAAATCAGGACATCGGAGCCTTCAGCTATGCAGCCCCAGTCAATAGAGTCAACTGAAAAGGACAAGGACCTGAAGAACGACAATCTTTGCTAAGCTGGTCGTACTCTGAATGATACTTCATACGGTAAAGGCTGAGCCTTGGATTATGTATTGTGGATTTAGGTTGGATTTCCTATGATAGAATTCAGCACTAAATCTTCGATGGAAATAATTCTGAGATATTTTGCTGTAATTAAATTTTGTTTAACTTGAAATAGAAACTGCTGTGCAGTGGCAGCTTGCTGCCATAGTGGCAGCACAGACTAAAAATAAAACCACAGTATGCTAACTTAGTGCAATCAACCAGACTGATTAGACACTACTGATAAATATGCACCCACTCTTCCGTGAACATGGAAAATCTGCTCCCATGTAGGTGTTATCTACTTCCCAAAGTCCTCTCCCAGTGCCCCATCCGATTTGATTTGATACCATTTGATGCTGCCAGCGTAATGTGCCTTTTTTGAGATGGAGGAGGTGCTTTCTAATCAGCACATTTAAAATACACTTACAGTGTTTCTTTGGATCAACATTCACCACCAAGAAGGACCTTCTGGACAGGTTTCTGCTCAACATGAAAGTATGTAGACTTCAGTGTGTATTTGTAAGTGAAGTGTCCAACTCCTGTTGTAGAAGAGTGAGGTCAGGAGTCAGTTACTTCTTCATAAGATTTTAGCATACCTGAGATGTTCAGTGTCCCCTTGCTGTATGGCTGGTACTCTGCGTAGATGGAGATCTGTTCATCAGCCCTGTGTGGACGTCTCAGACATCTTGGGACAACTCCAATGGCACCAAGCACTTTTGCTTAGGCAACTGCATCACCAACTGACTCAATTCTGTCATTAAACTTTAGGGCATCATTCAGCTACCTAGCCAGTAGCTGTCTCTTTTGTCATAGGCTAAGCTGTTCTCTAAATTGACCAGAGGTGTCACTCAGTTGTTTTAGGCATTAAGTGTTATTTCACATGCCCTCAGGCATCCTGCCTTTGTCTGGTCTCCATCTTTTGTTCAAAGCAGGCATGGGTCTTCTATAAACTATCTTTTATACTGCTATCTTTGATGGCAGTAAAACCCAGTGTATAGGCAACTGAATTGATTACTGGATCTCCTGTGACTTTAATGGAATTGCTGGCTCACAAGTAGGTATCTGTAGTCAGATGTCTAGTGTCTTACTCTTGAACTGCAACCTGCCCAGAGGGTGAGAATTTGAGCCTCTTTCTCCCAGGATATGCTATTTTTCAAACCAAAGCACATGGACACCTGGGAATCTGTAGAGAGGTCCTGAGAGGTCTGTGAAAGATGACTTAGTAAAAGAGTTATATGTGTGGCAGAAAGCTGCGAAGGTATGTGAAACTTTGAAAGGGTCTGCATCAACACTGGAGATTTGACAGGGCTCCACATATTGAAGTGTTTACAAAACACGGATTGACATTTTAGACATCCCACTGTGTGTGTGTATGCATGCTGCTGCCTTTCCCTACTAGGGAATATACAAACTTTTGAAGACAGAGCTTTTGTCCACATGGAATTATTTTGCTAGGCTTAATTAACCATGAACAGTTATAAATGATAAAGAAACACCATCTCCAGCAGCGTCAGAGAAGATGGTTTATCGGGAGAGTGTGTAAGTCTAGTCCTTCTAACATCCTGGCTAGTCCTTTTAGTATGACTTTATGGACCTGTTTTCTATAAATTTGACTAATCCCTTTCTGAACTTGAATTTACTTATTTTGGCCTATACCAAAGTGGCTGAAAGCCATTTATCAATGCACTGTAGTCAGCTGACACCTTAACACTCATGTGTGTTGATATTATTTATACTAGTATTTCAAATTTATATTTCAGATGTATCTTCTGACCTTTCGAAGGTCAGGGATTTAGAGTGTTAGGCACTGTAAAAAGCTGGACTGTCCATAATACATCTGTTGTGCAAGGGTTTGCTGTTTTGGTTTTTTTTTCTCCATGAAAAAAATAACATTTAAATGGAATGTTATCTTTGTGACTTGGCTTAATTTTTTTCCATTGATAAAAGGAAAAAAAACATGAATGCTTTTATTTTAAGAATATTTGAGTGCAACCTTTGTCAATGTTGTGAAACAGCGGTAACTTTGAGTCACTAAGAACTGAGTTGAGATATTATGCAATCACAATTTGTATCAAGTCTCTCCCATTTTAATTTTTGTCTGCACCCATTTTTCATGTTGACTTTGACAGGATCAGGATGTAGTCTTAGAAATACAGCATTTATCTTACAATGATAAAGTTTATGCCTTTAATGTTGCCTTTCAAGAATAAGAGAAGTCTGATTAATTGTCTAGGTATTTTCAGGGTTTATTTGTTGTAGTGCTTGCTGGTTATGAGTGTTCCCCATTTATTTCACACAGCTACTGAAGTTCCTAATGAACTACTACTAATGAATTCATTAAAGCAATTTAGTCATATACATTTCAACAGGACCAGGCACCTGCTATGAGTTATGCATGTGCTCAGATATTCTCAGTCTTTGCCTGGAGAGCTGTCAGGGACAACCTGTGAGAACTACTGAAAATTACTTATGATCATATCTAAGTCAGATCCCTATTTATACTGAATTATTTTGGTATATATGTACTACACTATGTAAGGTAATATATCCTAACTCTGGCTGTCTGCATCCTTGGGATTTGTTCATAAAAGCACATTTATATAAGCAGATTCCTCTCTGTCGTCATGTTTTTAAAGTTAGTCCTACCTGCTACATCTTTTAAGTTTTCTTTTCTTGCTCTATGAGGTCAAGGCTGGCAGAATTTCACAACATTCAGCCAATATCCATGGTAAGTTTTGGGAACAAATTGGTGTGTTTTTCCTTTTTCTCATTTCAGCTTAACAAAATCTTCCCTTGTGCAAATTCTCAGCAAATGACAACTTGACATTTGCCAGATGATGCAGGGATAAGAACTGAGAATCTATTCCTTCTTTTTAAGAGAAAAAATTCAAGTAAAGCCAGCTGGGAATTTTGCCAACAGGAACTGGACCCACACAGAAATGACTGAGTGAAACGGGCAGAAGGCAGAGAAATGTAACCATGCTGCCAGAGAGGCAAACGAAGGGCCAAACCTGAAGAAGAAGAGCCCATCCCCTAGTCAAAACTCAGAGGCGGTGAGCATGGTTGTACAAAGTCTGCACCCAGCAGAGTGTCTGAAGGGCTTGCTCAGGTATCTTGCTGAACTCATAACTAAGTCAATGCCTTTGAAGGAAGAGCCACAATGCCACGGTGTTGAAACATGACTCAGTGAATCTGCCTCCTGCCTTCACATATTTAGGTGGATCTGGACACAGGGCTCACAAGGTGATAAATAACTCACAGATGAAGCTGACATATATCAAGCTTAATTTGAACAGGGCTTTTCTCTCTTTTTTTTTTTTTTTTTTTTTTTTAGAGGGTAAAGGATGTGGCCTTATCTTGGGCACTTCCTGACTTCTGTCAATTGGTGTCACAGCTGGAATGTTATTTAAATCCAATTTCTTTTATCTGAAAGTATTTATGTGAGAAGATAAAGCATTAAGCCTTCATCCTAAAGTGCCCTGCTCCACTTTAGTGCTCCAGATAACATTGGCTTATGCTGGAGCTGCCGCTCTGCCAACAGGAAATCAATTCTCTCCCCGGTTCTCTGCTTGATCTTTTGTGGTGGATAATGGGGATGTGTGTGTGATGCTACTGACAGACCCTAGGATGCAGTCCATTAAGAGGTTAAAGGGAACCTCCTCTTCAAACTGTAGGAATCTGCTTTTTTTCTGCTGGATTTTTATTTATTTGAGATGAGAGGAAGAGTGGGCCAGTTCAAATCCGTATTTACTACTTTTCTCTGACTTGAAGCCTAAGTTTAAAAGTCAGAAGATCTCCTCTCACTCTTCTCACCACTCATAAAGAGCTTACTTTAGCAGGTCTGTTAATGTAGCTGAGAGAAAGTACTATTCAGCATGAGTGAAAACATCAAGAATTGTCCTGAAGTGGAATACATGAGATTTATGGGTCTGAAATGCAAAAAACATGAATTGAAATGCAGTGAAGTGCTTTCTAAGACTGCTTGTAGAGCCCTTTTTAGGAGGAAGCAGACGAGTTGGGAATGAAGAAGTGAAGTTGAGCATGGAAGAAGGGGAGTGAGGGGAAAGGTATTTTTAGTTTTGCTTTTGTTTCTCACTGTCCTACTCTATTTTTTAAATGGCAGTGAATTTTTCCCCAAATTGAGTCTGTTTTTCCTGTGACAGTAATTAGTAAGTGATCTCCCTGTCCTTATCTCAACCCATGAGCTTTTTAATCTTAAAATCTCCCCCCTGCCCTAATGAGGAGGGGGAATGAGAGAGCGGCTGGGTGGGGACCTGGCAGCCAGCCCAGGTAAAACCGACACAGTCACCCATGTGCTCTCTGAGGTTAGTGCTAGCAACCTCCATAAGAAGTTCTCGAAAGTTAATAGAGATTTGTGGACTGGGAGATGGGAATGATTAGGTTGGATTAAAGTGTCATATGCAAAAAGTCTTCTGAACACACAGATTCTTAGAGCTGTACCTGTTTCTTGTGAATGCCCCTGATGTTGCAGGAAGAGGGACCTGTGTCATGTTTTGTTTAAGCTCTGGTAGAAACACAACAAAGAAAAATGTGTAGGCTAAATGAGCGACATGTTTAAAAGTGAAAGTATAGAAAATTGGCAATATCTGGACCAGGAACTGGCATGAAAGCCTTGAACAGTCCCCATGAGCTGGCTTTTGAGAAAACAAGGCACAGAGAAAAAGGGGAGGGAAGGTTTACTGGGTCAGAGGGGTAAAAAAACTGAGAATAAGTTGTCACATGCACCATTTTCCCCAGGAAACCTTTGTGCTGCAATGCAGAAGGTCCACAAATACTTACAATACAATGACCCAGAACAGCACCAGCTTGGAGTTACACTGTGGGTCCTAAATACTTCATATGTCAAGGGCAGAGGCAGCACATGTCGTTTTTCTGATGGATGCATCACTTCAGAGGGAGAATGTCCTGGACCTCAGAGCTGGTAACAATATCTCCAGAGAAGCTCCTCATGGGTGAAGATGAGTCCCTCTCCACAGCTTCTCTGAAGAGTGCATTTACCATGTGTGTCACAGCCCCTTTATCTACTTACAGCATCATCTCTCATGGATTAGGAGGAGA
Source organism: Limosa lapponica baueri (assembly GCA_002844005.1). Taxonomy (NCBI): domain Eukaryota; kingdom Metazoa; phylum Chordata; class Aves; order Charadriiformes; family Scolopacidae; genus Limosa; species Limosa lapponica. The sequence goes on along the minus strand of KZ505753.1, from coordinate 831,499 downwards.
GGAGGAGATGGCAGTGTTCAAATTTGCTTCCTCATGAAGGATTTTGGCAGGTATGACTGCTTATGCATCCTTCCAGGAGCTGAAAGGAAAATCAGTGACTCTACAAGAGCCTGATGCCATCTGTAATGGTTCAATGTGGAGGAGACTGCACCTTCTTTCCACTTCTTCAGGGAAACCCCTTTGCTTTGGACATAACAGCTCTCCAAAGGCATGCCTCAAGCACAAGCCATCTGGACTCTGGGCTTGTAGTTAGCCATAGTTAGGGTGGCACATTGGTCCTATCTAATACTACTTTTTTCTTCCCTTGTGTATCATAAAAGAGTAAAGTATCAGCAGTTCATGAAAAAGGCTAACACAAGGCTCTGGGCAGTGGAAGTATCTCATTAAACCCAGTCTTATTAGCAGCTGGATACTTTGGAGGTAAACCTGACAATGAGCAGAAATATTTGTAACAGTGAAAATAGGATCTGGATGGTTCATTTCTTGGCAGTCCAAAGGAGTCCCCTGGTCCTCTTGGAGAGCAGTCCTCCAGACTCCTCTATTTGGATAAAGGGAAGCCAACAAATTAGATGAAGCAAAATTGTGTGTAAAAATGGTGGTTTAATTGCTTCACGCTTGTATCCCATTTAGCATCTTCCTGTCCTCTGGAGTAATCTTCTGCAGCCTGTTTATCTCTGTTCCTATACCAACTCCTATTGCTCTTGTAGTTCTTATGAACAAATATGAATGCTTGTGAATGCTACAGATTCTGTAGAAATCTGTGTGTGTGTGTTGCTCTGGATACTTTGAGAGCTTCATCTTCTACTGCAGGAGTGACTGACTGCCTCCTAGGATCATCCTGGGAGTGCGTGTTGTGTTGCCATGAAGTGACTCTGAAGGGGAGATGCTGCTGGGAGGTGCAGCTCTGCTTCGCTCTCCTCACTCTGGTGGTGAGCTCCCAGCGCTCCCAGTGCTGACAGCTCACTCTGGGGCCCCAGACAGCTTTACGGTTGATCTGCCAGCTGGCTGGACTCATCCTGTGGTTGGAGCAGTGCTAGGGAAGGACCGCTGCAGAGGACAGGCAGGAGCTTGCGGCCAGGCTGGGAAAGCAGAACCCCTCAGCCAGAGCCAGCTCAATGTAGGTATCAGCTCATCTCCATGTAACCCTGTCTCCCTGCACAGGTCTATACGTACACGTGTAGGAATTTTTGCTTTTTAATTATAACTAGTAATCAAAGAGAAACAATTAAAAATGTTATCATATGCAATCACAAGCTTAAGAAATCTCTTTAAGAAACGGACGCTGACTCACCTTAATCATCTGGATGACATGCATGAGTGCCCTTTCAAGTCAGCGCAGAGACAGAAATATTTCTGGTGTCTGATGAATCTGATCTACCACTTAGAACAAATATAAGGAAGCAACTTTTGAACGCTGGGTAATGAACCTCTGGAACATGCTGCTGCTGGAGGACATGTAGTGTCTGCGAGCACAAAAAAGACTTAGATGAGTTCATGGACAAAATGGATGTTACAGGGAATGGACAGGGTTGTATCTTCCACTGTCCCTAATCCAATGACCCTGGACACTGGTAGGGTACTAGGGCAGAAAGCCTGCAGAAAGTGACCAGGGATTTTCCTAACAACATCCCCTCTTACTGCTGCTGCAAGTAAAGCACTGGACCCAGAAGGACATCTCTTGTACTCTGCTACTGTTTATGGCCCCAGACGTTACTCCTCCATTTCCACCTGGCTCTGGGCACTGCTTCCTCTCCTCCTCACCCTCCCAGGTCCAACTGCACGGTATGTGTCACCCTGCAAATTTAGAGACTGGCACATGTGAAAGGTGAGAAAGGATGGACAGACCATACTGAAGTATTTTTTTGTCTTTTACTCCTAGGATACTCTCTGAGGATACTCTGCTTGGAGAAACATTTAGATGTTGTTTTAATCACTTAAAAAGGAATTATTTTTTGTTGAACTGATAACTGGGAAAGTGCTCTTACTTAACAGCCTTGAATATTGTACTCAGCTTTAAGTATCTCAGCCTCAAATATTTCTTCCAAATAGTTAATAAACACAGCTCTTATTACTAATGCTGTGTAAAAACAAAGAGCTACTTAAGGGAGACTCTTGTTTCATGGCCAAAACTGGAATAACTAGAGCTGAACTAAAGAGGTCTATTTGGTTGGAGTGGAAATAAATCTGAAATAACCCAGACCCCAAAGACCATACATGCCAGTCACCACTCAAAGGTGTTGCAGTGCAGATGGGTAACTCCTGTTGCTGCTGAAGAGCAAATTCTGGAGAATTTGTGGGTTAAGGCAGGTTAAAAGGGTGGTATTAAACTCACCTACCTTGAAACATGGACATGTTGGAGGAAGCCACCTGAGCTAGTTGTTTAGATGCCCTTTTTAGCTTGTGGGAGAAATAGATGCTTCTGGGGTGTGATTCATTCGAGGTACTTCACACTTTTCTGCTGGGCTGAGATTTAGTGAGATGCAGATGCCTGTCTCAGGGGTGCCTACGGTTTGGCCAGAGAAATCTCTGTCCCAGGGACTGAAGCAAACAGTATGGGCTGAATACAGCAAAGAATTTCTGTCAAAAGTGGGGAGAGGCAAGAGGAAATGGTCATGGAAAATGGCAACAAGATTCCTTTTCATGTTTCGAAAATTTAATTTTTGAACTTGCCAGTTTTAGGCAGCATTTCCATTTCAAAATAAACATATGTAGAAAAAGGTTAATAAAAAGAGTGAAATAACCTTACTGGGAAACAATGCCCTATTGTTTCAAATCTAGTGCCTGAGATTGTTGGGTGTGGTGATTGTTGTGGTGATGGGGTGTTGGTTTTTTTGTTTTGGTGTTGTGTGGGTTTTTTTTTTTATGGTTAGACTCGATGATCTCAAAGGTCCCTTCCAACCATGAAGATTCTGTGATTCTGTGATTCTATTTTGGATGGAGCAATACTTCTCATTTTGATCCACTTTTCAAATTTCATTTCCCCTAATAACAATAAAATAGTCTTTGAGCTGAGCCACACTGAGATGTTTGTGTGGGCTTAATCACCCAACCGAAAAGAAAAAAAGAATCCCAACCTATTACTTGCCTTCAGACATTAATTTTCCTACTGCTGTGGGAAATAGTTGTGGTTACAATGGTAAAATCTTTTTTTTTTTTACTTTTACTTCTCCTGTAAGATATAGATAGCCATCTTGGGGACCAGAGATCACATATAAAACCCATCTGCATGTGATGTGCTTGATTCCTCCTTTGCACCCTACTTTGTGTGTAAATGTTGTACTTGTCACACAGGAGCCTGTACAAGCACATGACTGAGCGATGAGAGTGAAGCACTGGAAGGATTTTTAAGAGAGTTGACATCAGCTGGTGACTGCAACTGTTCCCTGGGTTTTCTGATTCTGCCTATGTCATGGAAATGGAGGTATAGTGTAGTGGAAGTTCTTGGCATATTTTGGGACCTGCTGACTTTCACCACAAAAAGAAATCTTTTGCTGGCATAAGTAAAACAAAGATATATCCACTTGCCAAAACTTGGTTTTGCTGATGTCTTATGAAATTAAACAAAAGAATCCATCCTCTAAAATCTTTAGAGTAAACACATTATACCCTGATGAGAAGATGAGGTTTACGTTGAATTTTTGGCAGCTAAATATTTTTAGGTGCAGCTCGGGAATAATTTTCTTGCCAACCTCCCTGGAATGGATATATTTTTTGACACAATTTTTTAATGTTCTGTTCTCTACTTTTTTCATAAATTCCACTTCCTGAAAAAAAAAAAAAAAGAGTATTTTGGGTTATTGCCAAACCCAGAAAAACATTGATTTACAAATACTGCTTTGAGGCCTTGTCAGATTTTGTAGCTGAAAGGCGTAGTTTTTCCTTTCTTTGTGAGCTGCGCTCCCCTGCTGGGCTCTCTCTTTCCTCATCACTCCCTGGAAGGTCAGAGTCCCATAAGGCATTGCCTCCCTGAATCCGAAGAGGGGAGGGGAGGAAGAGGGTCGCTGTGAGGGATGGAAGCTGGTGTGCGTGTTGGAAAATGTATCCAAAGAAATTTGTAGGATGAGGAGCCTCAGATGCATCAAGGCTGCTTTTGTAAACAAAGTATTTAATTCTTCAGCAAAGTATTTAATTTTTTAATTACAATCTCAGAAGTATGCATTTTTTTCCTTTTTTCCTTGGCTCCATTTTCTGGTCATCCTTCATAACAGGGACTTGTCCTACACTTTTAACAATGGGGAAAGCAGCACAGGCCTTTCTGGGGCTGAGCAGGAGCCTGTGTAAAAGATTATTCCTACCACACCTCAGCAATGATTCTTTCTGCAATACTGAAACAGTGAACTGCCTTCATTTCTCTGTGAAGAAATGCAGAATAACAACAGTTCTTAAAACCCCACAGGCATTATAAAGTCTATACCAAACTCTGGTGAAAGTCAGCCAAGGTGGTTTTATCTGCATCAGTCACTGATACCACTCAGAAATGTAAATACTTTGTAGGAAACAGGCCAGGGCCAACCCACTGCGATTTGTGATGGCCAGCCTGGCTTCGGCTCAACACAGAAAAGCCCAAAGAGCATCTTAGTGCCTGATCTTAATTCCTCAGAAACATCAAATGTTTTGCATTGACATGGAATAAATTTTATGATGTGACTATGATAACTCATTTTTTAAATCCAAGTTTCTTCATGAATTCGTTCTATGACTTTACCTGTACAAGAATTTACCTGTTCTTAATGCCTCATGCTGCAAACTTTTGTTGGTTTAGGAAGTCTTTGGGAGGGAGGGATAGTTTCCTTCAAGTTAATCTGACTCTTAACTCCAGGTGGAGAGTATCAAGGATCAGCTCCTTAATATTCTTCCGGTTGTTCTGAAGTTAATAAATGCCCTTAGCAAACAGTATCATTCCTTCCTTGGAAAACTAGTGGTATTTGCAGATAACCCAGAGAGGTTTGCCAAGCACTTCTACTTTTTATACTTTTCTAATTAAGAAAATTAAGGTGTGCTGTTTCTGCATGACTAAAGTCAAGAGACCATTCAATATCTTACGTTCATTCTTGCCTGTTTCTCACTAATTTGATGATTCCTATAGATGCTTTTGACTGTACTATTCATTATCTACCAGTTGTCTTTTCAACATTTTATTACAGTTTGACAAACTAAACAGCTGTTTAAGTACAAGTAGATATTTTTCTTGGTCTTTGTTCAGAGTTGCTTTAGCTCTTGTGAAACACCGATTTCCAGCTGGGAGCCAAAGCAGTTTGAAATGTCTGCAGCAGACAGCTAAGGATACAGTTTAATTAGCCTACTTTGATCTTTTCTGGGGTGGCTGATGATTTACTACAGCTTGCAGCATGGTGGGGCAATTATATTCATGGTCATTATGACAGCATCCTTTGAGCCAGAGTTATCGTAGAAGTAAGATTAATTATAACGGGATTTTGTGGGGCCCAGAAGCCGAGATAAAGTAATGTTATATTCAGAAGAGTGCAATAAAGGAGAGCTTCATAATCAAAATATTGGGTGAAACCTCGGCCTGGCTGAGGTTAATAGCAAAACTCTTTGTAACTTTAGAGAGTAATTCACTTGTAGGGTATGCCAGACATACAGTAACTTGGGCAATTTTCTGGAAGCTCTTAACTATGTCATCTTGCTTGGGCTGATGCCACTGTCAGCCCAGGATTCCCTTCAGCATTATAGTCTTCCGTCTTCTAGAAACACAGAAGAAAGTTTTGTGGAATATAGTTAGGTACACTGATAGCTTTAGGGCTTTTCTTTCTTTGCCCCTTGTTTTTTATTTGGGACACTTCTCAGATTATTGTCCTCCGGTCCTGTGCAGCTACTCTGCCATGATGGGGAAACATCTTTTAGGTGAATCTACACAGCATAATGCAGTGTGTCAGTGTTACACTTGTATCTGTTCAAAGACCATGTTTTGTAATTATTGTACCTTTGGTAGCAGTTGTAAGTCAGCAGAGCTAAGAATACTGGCCACAGGCAGAGCACAGTTTCTTCCAGCTATTACCTGCCAGAGCCTACTCATCCTGTATTTTGGCCTCTTTCCTTGGGCCTGCCCTGGCACAGTGCTGTGTACAGTTATCTTCACTGTTTCTAAACAAACTATCTGGTTTGTACAACAGTTCTTTAGGGTTTCTCAGCAAGAGAAATTACGTGGGTGAGACTGAATGTTGTGTTAACGCAACCTTGTTTGTTCTGCTTCTCCAGGAGCCTGTAAAAGCCGAAGGAGAGCATTTGAGGAGTCAGCCCAAATGTTCAGTTACTGCAGTCTCTGATTTGAAACAACAGCTGAGGCAAATGTCTATGAAAAATTGTAAAAGGAGAAAAAGTATATATCAAATCCCCCCCAGACTATTTTCCTAGCCTCCAGCACTCTGTCACCCAGAGGTGCATATTTGCTGCTAATAGCTCTTATGGACTTCTATTTAATGAATTTTGAACTCATTTTTGACCCCATGTAAACCCTTCTTACTACACCTTCCTACTGCTCACACCCACTGCTGAACCATGCTTTGGAGGAGGACCTGCCTTGCTAACTGCTGTCCTATGCCACCCGCCAGGGACTACCTCTCTGCATGGTCTGGAGTAACCTCATTCTCCCACAGGCATTTCTTTGCCATGCATCCCAACATCATTCAGTTTACAGATGGCACAAAGTTCAGGGGAAAACAATGTCAAACTGCAAGACATCATGCAAATTTCAGATGTGGAAGTGCTTGAAAAGGGAAGACTTACTCTCTAAAGCCCAGCTTTAGGGAAACTACTGAAATTAATGGGCTAGATAAACCTGTAAAGAGGACCACTGCAGTGACTTTTGTCTGGATTTTTATATATTCCCAATATAATTTTTGCAAGTGATCAAATACTATAGCTGCCATGGGGAAGAAGGGCAACTGACCATGGGATGCTGGAAGTGAGAGTTGGCCAGCGAGCTGCTCTACTGTTCACAGGAAGGCAAGAACTTGCCTTTACCACCCAAGGGAAACAAGAATACGTGATTTAGTGTAACTCCTGCTTTTGGTTTTTGTTTCATCCAGCCTTTCTACAGGTTTCTCCATTAAAGGAGGTTGCTGGTGACTGCCAGACCTTACCTTGGTGGCTGTGGTTTGGCTGCTGTGCCAATGTGCTCTCTGCCTCAGAACTGACCTGCGAACATGAACCTCAGTCTCTTGCAGCTTTTGCTGCAGTTGGACCCAGATATTTCTGTCCCTGTCTCCACGAGCCCTGCCAGCAGTTCTCAGCAGAAATGTTGGGCATGGGGGGGTTGCTCTCCTCCCTCCACGCCTGCTGCTTATCGGCTGTTGGTTCCCCAAGGTGAACCATTGCCTCTTTGACCTCGGAAGAGAGCTGGTCTAACAAAACACAGTTTTCCCAGGAGCTGCTGCATTTTGTGGTTTCTCATCAGCCTGCTCCTCTGTCCTCTCTTAGCCACTGATAACGGATGGCTTTGGGGGATTTAAGGCCATAGATTAAACAGCCATAAGGAGTGAAATGCAGAAGTCCCACTGGCTTACTGCTTGGGCAGTGGTGCAGCAAGTTTTGCTCTTCACCGTTTGTGGTGGAACAGCTATACTGCAAATTTTTTGGCTTTACTCATTCATACTACTTCATTCAGAAGGAGCGAAAATCTCAAAGCTTCTGCCTTTGACTGCTTTCAATTAAAGTCCTGAGAGGAATCCTTTGTGTTCAACATTTTGGACCATGTGAGCAGTCATGGGTTAAAACCTCCCTAGGTAGACAGGAGCTGCTAGAGCCGCCCCAGCCAGTGACCCTCGGATAATGAGGTCACGGGGAGATTTCAGAGCCATATGTTTGTCTCTGCCCAGGTGCTTTGAGGATGTGTAGACATGTGTCAAGGATATGTCAAAGCTCATGGACACTTCTACAGAGCTCAAGCTTTCCTGAAGCGACCCACTCACCGGGCACTTCCCTCCTGCATGTCTGAGCTGGGTTTAGCATGGCAGTTCTGACGAGGCTTGATGAAGGGCTTTTATTTTATACAGGGATCTTTTCTGATCAGTTTTAAATGTGAATTTTACTGCAGCCTTGCTGTGGCTCTTGTCATTTAAAAGATGTAATTAAAAAAAAATAATAATAGTCATCATTATTATTAACAGCTAGTGATTACCATTATTGTGCTTTTATTGTGGTTCCAGGCAGTTTCAGATATCTGTGGCCAACATTCTCTTTTTTTCCTATCAGATGTTGATATAGACAAGTTGCTGACTTTCTAAGTACAGAGTTATACTGTGTTGCATTATGTGGTTGTTTTCTTCGGATGTTGCTTTTGTCAGATTTAAAATGCCAGGAGCCCCCTGTGCACAAGGGCTGGTATTCCTATTCTGAGGGCAGTAAATGCAAATTAAATGTCCTGTGATGTGGCCGAGGGGCTCAGTGCACTCTGCAAACATGCTGGCTGCAAGCGTCAGACTCACCCAAACGTCGCCAGCACTTAGGGCTGTGTTTTTAGAGTGCCTACAACTGACAGGATTTCAAAATGCACCCCACGAGTGACTTCCACTGCTTATATCACAGCTTTGGAAACCAGAATCACATTGCTTAATGCCTTAGAAAGGACTCAAGGCCCAAACTGCTCCTCACAGGGGTGGGAGAGCGGGATTCGCGCATCGCCCTATAGTTACCTTCTATCAGTTAACTTCAGGCAGCTCTCTACATTGCTGAGTGCTCAGGCTTCTGAAGATGCCCTTTGACGTGCCTAGATATCCCCCAGCCCCAGAGGAGCTGCCTAGGTGCTTGGCATTGGTTTTGGCTATCACTCTGGGGGTAGTCCTCTAACAATGTGGTGCTGCCCAGCATGAAGAGTGGTAGCACGTGACCGCTTGCCCAGGCTGGACCCAGGACCCCTTGCAGAAGTGGTGTATAACGGGCTTTGAAAAGCTTCCTCTTTACAAGGAGAAAAGCAGAGGGGGGTGTTTGCAGGATGAGGCTGCAGGTTTACATGGATGTTAGTGAGAATTTTGCCAGACTCACCTGGAGGTGGGATATGGACTATCGTGATCTCTGTAAACACCCTCTGCCCTTGCCATGCTGACTACTCCTTGGAGAGAGGGTGGCCCTCAGTGTCCTCCACACATTATTTGAAATGCAGAGATCTTCTTCCTACTGCTCTGTCTCTTTTGCAATTGGTAACTTTTGCAAGAGTCTTGTATCTTCCGAGGCTGCTGCCAAATGTTAGTCGGAGACTGAAACTTCGCATGCAAGTCCCAGTGAGGGAACATGGTCTTGCAATATAATGATAATAATTATTCTTCAAATTAGACTTTGCACTCTACAGTTTTCTTTATTGCTTTGCCTCTCTGTTGGCTGAGTGCCTGAAATAACAAAGCCAGAGATTGTCTGCAAGGCAGTACTACATCTTATTTTAATAACCATAACTCATCGCTTTATTTTTTTTTTCTTTTTTTCATTTTTTCAGAGAAAACCTCTGAAGAACCCCCTGGTTTTGACCATATTTTATAGATCTATTGGACTGCAGAAGGACAAATAAAAAACATTCATAGGAAGGTGTTGTGAGAATGGGTAACTATTACATGCTTGCAAGGTGACAAATTCTGGCTACTGTGTGCACATGAAAGGAGCAGGAAAAGAGAGCCCGGAGACCTGTCCAAGAGCAGGAATTGGGACTGGAACGGGGCCAGGTGCTTTTGCTTGTTGCTTGGGTAGCTCTGCAAAGGGAAGAAAATTGTTCCTTCTGGTCCCTGCTTAAGGATTTGTGTTAATTTGGGCCTTTCTTGTGCCAAACCATGCTGGAGCGGGGCATGGTTGCAAACATGGGAGGGATGGGGAAGAGGTACTCTGGAAGATACTCCCAGTCAAATATATCTGGCTCTGTGGAGTGAATGTCCCATCTGCTAAAACAGTGCTGCCAGCAGTTTATTTTATGGGGTTCAGCGCTCAAGCAGGACTGCCTCTAACCAGTACCTTCTAGGCATCTGAAAACAGTAGGCTCTCCATTTCTCTTCACAGAGGATTACTGTTATGGGTGAAGCATAAGCAGCCTTTTGGGTATAACATCCGAAAACATCGTCACACCAGGCCCATCTTACAGAAAATTTCCTAAAAAATACCTAAATCTTTGTAGGTCCAGCATGTGTTAGGTCTTTGCACCTTCTCCTTCCACAGAGGGAGTTAGGTACAGGTTGTCTGATTATCCCAGAAGCTTTTTTGAGATCTTAGGTTATTTTTGTTTTTCAAAGTCTTCCATGTACGTTGTTAACCTGGTTTCCAAAGAGGAAAAGGCTGTGTAATTACACTGTCTGTGTCTGTAATTCCTGAAGCCATGAGCTGATTTGATCCAGATATTATCTGGATCAAGGGAGAGCCCAGTCATGGTCTTTTCTGCTTGACAGCACCTGGGTAGCAAAGTGGCAGGTATGGACTGGGGAGCCTCAGAGCACCCGCAGCAGCTTCTGCCTGAAGAGCTGTTGCAGAAGAAAAGGACATAGAGTTGAGATTTAGGGTGGAAATACAGGCAGTAAGCTCCTTAGCACATCAGTGAGTATGAGTAGGTGAAAATAAATACCTTAAGGCCTTTTTAATTAAAAATAGATGTAGAAATACCAGAAAGGATATAATGATGGAAAGATAAAAGAAGGAGAACAACTAACTTCTGTCTTTATTTTCTCCTTTCCTTGCCTTATGTGCTACTTTCTATAATAGGATAAGTATTTTCTCTCATCTGGTACAGAGCTTCTGATTTTTCCAAGAAGATATTATAAACCAAACATCATCTAATGACTTGTACAGTCTGGGTTGTTTCAGACAATGAACACTTGGCAGTTTAGTGGAGGTGCCGGGGCCGTAATGATCAGTGAATGAATTCCAGCAACGTTTTGGATGGGTTCCTGCTTCCAGTTGGCATTAACTCTCCTGTCTGATTCTCTGCTCAAGCTCTGTTGCATACAAGTAAGGCATCAAGCTGTTACTGATTTTTAAAGCTGGTTCCCTTTGGCACCAGTTGCACTTCAGCTGACTCCTGGAAACAAACAAAACGTTTTTCAAAGTTTTGTGGAAGTTTGGAAGGAGTATCCCATTCCTCACTGCCTGCACTTTGAAAATAAAAGCACTGCTGTATTTCCCCCTACCTGGATGTGCATAGACTTCACCTCTTCTGGAGCTGACAGGGGTTTCCTACATGTGATCCGGTGTGTGGGTTGCCTTTCAAACTGTTTTCCCCTGTTATTGGATAGTCTCCCAGTTCTGAAGTAATCAGAAAGACTTGAATTGTCAGACTGATTTATTTCTTTGCTGGGCTAGAAATGAAATGAAACAGGCACAAGCCAAGAGGAGATTAATATTAGGCTCTGACATTTTTATTTAGGCTAATAAATAAATAGGTATGAAAAAATGCTGAATGGCTCCTAGCAGCTGTGTTTGGGGTTGATAGTTTTGAGTGTGAAGTTCTTAAGAAAAAGAGGCTGTTTTTATCTACATTCATAGATCTGAAAGGAGAGGTCTGTACTTAGTGTCTACATTTAAAATTCTGGCCATAAGGTTGTTTTATTTCACAGAGTCTAATAGGTAGGCATATTCCAGTTGGGAGTTCTGATGCCAGTGTCACGAGTCTGATGCTAAGTTTGTGCTAAAATCTTGGCCTAGAATTGCTTCATTCCAGATCTGTTCCAACAAGGAAATCAGGAAATCGTTGTTGCTTTCAGAGCTCCAGCTTTCTGCTCAGTTTTCCATATCTTCTTTTAGCTGCTGTATATTTTCCTGCAGCTAGTATCATAACAGCTTTTCATCTGGGTGAAAAGAACTCAATCTGACTGCAATACAAACTAGAAACCAGTTTTACCCCACTCAGCAGACAACCCAAATCTACCCAAGACTTTATGAGCTGCCATGATTGCTTCATGGACAGAGCTAATGGGGGTTTTGGTGTTACTATAAAGTGTTGTGCCATGTGCTAATGGGATGCATGTGGTAAAGCTTTTGAAATTGTATAATTTTTTAAAAAATAAGATTACCTTAGAAAATATTTGATAGAAGAAAGAGTCTAGAGAGAGAAGAGATAGAAGAAATACAAAGATAGAGTATTGATTCAGAAAGGCTGCGATTGTAACATGTCACAACATTCTGCTGTGCTATGAATTTTCTATGGAAGACTTCCATAGAAACCTATGGTCCATCCAGTAACATGTGATTGCTTCCTGCCTGAAGGCAGAAACTACTGATTCTGTGTCAACCATTAACCGTGATTTTCTTCCTGATTTCCAATAACTCAGACAGTGGTGTGGGCCAAATGGTCAAGGGCTGAGGATCTATTTTAATGAGGATCATTGACATGATGCTGAGCCAACACAGGGATTCTCAAGGAGTGGTATGTCAGATGGAAATGTGCACATCCTGAAGGAGGTGTGACTGCAAATATGTGGTGGCTTTGGAAGAGGTAGGCTGACTAGAGAGACTGTGGGTTTTCCATCCTCTGGAGATATTCAGAACTTGACTGGAGAGGGCTCTGAATCCAAGTTTGAAGTTAGCCCTGCTTTGAGCAGGGATTTGGACTAAATGATCTCCAGATGTTCGTTCCAGCCTAATTTATTTTATCAATCTCCTTTTTTTGTGTGTGTGTAACTTCCTAGGTTGTGTGCATTTCAGCTCTCTCATTTTGGTCAGTAAAGTGCCACTACAAAGCCAACTATAAAAAGTATTATCAAATATTTCTCCGTAGTGGGTCCCAAATTAAAAGGAGATTTTGAAATGGAAAGGGAAAGATTGTAAAAGTTTTTGTAAGTAGACAGTCTGGAGGAGGAGAAAAGGTAACTGAAGGGGACAGACTTTTGGAGTTATGGAGTCTCATGGAGTTCATTCCCTCATCTTTTCCTTATCACTTCTCCACTGTAGTCACCTTGATACACAGCACCGATGATGTAAGCTAACCAGGGCTTTGGAAGAACATATGAGCTCAGTGTTTTTCCTATCATATTTTCTCTGGCATTGATAAAAGAGGGGCATTGCTACAGCTGATATCTCCACTGGACCTCCATGCAGCAAAACAAAACAGCTTAGTGTTTCAGGTCAATCGGGTTATTCGTTGCACAAACAAATAGCAGCTTTATGAGCTTCTCCAGGGCAAAAAAGAGCAACTGGCTCTATTTGCCTGGAAATGTTGACAATTACGTTCGTCAGAAAGTCAGAGTGACTGCTGAGAGTTATTTTTTCCTTTTCACTTTTTTCCTTGAGATTCATAGGTTATAAGGTTGGAAGAGACAATAGTGCTAATCTAGACCAATGTCCTATGGAACACGTGTTGCAGGGCTTCCCTGATTTCATTCTGATTTTAAACTTTCTTTTGGGAAAGAAAAATCATGATGGAAATGTTCTGAGAAAAAAAAAAAAAAAGCTGTGTTTAGTTTTTTAATAGCTACTCGCTTTTCTGGTGAAAAATCTGTGTATTTATTTTCTAACTTGTCTAGTAGACTTTGAGCTATCAGAACTTTGTTAAATATCTACAGTGTTTTCCATTATCTGCTTTTCTTCTTAGGTCATTGTTAACCTCATTAAATTATCGCTTTGATGAGCTGAACAGTTGAAGCTCTATTCTTCATGATCTCAGGACCCCTTCAAAGTCGCACCTTTTCCAGGTAGATGTCTCGGTCTATGTGTATATTTTCTGTAATTGGATATATGGTTATATGGTGCAAGTCTCCTGTATTACTCAGATGATATTCTCTCTGTACCAAGGGTTTGTTCTACTCATCTCCTTTTTAATTTTTTTTTCAAACTTGCAGGCTCAGTATGTTTTTTAAGATGTTTTCATTGATTTCTTAGAATGATTGTAACCAGCAGAGCTTACAGAAATGGAAATATACTGTGACTGGTTTTATTCCTGCTGGTATTGGCAGTTAGAGCAGTTGCAGCACACACAGAAGGGCAAGGGAGATAACAGGAATGAATCCCTGCACTAATGTCATAGCTGCCTTTAGAGGTCCTGCTAAATTCCTTAAACATCCAGGCCTTGACCAAGCTCTACTCAGATCTCATGACCACCCTGAAAAAAAGTCACTGGTCTTTCTGAGGCACTTGGAAGCCCAAAGTCTTTGGGAATCACTGGCTGAGCTCATGGCGCTCATGCAAAGCAAAGCTGGCCAGGAGCAGGGAGCTGTGTGAGCTTTCTCTCTTACTCACATCTGTGTTAGGACATAAGAAGTGTCTGAAGATTATTTTTTCAATGTTTCAGCCTTTTTTTCAGATCCATTCTTGGAGCTGTTACTGCAGAGGTAAGAACAATACATTTATAATTGTTTTCATTCTTTTCAGAGGAATCAAAGTAGCTGTACTTTACTTTTTCCATGCAATCCTTTTAAAATTGCCTTCTGGTCTTGCCTAAACTTGCTTCTAGGCTTAGAGGAGACTAAGGGCAATTACTTTTTCTCTACAGAGAAAAACACAAAGAACAAGGAGGAAAAATCAGGCAAGCTGAGGAGTTGTTAGTTGCAGAGAAACATATTTGGGATACAAAGGGCAGGGCTTGCAGGTAGTTGGTGTAGGGATTCACTCCGGCTTGAGCAAATCTGTGTGAGAGGTAGGAGGGGATCCAGCAAGGGTGAGCGCAGCACCTGGAGGCACAGCAGTTTCTGGAGAAATGGGCACACTTCAAAAGGGTGTTTCCAACTTCTGGATTAGTTGTGTAAGCAGGGAGTAAATAAAAATATAGATAAGGAATCTTTCCCATGGGGAAAACCAAAACCAGCTCAGGAAAAAGTGAAGTGTAATTGTTTGAGAAAACCCTCGGAGATCTTTATGCTGGTGTCTCCCACTCCCTGTGCATTTTTACTTTGCATTTTTCAGTAAACATAAGACATGATTAAAAAATTATAGCCAGATGGTGAAATCAGCATCCTGAAGAGGTGTTAAGTGAAGAGAAATGAAAGAAGGAGGTGACAGTCTTATTCTATGTTAATTTATCCAGGGAATATGATGTAATTCTCAAAAGCTTTTATTCTTTTTGTTTGTTTGTTTGTTTGTTTTTTGTTTCCTTGTTTGCTCAGTTGCAGCTATAAGGGAACTGAAAGGTGAAAACATTGTTCTTATCAAAAGTGCTCTGAGAGTATTTGAAATAACTTTGGGATCACTCTGCTTTGTTGAGAGTTTTGTAAAAATATGATGGCAGGTCATCTATTGGAGAAGGGTTTCTTGTTTGTGAGAAGAGTCATTGGTGTATTATGGAAATTCTGTTTCTCATATTAATTTTGTGCTTGTGTTCTGTAGTGCCAAGATTTTCTTTTTTGTTTTGCCCAGATAAATAATCACAGAATCACAGAATGTTGGGGGTTGGGAGGGACCTTTGGAGATCATCTAGACCAACCCCCCCCACCAAAGCAGGTTCACCAAGAGCAGGCTGGACAGGAACGCATCCACGTGGGTTTTGAATATCTCCAGAGAATGAGACTCCACAACCTTTGTTGGCAGCCTGTTCCAGTACTCTGCCACCCTCAAAGGAAAGATGTTTTTCCTCATGTTCAGGTGGAATTTCCTGTGTTCCAGCTTGTGCCCATTGTCCCTCATTCTGTTGCCACACACCATTGAGAAGAGGCTGACCCCATCCTCTTGATACCCGCCCTTTAGGTACTTATAAGCATTGATGAGATACGTTCTCACTCTTCTCCAGGCTAAACAGACCTACATCTCTCAGTCTTTCCAATCCCTTGATCACCTTCGTAGCCCTCTGCTGGACTCTCTCCAGTAGCTCCTTGTCTTTCTTGAACTGGAGAGCCCAGAACCAGACACAACACTCCAGACCATGTTTTATATTTGCTTTGTTAACAGAATTAAAATAGTGTCTTATTATTTCTTTGGATGATGCCATGGAATGGAAAAATGATGGCACAACCTGGCATGCATTCATTTCAAATAAAGTCTGTGTTTTCTGATAGGATTCTGTTCATGTACATATTCTTGTAGGTGTGTTGAGCATTATAGAAAAGTGAAATATTATTAAGTTTCACAGACTATAGCAGCACCTGAAAGGCTACAGGGAAAAGAAGTGACACAGCAGCAGAGGCAATAAAAAAATATAGACAGCATAGAAAAAAAAAAGCATCAGAGAAGGGACATACTAAAGCAAGTGGGATTAAGCTGGAGTGAAGGCAAATGAAGAAGAAATGCTGCCTTTGGAGGAAGTCTGCCTTTAGGATTCCTAAATACCAGTTATGATCAACAGAAATCTCTTATTGTCTTACCCCAAAACAGTAATTTGTAATTTTTCAATCTCACAGGTAAAATGGGTGTTGCTATCAAGTTTGATCCAAGTTTGATCTTCCAGATATTGGATGATCAGTACCCAAGATTCTTTCCTAGCAGACGCTTCTTTTGTCTCAATGACCTTGTCAGCAGATCCAGAGGTGTGTATGTGTCTGGAGTGAAGATATAACATGTAGATGCAAGTTTAAAAAGGATCCTTTGGGGACCAGGAAAAGAAAAGAAAACCCCCCAAAAAAGCTGCTAAGGGAAAGGGGGACAATACAGCAAGACTGTGCTGGAGAGGAGCCAAGACACCATACTCAGATGGATGAGGAGCTTTAAAAAATGGTAGCTCTTTACCAAAATTCTGACAAGCCCCAGGAAGGCTTTGCATATCAAAATAATGAGGACCTTTAGATGGTTCAGTTACAGGGCCATTCTGCTACTGAGATGCATTCATTGGTTTTTCCAAAGGAGGGAGTCTGTCTGAGCATCAGGACATGTCCTCCCTTTACCAATGAGTCAGGCATGATTGTGAAAGTTATTTAGATTAGGGAATACTTGTGTAATTTCAATGTCTCTTCCTGGGAAGGATACAGAAAGAGAAGTAAAGTTGTCAGGTGAACAAGGCTATGAAATTGATAAAGAAATTGGCTGCAAATGGATGACATTAACACTGAAGCCACAACACTTGAGTAGTTAATGCAGTTATTGCTAGCAGTGTGCCTGGGTGTCCAAGGTGGCCAACAGTATCCTGGCTTGTTTCAGGAATAGTGTGGCCAGCAGGACTAGGAAAGTGATTGTCACCCTGTACGCGACACTGGTGAGGCTGCACCTCTAGTACTGTGTCCAGTTTTGGGTCCATCACTACAAGAAAGACATTGAGTGTGTCCAGAGAAGGGCAATGAAGCTGGTGAGGGGTCTGGAGCACAAGTCTTGTGAGGAGCGGCTGAGGGAGCTGGGGTTGTTCAGCCTGTAGAAAAGGAGGCTGAGGGGAGACCTTATCACTCTCTACAACTACCTGAAAGGAGGTTGTAATGAGTTTGGGATCAGTCTCTTCTCCCAGGTAACAGGCAATAGGATAAGAGGAAATGGCCTCAGGTTGCACCAGGGGAGGTTTAGTTTGGATATTAGGAAAAATTTCTGCACTGAAAGGGTTGTCAAACATTGGAACAGTCTGCCCAGGGAAGTCGTGGAGTCATCATCCCTGGAGGTATTTAAAAGAGATGTAAACGTGGCACTTAGGGATATGGCTTAGTGGTGGACTTAGCAGTGTTAGGTTTATAATTGGATTTGATGACCTTAAAGGTCTTTTCAAACCTAAGTGATTCTATGATTTTATTCTGGTTTGAAACTTCATTCCTGGTTTGATACTGAAGAACACAAAGTGTCCAAAAAAAACAGAAATAAAGGTGAGGATAGAATAATGCACAATTACTTCCAATCACAATCACTTGGTCAAATAAATTCTTGGGATACTGGTGCTGTGTTGGATCTCAAGGGTGAGAGAACAGTATCAGAGACAGCAACAGGTATGGATAGATACCATAACAGTGTTAAGGTGATGCAGACTACTCGGGATTGTGTTAAGCACTATGAGATACCCTAACTGGTCTGGTGTAGGCTGGAGACAAGTGGTACTGATGACAGCAGGGTCCAGGTATTCCAGTGTGTAAGCAGTCACAAATTTCTTTGTTGAAGTGAGAGAATTCTGTATTCCAGCCATGAGGAAAATCTAACAGAGAAACTCTCCAGGTTCAGTAAGATAAGTAACTGCCTTAAGAAGAAGATTAGAAGAGAGAGATAGTTCAAAGAGTAGAAAAAGGGCCATCAACAGTCATAGAGGTCAAAATGGGATGGAATGAAGTGCAAATTGCCAAATGCCAAGCTGAGACAGACCCAGCAAAGGATATTTAAATAAACAACAGAAAGTTCTTGCGTCATATAGGAAGAGAAATGAGTCTGCTATGAATTTTATAAGTGAGAATTTTATAAGTGTTAAGGATAATAAAATGTGTCACCAAAATGAAATTAATACTTAGATTCATTTTTCAATAGCAACTATGGTACCAACTATGAGGTAAAGTCATAACAACCAATGGGAAAGAGAATAAGAGAAGTTTTACTACTAATACGCTACAGGTCCAATAAATTGAGGATGGGAGAAAATGCAGCATGGGTTTGCTCATATACTGTTAATCTTTTAGACCCAAGGAAAATTATAAAGGTAAAGCTGTTCTAAAAGGCATTAGAGGAAGTATTTCCATCCCGCTTGTTATGTATTAGAATCACAGCAGAAGATGCTGGAGAGACCTAAGATGGGATAAATGCTCACTTTTGGCTATGGACATTCAGAGATGAGATGTAGAGGACGACTGCTAAAGATAATTAAGAAAAGGAGTATCTTGTGCAAAAAGGCTAAAAGAGCTGTCCTACTTAGTCTAAAACATTGAAAGCTTGAGAGAAGACAATTCATAAATATGTAAAAGAGAGAGGAAAAAAATCACCACACATTCTGTTAAAGTTAAAGGCAAGTAAATGGGGGTCAAGTGATTATGATGAATACCTTTTTACTGCAAAATTGGAACAAATTCCTAACCCCAAGAAGTGCTTAACTCTGAAAAATAATTAAAAAAAAATTACTTTTAAGATGGAGCTGGAAGTTTCTGAAATGGTTTATATGATACTGTTACATACAATAGCAAAGGATTTGCTTAAGGATTCAGAGATATTTGTCAGGTGAAAATCCAAATTTAAGAAAAGATGAGAGCATCTTGTACACCCTTGCTACTTTTTATATCTCTGAAAGCTGCCAAATCAATCACAATGATAGTGAATACAATTAATTCCTGTTTTTCCCCATAAGTTTGAGGTATTTCTGAAGCCAATGTCAACAGTTATGCCTAATTTAGTTGAAAAGTGTGTATTTAATAACTGAAACTGTGTGATGCAAGGAAAGAATGATGGATAACGTTTCCTTTTTCCAAAAATAAGACACGATATGGTGCAATGCTGCTGGTCATCATTACCAGCAATAAATCTCTACTCATGTTTAATTATTCATTGACATTAAATGTCATCTTGTGCACATGCTGCCAATATATGATTGCTCTTCATTTTTCTTCTGCCTCTTACAGAGTGCCCTCACCATGAGCGTATGAGTGCTATTTATTCATTACAGTGTTGTTTACTTGCTTCTCCTCCTTGTGAAAAAACAATGCAAATGCGAATGTCTTAATTTTATAATTAATTTTATAGGCTTTTATGTTTTGTTTGTTTTCCAAATGCATGTTTTCCTTCTATATACGAGAAAAGCAAATTCAGGGAATCTTGTGCTTGGAGTATAGCCTGGTGAAGGATGTGATAGTCTTCTGTGTTTGTGGAGTTTGTTTCACAGTATGCACAGCCATTAAACAGTTACATCTCCTGAGTTGTACCAAGAGCTGCTGTGGATCATAGAGAGTTTTTCAAGAATTTGTGGGAGAGGTGCATTGATATACCTTTAAATGACATAACCCTTATGACCTGAGTTGTAGCTATCCTGTACAAGAAAGCAAGGATAATAATGCTGTGAACAATTTTCCTCGTACTGGTACAGTTTTTTTACAATCAGAGTGGGATTCATCTCACCTGAAAAGAGACAGCTACCTTTTAGACCTCTGAAGTTGGGTCAGACATCGAAAGTGCAATTAATTTTGTCAGTAACGGCATCTTCGCAGTCAGTAACATGCACCCTGAATCACTCATTCTTTTGTCCTAGTGAAACCACAGATGAGAATGCAGGGAACATCTCAGGGGGAGAGATAGGAAGGAAAAGTGGGAGCAGAGAGAAGAAGGAAGAAAGAAATGGTGCAAAGTGAGGATGGCAAGATCAGCAGCTTCTGGTCCCTGATTGCTTGTGAGATAGCATGTTTGAAGAGGGAGCAGAAGAGAGCCATTAGGAAGACCAGTTTCCTGGAGATAATGTTGGACAACAGCACATGATGAAAAAACGCAAATAGTCAAAAGAGGAGCCAGGTATACTGTGATCTTGCACGAGGGAAAAGAGGTTTTGTTTTGAAGAATGAGAAGAGCCAGGATGGTTAGACAGAAGAGGGAACAGAAGAGATTCAGGGCAGCTGTGGAAAAGGTTACACAACTCCCTTAGATGTGGGAGAAAATGCAGAGTAGAAAGCATATGACAAGGGGAAAGGAACAGCAGACATGAGAGAATAGTCCCCAAAGGAGATAATGTAATAATGGAAATAATAAACATATGTATTTCTATATGCTGCCTGAAGACAGCATTTGTGTCTGTGTTTATGCTCACTGGACATAGGAATGAACAAAAATGTGAAAGCTGAGGTTCTGAACCAAAAAGATAAAGAGAATGTCCAGGTATAATCCACATTTTGAAATGCACATTTCGAAATGCACATTTCTCTGGATTTTTTCCTTTTTTGATTTAAAGTCCACCCATTAGCTGGCATGCATTGATATTTGCAGTTTGACAGTATGACCAGCTGTGTTTTATCAATTCAAAAGGGAGGAATCCATGTTAAAAGTTGTGGAGTAGGAAAAGCTATGAGAAAATCACATCACAGGAGGCAAAGAAAGGGAAAAGTTTTCTTTTTCTCTGGCTTTAAAGGGACCTAGACACCATGAACACAAAATTTGCAGTAAGCATAGTCAGAAAAAGAAGCACAAATACTAGTAAGGAATGTCCACTTGTTAAGGTTTTACAGTGTTTAGAAGATATGTTATGTTCCTACAGGTAAGAGACAGATTAGCAGTTTCTGGAAAATACTACTTGTTTAAGTATGTAGTAAATCTGCAGAGCAATATTTCAGTTGCCTGAAGAACTTCTGCTTCTGAAGACACATCAATACTTTCTTAATTAATTTTTTTTCCACCTAAAACTGTGGGTAGATGTGCATTTTTAAGTTGGGTGAGGTTCAGATTCAGTACCCAATTTTGTCCCATCAGGTAAGTAATTCAGTCCTAGATAGTCCATCTGAATGATAAATTAGAGGTAGGATTCTTTCCTCAGTAACATAGAGAATACAAATTTGCCTGAAATATCAAAATTCTTTGAAATTGAGGAAAGCGTTAGCATATTAGTCCCTCATTGAAAAAAAAAGGTAAGCCAAATGTTTGTTGCTTGCAGCTCATGTTTCTTTTCTTTAGCTCAAATGTGGTATAAGCTGAAGATTCTGTGATTCTGTGATTCTTCCTGATGTTTTTGTCCTAATAACCTGCCTACAACTCTTCAGAAACTCCTCTTGGAATAGAAGTTTCCACACAAAATTATTCTGAATTCAAACACTTCATTCTCTTCTCTTTTGCTGCAAGTTGCTGAGTCTCTCAGATAAATTTTGATTTATTTTTATCTCCTAGATGAATTTTCAGTAATTTTTCTATGTCAGGAAAGATTATTTTACCCCTGCCCCAAATTTTTTTGCAGACGATTGTAATAGAAAGGCTAAGATTCGCCTGAATGGAGAATGACTGGGTGTGCTGGCATCTTATGGAGCCCAGAGCAGAGAGGGGCTCCCAGAATGGCCTGTGTTAATGGTATCCAGATTAGCAGTTCATCAAGTCCCCATCACATCCACCTGCAGGTTCATGACGTGCTTGGAAAATCCAGCTTGTAGAAAAGCGATCAGTGTTATGCAGTTCTGGGTTGTTATGTTTAACGATTGTTTCTTTTGCTTTCTAGACCTGATGAGATAGTTTTGGGAGCAGTTCCAAAAGCAAGGCTTTGTTGGGGTTCAGTTAAGAAAGGCTCTGTGTTTCACAAGGTGGGTTTTTTTCCATTATAAAAATGTAAGAAACTCACAATAACAGCCCCAAATCAAGCTGCACACAGTATGATTTTTGGAGCTTCCTCTGGGAAGACCTTTGCTTGGTTTTGCTGTGGCAACCAGATAATAGCGAACAGCCCACGCAGCGAGTCTTTCTGCAAACTGTTGACACAGCTCACAATAATAGGTATCTGCTTGCCTGTGAAAGATGCAGCACCCAGCAGCATAAAGCCAGGAAAAGCTTCAAGGAATATGGGGTCATTAGTCCTCCCTGTAAAATACCCAGGTAAGGAAGGTATTATTGGTAAAAACCTGCCTTTTTACGAAAGTGTAGCTTTTAAAAAGTCTTATTTCAACACTGACCCCTCAGGAAAATTACTAAGCCTTACAAATTGAAGGAAAATTTAGGTGAGACTCAGGCAGGTGTTTTTTTTCATGCTTACAGGCTAAAAGGAGACCTGGCTGATATTCAGCTATCCAGAAATACAAGCTGACAAGGTTCTGTTGACTCCACTGGGAACGGGTAAACTCACTCGGGGCTGGAAAGAGCCAGGTGTTCACCAGAGGCAAGAACCAGGTGTCCATCACAGGCAAACACAAGGCAATTGTATGAAGAATTTGGCCAACACTACTTAGAGGAAAAGGGTGCACAAGCATTGCTGGAGCATCTTCTGTACTCCCTGGAGTAGATTTAATCCCCTCCATTGATTACAGCATCTCCAGGCAGCAATGTGAGTCTGAAATCAATATAACCTTTACTTTATCTCGCCACAGGTGGTGGTCTCAAGTGCCTCTTGTGTGAAATAACCAAAGGCTCTGGGAAGGAAGCTGGAGGGAGGTCAGGCACTAAAATATGGGTAATACAGGTTGAAAGCTGGCTGCAAATAACCCAGAGGCAGCAGGAACTGGATGTAGTATTCTGACTCTAATGCATTTCTAATTGTCACTTAAAGGGAAATCATGCCGCTTCTCTTTCTGGTGGATCTCATCATGTTTTCTGTGCAGTTTAAGCCAATTACCTGTCTATCTTCAGTACTGATAAAATCAAAAAGAATAAATTATTGTTATTGGACTCCTTTTGGAGATCTAATTCAGCTGTGATGACATGATATGCAAACATATTTTTTTTTGTTCTTGCATAATTTCTTGCACAGTCCTACAGACGTTTGTCCTGACTGACACTTTTCTACAAGAAACTATCAGGACTGACTGGGCTACCTCTTGGCCAGAGCTGCAGCACACTGGCAGCAGCTGGGGAAGGCTGTTTCCTGTGCTATACTATCAGACTTGGCACTGGATGATGGATGCCACATTAATTTAATTGAGAAAGAAAAAAGTCATTTTTCGTACCAGTATCAACTATCAAGAGGATAAACTCTCTCCACTTCGTTTTGTGCTGAGTGTGCCAATAAAAACATCATCAGCTGCATGTTGTCCTCGTGGTGCCCTCCTCTTCAGCAAACAGCAGAGCGATGTCCCAAACACAAATCAATGGTGCAAGGAAAAAGGAGACCTGATTTGAGTGTAATGGGCTATGATTTTTTTCTAGAGGGTTTCAATCCCTGGAAAGATTAAAAGATAATTGTATCTCTACTACAGGATTGCAGAAGGTTTTAAGGGAATTACAAAATAATTTTGAGAAGTAGGCCTTTCCACACAAGGTTTAACATGTCTGTGATATTTCTATTATTTTATTCTTATCACATGGTGAAATACTTTTCCATTAGAGAGGAAATAAGATCTTCTTGTTACTATTTCGCACTAACTGTCAGACAGGCTGTCAGTTCAAACAACAGGGCAAACAAAAGCACAGTGCTGCCTCTGGGAGGTCCCTCGTCTGGGAGATATCTGAGGGATTATGAATCAAGCAAGCTGATTTAGAGAACAAATCAAATTATTTCTTTCAGGAAAATTTCTGTCCTAATCATTAAGGTTCCCTTTGCACAGTGGAAGACCAGATAAGATTTTAAGAACTGTACATTCTGTCAATTTTGGCATCTCTTTTTAACACTAATTTCAATTTATGTTAGAAGAACTTTTCTTTGCACAGCTGATCTCAAATGTTAACAAAGTCTACCCTGCAAGCAGCTCTGTGCTGCCATAAATCACGTGCTTATTGCACTACAGGGTTGTTAGAAGCTCAGTGCCCATGAAGACACATTAATATCTGAGAAAAGTCTAGCAGTTTAACAGGCAATCTAACAGATGGATTCCGTCTCCATAATTATCAAGTAACCACTCCATCACTTAATAGATTATTATAACAATAATCACCATGAAAATTTCCCAAAGGGAGGCTATGATTTTTCACATCTGAAGCCACACTGAAGGAACTGAGTCTGATTTTAGTATTCGTGTCTTCTCATGAACTGTTCTCTACATCTTTGTGCTCACAGATGGGCATGAATGAAAATGAAATGAATGAGTGCTTACAAAAAACCCAAACTGTAGTAACATACCAGAGGAGGGGGGGAAATTAAAAAGCTGTCTTTGTAAGCTTTATTTGGAGAAAACTCCCAGTGACTCCTGGTAGCCTGAGATACCAGTGTGGGGTCAGGCACTGAATACATTTCAGTTGTACCTAGATTTTTATACAAGGAGAAATGATGCAGAGAATTTTTTTCTTAGTTTTAATATTTCATAGCAGTGGGCTTCTACCCCTCTACACAGATCTGAGTATTGCAGTGCTGACCTATAAAGACAGCCTGAATTGAGCTGCGACCTGCAGGTCACAAGCTAATATAGTGCCATTTACAGGTTCAGGTGTTATTTTACAATGAGGTGAAGTCTGTGCATCTTGTGAATGCCCACGATGAGGTGGAGGATGTTTGAGGAGCCACAGGATTGGGCTCAGAGATGTCTTGAGGCACCCCAGGATGGTCCTGTGCCCCTCCACAGCTGCTGTCTTTGGGAGTCTTGGTCTACGTGAGCTCAGGGGAGGCTTAGACACTGACTGCAGAAGGGTGGGGCTTCCTCCCTCCCTGCTCCCCCAGGTCAATGAAGTCACTTGCACGGTCCACAAGTCTTGTGGGAAGCAGTGCTGCCCATGGGAAATTTCTCTTTTTCACATGGAAGATTAGCAGCCAGACCCTTAAATAAGTTGTTTGGGTTTTGGTCAATTCTTTTATAATACCTGGAAATTAATATAATCTTTTTAGCATCTACTGTCTGTCAAAGCCACCTTAATGCTTCAGAGCACCATTTCCAACCATAGCATCGGGTGTTTTGTCACTGTAGAGAAAGACAAATATCCTGAATTTGATCTTTTGGATCTTTTTGCTTTAGCAACTGATGTCTACCATGACTAACTGCCTTTTTGAAATTTGCTTTTTGTAAGCTTGTTTGTGTGAGCAGAAGAAGGTACAAAGACTCATCCTGCTGACTCCTTTGTTCTCACCTGGACAGTGGCTGTGGGAGAGATACAGTTCTGATTCCTTGTACCTGTGTTTCAGCTCACAGGAGTTCACATGCTGTCAGTTCACACTGGAACTAGATTTGTGCCCAGTTATTTAAATTTTAAAATAATTGGCTTCAGCAGGAGGACATTTTGACAATCTGTTTGAGAACAGATTAGGAGGATATTTTTCTCTCACTCCCTTTGCTTCCCTTGTGTGTTGTCTGATTCATAAGTTGTCATCAAAACCCCCCACCTTACCTGCTCACAGAGAACTCATTTCCTGAGAATTTAAAAGCCACTAAAGAGCCGTCACGCACTGTTATTTTATTTTTATGTTTAGTGCAGTAGAGACTGAAATGCGTGGCTTTTCCCCCAGAAATTTATTATCCCATTGTAAAAGTGAAGTTGAGTGAACGGAGCTATTAGTTACAAAGACTTCAGCAATGAAATCAGAAAATTGCTTAACTGAAGAGAGACGCTGCCAGCTCTCTCTGGAAGCCAGCTGGAAGCCAGTTCTGCTCTGTAACGGAGTGGTGGGTCTCTGATGAGGTCCTGGTGCCTCCAGCCTATGACCTCCTCCCAGAGATTTGACTTCTAGAGGGCTGCGTATGGTGGTTTGTGCCTGATGGCTCCTAGCCATATGAAGCTATTGCTGTGTAGCTTGTGGGACCAGGAGGATTGGCTCTTCTTCATCTCTGCATTGCCAACTCCCTTCTCTATGTAAGATGTAAAAGATGTTTCCTAGCTTTAGTCAAAGCTTCCAAGACGACCTCAGTGGATGCAACTTAATGTAGTGACAAAAGCATCAATTTTCACCATGCTCTTATCTTTAAAATTCTTCAATTCCAGGATTATGGGAACTAGTAATTTTGATTAAAATGCATAGCATCAAATTACTGAAAACCCTCTTTTGCTCTGCCTGGAAGAAGAGCTGCAGGGAGAACGAGGCAAAGGGAAAACAGGGTCTACCTGTTTCCAGCTGGAAAAATGGACTGTTATATGGTTTAAAAATTGTGTGGGCCACCAGGCTCAAATGGTGTTAATCAATGGCTCAAAGTCCATTTGGTGAGTAAGAAGTCAAGTACCTCAGGGATTGACACTAGTAGCTTAGGGGTTCGTACTGAACCTGACACTGGTTGTATTTTCAGCTCTGCATGAGGAGATGGAGCACACTCTCAGCAAATATGGAAATAACACTAAAAAGAGGGATTTGATGTGCTAAATGGAAAAGACTTGATTCAAAAGGAATGCGAAGGATTTTGAGGATTGGCTTGACAGAAACTTCATAAAGTTCAACAGAGGCTCTGCATGTGGAGCAGGATAAACCCCCGCACCAGCTGACCTGACTGGCTGAAAAGACACCCTGCGAGAAAGGACCCCGGGCTGTGATGGACACTAGGCTGAATATATTAGCCAAAAATGCACTTATACAGAAAAAACTGCTAACTTCCCACTGGGCTCCAGCAGAGGTAATGTGGCCAGCAGATCAATGGGAATCTGTGTTTGCCTTTGCTTAGCACTGGACACCCAGCTGTGGGCTCCCCAGTTCAAGAGAGTTGTGGATGAGCTGGAGAGGCTCTAGAGCAGAACTCCCAAGGTAGACAGAGGCCTTGAGGAGACACTGGGACCCATGAGAGCTGGGGTTGTTTATGCTGGTGAAGAGCTGGGTTCAGGGTGGTCAGCTAGCAGCCCACAACTGCTCAATGGGTAGTTACAGGGACCACGGATCGAAACTGCTCTCTGATACAGCAGAAGGAATAATGGTGGGAAATGCCCAAAACTGCCTCTGGGGAAGTTCAAATTGCGTATGAGCAAAAAATTCTTCACCAGGAAGGCAGTGCAGCAATGGAGCAGGGACCCAGGGAATCATCGTCCTTGAAGATTTTGAAGTCAGGCACACCTGACATAGCTTTATCGATAGGTGTGCTTTGCCAGGAAGGCTGGATTAGGGATTTACATAAAACCTGGGATTTGATCTTGTGTTTACTGAAGCGAGTGGTAGGGCCCTACCAACCGAAGGACTGGAGGCTTTTCCAGCTTCACCTTTTAGTTCAACTGGACTTCATGCTCTTGCTTTCACTCACGTGTAAAATGACTCTAAAATTATTCTATTGTGGTTGGGCAGAGTGATATGACTGTTTTAAACTCCACAAATCATAGCAACAGAGTCTCAGACTGGGAGACTGAGGGCTACTAAAGAGTTAATGATTTTTGGAGTAGAGGGAAGAGGCAGGTTAAGGTGGGAGAGGTAATGTAGTGAAAGGGGTGAGCCCTGGCCAGGGCAAGGGGTAAGAAGTATATAGATGAGCCATAGCTATAAAAAGCTGGGATGTGCATGGGGCATAAATAGGGAAATGATTGCTCTGAAACAATTCTGTTAGGAAAATTGAAGGGTTTAAGGTGTGTTAAAAGCTTTGCAGCCTCAAACTAATATTTATGGTCAATCTGGAAGAAAGAATTTTGTTCTTTTGTATATCAGCTCTTAGTAATTATAGATGTTTCTCTACATTTGCTGGAAATATTCATATGTAATGTTATGTTGCAGAGTTTCACAGGGATCTTGCGAAATACACTGCGGTATCAGATTATGCCTATTGCAAGCCAATGTTTAATGCTGGCTCGAGGAGCTTAACCTAGAAATTTGCTAGCGGTTATTGAACACAAGCCTTGGTGAGGTTTCCGAGATTGCTGTGGCACCCCTCTGGAAGAGCATCCATCCTCCACCAGCTTTGCAAGGCTGTCAGATGGGGAGAGACAGAAGGGCTGAGACCATCTGGGAGAGGCACCGGCCCAGCACCGTGCCTGTCGGTGGGGCTGTGCCCCTCTGCACGGGCTGAGGACTTGGCGTGGGGCTGTGGCGGCGGCTATTGTGCTCCATGAATGGCTGCTTCATGCTAACCAGTCTGCGGCGGCTATTTTTAATCCCAGATTCTAACATGCGGGTTTTAGAACAGCGCTTGTCTCGAATGTGAAAGAAACCACAGAGCAAGGGACTAAAAGGCTGTTTTGAAAACGGTCTGGAAGGGAAGCCACACAGACTGGAAAGCTGCCCCGCTAAAACCCAGCTTTGAAGAAAAAAAATGAGACATCTCCTGAAGAAAAGGGAATAATGCTTTCGAAGGCTGCCAGCTGGAGTCATGGATTCAAGGCTGGGTCGGATGCTTAGGTTGATCCTAATTATGTATGCTGATGTTATCTTTTAATTATAAACTTGTTAAGCCAAGATTGCCGTGACCTAGGTGAAAAAGGAATATAGTACAAAGAGTAGTTAATAAATTAAGAACAGCTAACCAACACTATGTTCTTTCAGAGCCAGAAGAGAAACCTGTAACCTGTGCATAAGAGAAATTCTGCAGTAGGTGTGTAAACAACCATATCCTGACAAATCCACATTTTGGAAGTGGATCCCTTACTCTATCATGTTGGCCAAGAAGCTCTTCTGAAGCAGGCTGCAGGCCCCTCCCCCTCATTATAATTTGTTAAATATTAATGACTGTTTCACACCCTTGCAGAAGTCTTTGTGAAATTCCAGCTTTGCTTGAAAATATCTGCCTTGTAGCAAGGTGAGACTGAATGGAGAAGTGTGTTGGTAGCAGCCAGTACTGCTCAATTATGAATTTAGCAGCTCCACTCCAAGTTGAAGGGCATAAGACTCAAAATTATATTTTTTCTCAGGCATTTTTGTACCTTATTCCGTTTAGAAATCAACAGCTGGATATGGGGTGGTGTTTACGAAAAGACCTCTTCCTTTTTCTCTGATGGATAGGTTGGCTGAAAAACTCTAGTCACGTATGCAAGGAGCTTAGCTTAGGCATATCTGGCACAAATGTGCTAGTCAGGGGCATCTCAGACTGCTGCAGAACTTTCCTATTTACAATGAACAAGGCCTTGGCCCCAAGCGCTTACTAACAGTCTTAACAAAGGGTATAAATAGCAATTATTTGGATAACTCATTCAGATCTGACTGTACTCATGAGCTTTCAATGTTCCTTTTTTCTTAATTCTGTGGGATTTTTTTGTATGTGACATCCCCAAAAAAGGTAAAAATATCCTAAACTTAAAATCTTGTAAACATTAGTGATTAGAAGAGCCTTTTGTCATTAAGATAAAGAATTTTCCCCTTTCCTCCAGGCCCAGGGTTATCCTTACCTCCCACAGGTTTGGATCTGATTTTTTTTCCTAAAATCCCTTAGTGATGTTAGTCCAGTATTTGATGCCAAGACTTAAGATATTATTATATTTTACATTAAAAAGAAAAGAAGGATTTAATTTTTTTTTCTTGTTTTAAAGAGCACTGTGGCAAATGAGACTGCTTCAAGGAGAGGTGGAGATTAATGCTAAAAAAGAAAGATCTTCCCTCCATGCTAAATGGAAATGTCCCTTAAAGAAAAACTGAAGTAAAGGAGGCACGATCGGAAGTGTGTGGAAGCCACAGAGCTCCTTGCATTGCCTTCATGGGGTTTGATTTAGGCTCACAGAGTGTCCATTACATTTTTATTACCCTTTCTGGACACATAAAATGTTACTTTTATTGTTTAAGAAAAAGAAATCATGAATGACTTTAGCATTCACTCGAGTGAGTCATTGACTTGAGCCAAGTGTAGCGTGACCCAGGGGTTCAGAGCAAATCTCCAGAGCCCCATCCTCCACTCTGCTTTATGAGGCTCCCCTGAGCAGTTGCCATGCCAGCCCTGGTTCGCAAGCACGGAGACCTGCAGCTTGATCAGAATTTCTCATTGCTGTGTGCTCACACTGGTACATGCTGGGTAGGAGACAATACAACACATTCCTGAAAAACATTTCTGTAGGTGACATACAAAGCCTTTTCTCTGATGACATCTGCAATCATGAATCCATCTCATAGCAAACATGTAGGAGGAGCCCAGGAGTGAAATCGTATTCCAGCCCAGTGGTTGCTGCCAGACGAGTCTATGAACATGAGATTATCTCTTGAACTGGATTTCCGGGAGTTAGACTATTGTACCTAGAAATTAGAGCCTGTGTATAGAAGTCTTGCCAGTAGTCACTGTAGATAGTTATCACATTGTCTATTGGCTCCTACGGCATGTCCATACTCCTTCATGGTGGCCTGCTGCACATTTGTTGGGCACAGCAAGAAGTCATGTGCCAGACCTGAAAGAGTCATGCTGAATTGCCTATTCCCTTAGAAGGTGAAGAGAAGAGCAGGGATCAAACCTCCCAAATGCCTGCTTTCCTATGCTACTGCACGAGTGTGGTGTGCTGTTCCTTGGGGAAGAGGGCGAAAGTACTGGGGGAGCTGAGAGCAGTGGGGTCTCTGCCCACCACAGAAAGTTGTTGACTGCACTTTACCTTGCATGGAAGGAACAGTCAGACCTCTAATTTACCACAGTGTTATAAGGTTTAGCATATTTCTCCCCTGCCCCAGATAAAGGAACGCCACAGTCAGGGTTAGATGGAAAGCCTACACACACTTTGTAAAAAGCACCATTCTGCTCTGTTCGTGAAACATCATAAAACTACCTTTGGTGACAGATGGAGCAGGAATGACCTCAGACTAAATACCCCACTAAAAAATACTTCCAGCTCACTGCAGGTGGGTCATGTCTTTGTGTGTGACAGTCATCAAAAGCAGAAGTGCTGAATATCGTGACAAAAAAAGCTCAAAGTGAAACTGAAGTTAGTGGACAAATCTGCCTATGGATGCACAGGCCTCAGTGGGTAAAGACTGCCATAGAATCATAGAATAGTTTGGGTTGGAAGGGACCTTGAAGCGTCATCTAGTCCAACCACCCCCTGCAATGAGCAGAGACGTCTTAAACATGATCAAGTTGCTCAGAGCCCCGACCAATCTGACCTTGACTGTTTCCAGGGATGGGGCATCTACCACCTCTCTGGGCAACCTGCGACAGTGTTTCAGCACCCTCATCATAAAAAAAATTGTCCTTATATCTAGTTTAAATCTTCCCTCTTTTAGTTTTAAACCAACCCTATGACAATAGGCCCTACTAAAAAAGTTTGTCCCCATCTTTCCTGGAGAAAGTGAAAGAAAGTGAAGGAAAGATACTGTGCTGTGTGCATAGTTAATTCTGGGCATGCTGTGTTATAGCTATAGTTCCCTGTCCTCATCACTGCTGCTGGGGTTTGTCACACTCCATACTGTCCCATGTTTGGTTATAAGTTTCTTGTGGTAGTCCTTCACTGTGTGCCCACCATGTGCCTTGACTAACAAAGCCCCTCTCTAATTAAAGTCTTATAGTCCTGCTCTTATGTAAAGAAATAGTAACAAGATAAAAAGAAGCTGATAATGAGATGATTATGGCCTGGAGCCAATGCACAAAACTGCACTCAAAAAAAATACAGTTTGTTTTTGTCATGGTAGAAGTATGTCACACGATGGTGTACACCAGAGCAAACATTGCTGTGGGGGCTTGTCCCCCTTTCTGATCAGCAGCCCCTGTTGTGGTTTCTGTGCCATATGATGACATCTTGGATCCATCTCCTTCATGATTACACCCACTCCTGCTTGTGCCCAGGAGATGGTTAGGCTGGAGTACTGAAAACCAGGGGATTGTGGCAACCCCAGGCTTTGATCCAATTTGCAGTCTGACTGACAGCACAGATTTGCTTTTACCCTGGGCGGGTTGACTGAGCTGTTGCAGGATGATTTATAATCATGGGAGAGACCTGCAATGTCACGAGATGGTATCAACTCCTGATGGATACGTTATGTCCCCAAAATAAGTGCCTCTTATCTATCATCCTTACACAAATATGTGTTTGCATTTACATTTATGGTTGCAGAATTGAAGTGCTGCCAAACCACTGAGTTTATTTTGGGGTGATGAACACATGGTTCCAAAGCTTCATTGTTGCAACAGTGGAATTAAATCAAACATTGTCTTCAAGTTTTGTTTGTTTGTGGGACAGTGTCTGGGGGCATTAAGGTGGTATCTCTAACCATTAAATTCTTGAGAAATGCCTTTCCTTTTACTCCCTCGCTCTATTTTTTATTGCCATTCCAGTATTTTTAGAGATTTTCTAAACAGTTAGCCAGTTAGCTGAGTTGTGCTTCAGTTTTGGTTTTCCGTTTGTTTGGGTTTTGGTTTGTTTTTTTTTTTTTTTTTTTTTTTATTGTATCCTCCATAGTAGAGTTTTATATACTTACAATATTTGCAAGTGTTTCAGTGAGTCTGGTGCATGTGTTCAGTTGACTTACAACAGGAGCTATGCATGGTGCTATGCCAACTCATTGAGATACTTTGTGGATGTACAGGTCCAGCCTCTGCTGTGCTTCTTTTCAAAACCTCCAACATTTTCATCCCAAGTCTGTTCACCACCTGGGGCTGGTGTTTGTAGGGCGGAGGAGACAGAGCATGGTGGAAAGCGGCACGGCTTTACATGTGGATAGAGCTGTGAAATAACGAGCACCCGGATTAGGCAAAGACAAACAAAGGCCTTTTAATAATCCCGTCAAACTCCTTTTGGGCACATCGAACTGGAGCTCGGCCTGATCCTGGCTCTGAATGAACAGATGATGGACTTGCAGGTAGCTTTGCCTTGCATCCTCTGCAAGGGGCACCCTGTAGTTGCCCAGCCCCAAGAGCAGGATTTTGCATGGTGTGATCAAAGCGATCTTCTAATCATGCCATTCCCAAACACTTTGACTGAAAATAACAAATCTATTCAACCTGTGAGGAGTGAATTCGTGAGAGATTTTCACCTGCTTATGGAGGCTTGGAAAAAAGCACTTGATTGTACGCATTATGGTTCAAAGCTGGCTTAAAGTTTTATCCTTTGTTTGGGGAGTGGAGGTGACTCATCCTGCCTTTTGATGGCTTTCATAGCCAGCTCTTCCCATTATTTCACTAAGACATATGAGCTTGGTTGCCCAGCTTTTATCTGTGCTAAATATAAATGGAAAAACAAACTGAACACAGCAAGGTAAATAAAGATCAGGAAGTGTAAGACAGACCTCTTGAGATTTTCAGTATTCCCACATGTTTTACATTACAAACCAGCAGGCGAGCACCAGCCTGCCACACAGGTGGAAATGTGTGTGTGGAGGCCACTGAACACTGAATATTTACCTTGTATCAAATGACAGAAAGGGTTGAGTGAAATAGTATTGTCCTGAACTGCTGTGAAAGGCTGTGAGGTTTCCAATATTCCCCAAATTTCTCTAGGGTGGGCTGGTGTTTGCATAGTTGCTTGCAGTATAAAAACATAGAATCTCAAACTACTAAGAGAAAGCTGTTCTTTACATTGCTGGTAAAGAAAGCTGCTGATGAAATCTCATGAACTTTTATTACTGGGTAAGAAATTTGGGGTAACACTGTGAAGCCAGTTATTAAAGTTAATGATATTTTAAGATTAATAGCTCTCTCCTCCATCTGCAAGGAACGGCAATATCTGACATTAGACCAGCTGATGCAACTGGACAAAGGACCCAGGGTACACTTCATTTTGCTGACAGGACCATCCAAAGCATGTTGGTAGCTGGCTGTTAAATATTTAAGGGCTCTCTCCTAAAGGTTGTCACAGCCCATAGAAAATTGGTTACCTGAGAGAGAGAGGGATGAGATTGTTACTGGAGCTGGGAGCAATGGAAGGTTGTCAAAGACTGAATAAAGATGCAGGTGTTGAAAAGATGCAAGGGAAGTGGCAGCGGGGGGTAATTCACAGCATCACTGGAAGTTTTAGCCATTTCCCAGAGTATGACCTTCTGTCAGTGTGATGTGAAGGCTTTCAGCATTTGGCAGGTTTGGGCCTTTAGTGAAGGCTTCTGTGTTTTCACAGAGGCAAGATATGATGCGGACCCGATGTTGGTATATTTTCATAAGCATGGCTTTTCTAGAGGAGGTCTGGAAGGGGGATAGTCTGCCAGGGTAGAGGTAGCAGTGTTTCTGTGTTCCTAAAAGGAGAGATAAGATGTACAATATTTTACAGGCTTTATCAGATATCCCTGGTTGTTCTTATCAGTTCCTGTGAACTAATGGAGGATATTTAGTTTCCACAAGTTAATATCCCCAGATACAAAGCTTAGGCTTTGTCAAACGCAGAATCTTACATGACGCTTGCAAGTCTACTCAGCCCTACTAATTACAATGAAGGGCTGTGAGTAAAGCTTGCAAGTTAAGAACAAGCCCTTGGTTATTTGTTTTCTGACAGTGGGAGGTGTCCACTCTACCTCTGTGGGTGTCTCTATATCTGTGTGTGTGCTTGGAGACCCTCCTGCTGCCACTAAGTCTATAATCACCTAGAAAAGATTAAAAAAGGGATGATTCTTCCCCCCAGACAGATTGGGAATGGGTACATAAGATGACATTCACCTCACCT
This sequence comes from Limosa lapponica baueri, assembly GCA_002844005.1. Taxonomy (NCBI): domain Eukaryota; kingdom Metazoa; phylum Chordata; class Aves; order Charadriiformes; family Scolopacidae; genus Limosa; species Limosa lapponica. The sequence continues at coordinate 796,786 of KZ505753.1, read as the reverse complement.
TTTTGTGGATACCTGCAAGTGGGGTGCTCTACCATGACCTGGTTGTGTCGGTCCTCCCAGCAGCCAGTGATGAGAAGAGGCAGGTCCACCTTGTACATCACCATGAGGTTACTATTTCACCATTGAGCCTAGCAGGAAGGTATGTCACTATCTATATGAGATGAGAGAAATGCCACCCTCAATGTTTTGCCCAGCTTAACACAGTTGTGGGAGAGTCGAGAGGTGAGCTGAGTGCCTTTAGGAACCAAAACAGAGCCTCCAGCATTCATCCTTTGTTGTTAGTCATCCTTTCTGTACACCAGTTGCAGTAGGAAGTGCCAATAACAGGTTCCTGTGAACCTTAGCGAGTTCTGCCACAGATCTGAACTCCCAGAATGTGGCATGAAAGCCCAGGACCTCAGGGTCCCTTCTGCACACACAGCTTGGGAGAAGGGGAAGGACACATCAATCAATACACAGATAACCAATTGTTACACAAGCAGATAAAAATTTATCATGCTAGAGATCTCGGTGTTGGCATAAAATTGCTTCAGATCAGGCAACTGAAATTGTACATGCTACTTAGTGTCTGGCTTGTTCCACACTCCCCCAAGATGAAGGGAGTGTTCCAGGAAATGTCCATAAGGACATTTTGTTTATCATTGCTCATCTTTCTCTGTGGTGCATTTTTTCCCATTCTTTCAGGAACTGTGTGTGGTACATACCATTCACATTACATTACATTAACTATATATTGCTAGGATCGTAGCTGGATGAAGTATTATTAGGGAGATGATTACATAGTGTGGGTAGCTGTCGATGCTTCTGATAATATGTTGCTAAGGAGTTCACGCAGCGCACAAAACTTTTTATCATGGGCTTGTTTCCGCAAATGGATTATCTGCGCAGAATATTGCCTTTTAGTTAAGATGATCGGAAAACAGATGGAACTGTGCCACTTTCTATGAAATCCATGGGAAAGCCTGAATATTTTGAATGGTTGTTCTCTCTTTTTAATACCTTCGAGGTTTGGGTCCTGTTTGACTTTCTTTCGTGCAGTTTACTGCAAAGTTGCCTGCTTTATACCTATGGCAAAGATGTGAACCTGAGCAGACACGGCAAGTACTTAATGTTCTGGAGCATCTGAGGCTTGCTGTCCGTGTCATTTCTGCACGCAGGCAGCAGGGGATACTTGGGCTGGAGAGTGACTTTGCAGCCGACAGAGCAGGCACAGAGGCAGGAGCTTGGTGGGGATGTTGATGGGGCTGGTGGCTCCCTGTGTCTGGCTGCTTTTGTGCTCACACTAGGTACGTGCAGGGTCGCCGGACCAGAAGGTGGCACTCCAGACCCTCTAACATACGTCCCGGGCTGTGCCGAGCCTCCTTACCACCCCCAAAAGGGTGCCATCAGTGCTGGTTGTGTTGATACAGACACATCTGGGCTGGCTGGAAGCTGAGAGATGTTTAGCAGCAGATATGGAGCTCTGCCCAGGCTTATTCCCTACGCTGGGCAGAACAAGTACATCCCAGCCTCCAGGGACACATCTGTATGCCTCTCCTAAACTGAGGTTTGAGCATTGTATAGGACCATCTTGCCTGCATGCTCCCTGGAAGAGCCTTTGCCAGTGCCTGCTGGCATTGTCCAAGCAATGCCCAGGCATGGTGGAGGCAGTGTCCCAGCCAGACGTTCTCCATGACAGGCCTTCGGGATGAGGCTGAGTTGTTTTTGGAAGGGAGAGTTTCCCATTTTAGAGGCAAATCGTGCTGTGCTCCTTGTCCTCAGAGCCAGTGAACAAGCCTTGCTATTTTTTTAATTTGGTGTTACAGAAGGAACTGATAAAACTGCTGACCTTGCTTGTGCGCTGGGAAGAGTGACTCTGGCAGGTTGGTCTTGCTCTAATAGGCAGAGGAACATGGAGATTTTGAAAGCAATTACAAAGCGGGATGCAGACTCAAATGAATTAGTGGGCTATTAAAGATTTGAACTTAATAACAAGCTTGACTACTTCCTCACCAAAACACTGTTCCTCTCTCTGCTTTTCCCATCCTCATGCCCAATTAGTGCTGCCACCTTTACACTCAAGGGCAATGGCCCCTATCTTTCCCTCCCATGCCCTTCCTGGCAGTTCATTCTCAGCTAATGTGGACATCTCAGCATTTGATCATTCTGCAGCCTGCCAGCATGTGAAAAGACTGGCCATTTAGTGTGTCTGTCAGGTGTATCAGTGCAAGGACCTCCTCTGTAGCAGAGAGCTTTGTCACTTGAGGTTACACAGGGTCCCTGAGTTTCTTCATCTGTACAGTTATTTGCCAGGTCGTCAGACTGCATGTGTAAAAGAAGATTTTTAGAGCTGAAGTTCAGCAGTTCCCAGTTATGCATGTTCCTTGGGAACCAAAAAGAGTTGTACCTATTCAGCACTTTGTTGTCACTGAATTTTTCAATTGCTCTGATGCTTACAAGGTGCACATAAAGCTGATATAAATATTTTCATAATTTCCTGCTAAGGGTATGAGGCAGATACTTTATTGTCAAAAAGTCTTTAACAACAGCCCTCATAATGGATTAAGTTACAATTTAACCCCCACCCTCCCCTCCACCAAAGATGAGTGACTGACCTTGGCTTGCTGGAATGTGATTAAATGAGGTATCTCTGATAAATCTCTACATGTTCCTCTGGAAAGCAATTTCCACTTTGTTATATTACAGTAGCCGGTGCCTTATGAAGTAAAGGAAAACATTTGTCCAGCAGGACATCATAAATTTCATGACAGACTTTAAATTTTCTTGGATGAAATGTTTAAAGTGGAGCAGACTGGTGTTCTAAAAACACACTGGCCTTTCCTGAGTTCACGAGAAGCTGCGTCGTCTCCTCCATTCAAAAATGTATGAAAACCCCTCTGCAGAGGAAGCCTGGTGGTAGACGGAAGCAATATAGGTGTTGGCTGGGTTTCAAATCTGGGGAAAACCAACACCATCTGAAAGCCAGTATTATAAATAATTAGTTGGGATCATTTTTGATAAGTTGATTGTGCCCCATAAAAGAGGGATTGTGGAACCCACCATAGCCCCAGCAACTTGGACATAATCCAGTTTTTACAGTGGAGCAAGATTAAGTTAAATCACTTTTCCAAATAACCATCATTTGTTTGATTTGCTTTCAAGAGGGCTTTTGGTTATGTCAGTAGTTGTCAGATGCAGACTGACGCTTGTGATGTCTCGTGCCTTTCAACTTGAGAAAGCCGACTAAACTTTGCTGCCCTCCAGTTAGAAGTTGCAATGGTCTTTTGAGAATGAATGAAATCCTTTAGCCCTCAGCCCTGAAATGTGATGCTTGGGTCAGCCTTCAGTGTTGCAGGAAGTCTGTATGGTGATGTTTTATGCTGTAAACTTACCTTCTTCATATTAAAGGCATACTGAGAGTGGCACTTAAATAAAGAATGACTGAGAGCCTTTATGTGCAGCTGCTTTCTGAATCACTGAAGGAAACTTTTATAAAAGACACTTAGGTTCATACACGTACATCTCCTAGTGGTATGTGGAATCATATAAGTTGATTTTTGGTGCTAAAAAGTGAGCAGGGTTTGGTTTTGAGAACTACAAGCTAAATGTACTTATCAAATTTTAGTCTTGACATACATTTCAGTGGATGAGCAGTTTCTCTGCATAAATTGCCATGGTCCAAAGATTTTTCTTATTAGGGATGAATCCTATGGCATGCCACAAGGTACATGCTGCCAGTAACAATGTGACTACAATAATAATGAAAAAGAAAGCAAAACAAAACCTCATTTGAAATGAAAAGTTGGTATATCAACAGCAACAACAAAATACAGCCCCCCCATCATAATAAAATAGAACCCAGAATAAACCAAACACAGTCTTCCAAATAAGAAACTTTTTGTTTCAGGGAAATGTATTATTGTAGTAAGTTAATGAAAACTGGCAGATTTGTGAAGAATAATTTGCAATGAAAGAGCATTTTCTACTGGAAAATAATTTTGATTAATTTTTTTATAGCAGCTGGCAGCTGATATAGGTCTCTGATCCTACCTAGGTCTTCTTGGCACTACTGAAATCCAACTAATCCCCCGTGATGCTAACGATGTACAGGGCATATGTTGTAAAACTTCTGATTAACCAAAGGGTCCAAAATGTGGCCAGTCTTACTCAAGCGTAGGCAAAACCACTAAGAATAAGTCTTTCCTTGTAGTCCCCCCACTGGAATTGTTTCTTTAATTAAAAAAAAATTAAAAAGAAAAAGAAAAAAAGACCCAAGAAATGTCCCTGTAGAGAAGTACTGGAGGTTTCAAAAAGCTACCAGCAAATTTATGTCTTGAGGCTCTTGAGATGTGGGAGTCCCAAGCAAAGTTTTACTCCAAATGCTGTCTGGGGACTGTACATGGATGACTGCAACACATTCGTTTTGCCTTTATTATTCTTGCACTGTAACCTGACTTTGGTTCAGGAAGAGGAAATCCATGGCCTTAATTGAAGCCAATCAGTGAAAGGTCATGGGGTAATACTTAACAGACAGGGATAGGGGAAAGGAAAAACAAGGAAAAGGTAAGGTCTCCACTTGCTTCAAAGACTCAGTTGGATCCCGGAGACAGAACACACCTGGAAGAAGAATGCGCTTGGACCCCAAATATACACATCAACTGGGAAACATAAAATTAAATGGAGTTTGTTTAGATTATTTGTTTCCTGTTTCTCCAGTGACCTGTGCAGCAGTAACCTTGTTGTAGGGAGGCATGGGTGCCTACTGCAAACATTCAGGTGTTAATTACTGTGGTGTGACTGCACCAATAGGAGCCTCAGTCTTTCCGTTAAGGACCAGATGTGGGGTTCTGTGGTTTCAGGTAGTCCAAAGGTTAGATTTAAATGAAATATTGTCAGACACTATTCCAGAGTGTGATTAGTTGCTTCTGGAGTTCAATTTTTGTTGTTGTCGGTTTTGTTTTCACTGAGATCCACTAAAGCCATGACTTTCCCTGCACTGTAGGAGAGTATAATTAGCTTTCTAGTTTATTCCAGGGCTTCAGTAACCCTAAAGTCAGAAAGCATTTTGTGACATCTAAGCTATATTTCTTTGTGGTTTTGAAGTCCATTACTCCTTCCCTTAGCTACGGTGGATGCAGCAAATATTTTTTTTTCATTGTTTGCTTTTTAGAGCTGGCCTAAGTCTAAGTTGGTCATGGTCACGATCTTTTCCGGTCTAACATGGTCATGATCTGGTCTAATGTAGTCATGGTCTAAGTTTGCTCTCTGAGTAGTCCAGCATGAACTTTATCATGCTCAAGGTTTGTCTGAAGATATCCAAGTCAATTAGGTGCTTGCTTAGGTTAGCAAGTATGAACATATTCATAGGATGAAGTAGTTAAGCCAGATTCTTCATAGTCTACTGGACTGTTTATTGTGTGTTCAGCATTTCTAAAACTCACACCGTCTTTTTATGATCTGAAGTAGGCTTCCAGAGCATCTGCTGATTTACATGTGACTAATGCAGGTGTTGCATCTGCCCAGGCCAAGAGAATAGTGAAAGGTCCTGACCAGCCTCAGTCCAGAGATGACACTTTGCTTCAGGACTTCACTTGCACAGGACTTCACAGAGCAATGTAGGTATGCTTTGTGACAGACAAAAGATGAAAGCCATTTTTTTGGAACATGTTTTGTTGTTCCAAATATCTGTGATTCAAATCCTTAGACCTGAGCAGGCTGTTGTGTTCATGGTGTGAAAGAAAAGCTCTTACAGCTGATCTGAAGGATAAGTCTTCATCATGGTTGAACTGTGAACACCCAGTCATAAACAGTGTTGGGATCAGAACTGCTGCCTTTGTGCAGACAGATAAATTTAGAGAAAACATCCCGGACAATGATATATCCTTAGAAAATAGCTCTATGTAAAGAAGCATCTACTTTAAAATAGCTAACATTGAGAGATTCTGTGAGTCTTAGAAAGCTATTTTTAAATGGTTGTGAGGGATAAACAAAAGGAAATGTGCCATACCAAGAATAACTAACTTCATTCTAAGTCCAAGGCCACAACACCAATAGGGCAAAGTCCTTGTCTTTTCCCCACAACTAGAAAGGAATTTCATATTCAGCATTTCACCCCATGTAATGCAGTCTCTGTGGCCTCCTTAGCTAAACTGCACAGCAGGATTAAGAGTGTGATGTGTGGGTAGAACCAGGAGATTATCCATAAGAAAAAAAGAAATTGAGAAACATTTTTTAGTTCAGACACATAGGGAAAATAATTTTGATTTTCTAAAATACTTGGAATTTGTGATACCAAGGAAAACCTTGCCCTTAGAGCTGGGCTACTGAGACTCCGCTTGAATTTTGCAAATTTGAATATTATGGCAAAGTTACAGTTATTTCCAGGCACAGAAAGGTACATCTATAATTGTTATAGCTCCTATTACTGTTATTCTTGATATCATTGCGGTGCTCTATTTCCTCTGTGCTAACAGTAAGTTTCGTCTAATTATAGGATAGTTATCCTGAATGTGAGGGCTCACTGGATGGATTATCCTCATCCTATGACTGGCATCTGTATCAGATATTTTAAGCACAGATATATCTTTGAGACTGCATCTCTAGACTTTAGTTCCTGATTTGTGAAATTAAGATAATAGCTTTTCTCCTTCTCCTAGAACACACTCTGTGAAAAAAGACTGTGGAACAAGGTTGTGTCTGCCCTTGCTCTGTATCATGATAAGCTGAAAGCATGAATATTTCAGATAAAAAACAATGTTTTGATCTGCTCTTGTTCTTGCTGCTGCTACACCACTGCACATGCAGACACTTCAGCAAAGATGTCTTGAATCACACTTCTATAAGTAGATAGAAAGTTGGATCCATAGTACCTTCCTTTTTGATCACTCTTTTTGTGATTTCCAGTGAAATTCTCACTTCCCATATGAAACCTGTGTAAAAAGCTGGAGAGAGCTGAGGTCTTTTTTGCTTGTTTGATTGCAGATGAGTTGGATTTCTTGTGCTTAGACATGCTATTTGCAGGTATTCCTCCAAGTCTCCCAAGTTTCACATTGATGTTTAAACTTCTAGACTATTCCTCTTTGTGTTCAATTAATATTAATTGACGTACCTTTGAAAAACAACCTCAGATTTCAATATTTATATAACTGACCACTCTTTTATTTCTCTGTGTGACTACATTACATGCTGCTGTTCCCAAGTTTAGGGAATAGCTTAGAAGTTATCCCTATGGCCTTTTGTTGCAAGTTTTCTACAAATATTAATGTTGCTGCCACAGACAGTGAAAAATTAAGATGGTTGACAAGTTCTCTTTCAAAGCAAGGAGAATTCATTAGCCATGTATTACTGGAACAAAACAGACTGGAAAATGGTCAGTGCAAATCCTACAAAACCAGGAACACTCGTCTGCAAAATACCTGTGCTCTAACAGGAGCAAAACCACAGCGCTGCTCCCATATTATAGTGTGGAGTGTAACTATCCCTTAGACATCCCCTTAAGTTGCACAGTGGGTAGATGGGTTCACAGAGCTTTGGTGAAGAAGTGTATAGAAGTAGAAAAACTCAAAATAACTGGAACACCAAATAATGACAACAGTAGTCTCTAGGGATATGTTAAGTGCTGAGAGTGCTTACCACAGAAAATTTCTATGGACGTTTGCTTTTCTTGCATTGGCCAGGCCTTATGGTTGTCATTTTGAATATTTATTAGAACAATACCACATGTTGATTGCTTACATTCTTTGAATTAATTCTCACCCAATGTAGCGAGATGGAGCTCTGAGTCTTTTCAAGTAATTTATCATAATTTCACTTACTGCTGGCATGATTATGGGATAATGCATTTTAATGACAAATTTTGTAGCTGTAAGACTCTCATATACCCACAGAGTGATTCCAAGGAGAAAAAGCAGAATAAGCTGGTTTAGAGTAGACTCTGCTCATGCAATATAGAGCATGAGCTAGAAATCATAGAGCAATATTTTAGCAAACCTGCCCAAACCAAATCAAGTAGGATTGGAACAGGCTGCCCAGGGAGGTGGTTGAGGCACCATCCCTGAAAGTGTTCAAAAGACAGGTTGACATGGTGCTGGGAGACATGGTTTAGTGATAGTTTTGTGTGGGTTAGTGTGTTGTGTGGGGTGTGGTTTTTTTGTTGTTGTTTTTTTTATTTTTTTTTTTTTTGTCAGTTAGGTTGATGGTTGGACAAGATGATCTTGAAGGTCCCTTCCAACCTAGAGGATTCTGTGATTCTGTGATTCTGTGACAGTGGCCTAAGGACAGTTCTTTCTATTGAACTCATCAGCTTAGATGTTTACAATAGCCCTCCAGGTCTGCATGGCCTGCTTCCACCACCGCACTTGAAACGTCTGTTGTAATGCCCCAGCTAGCAACCTAAATCAACCTATAAGTCAAGGGAAAGTGACAGTAGTCTTCATTGATTCATGTTGCATGACTTTCCTTATGAAGGTGCCTCTTTCCTGTAACTACAGAAGGAGAGCAGGCATAAACCCAACAGTTATGTGTCTAATACAGGAAATATGGCCTCAATGATGCACAAATAAGCATGGAAGTGGCCTCAAAAGGCATCCATGTGTTACTGTGCTGTGTTGTCTCTTTTGCAATATGCTGTGTCTGCATGACATACAAGTTTCTACCCACTGTATTGATGGTCATTACCAAGCTTTCATTTCCTCACAAAGTTTGTCACATGTGTTTGAAGTTTGTAATCTGCTTGTTATTTTGAAAGTGGTTTTCTCCCAGAAGACAAATTTCCCCATATTCTTTCACTTCCAGCAAAGTTCATTAGGGACACTGTTGGTGACTCTGCTCTTTGGGTGGAACTACATCCTTTCTGGAACAGGCTAGAGTAATTAAACCATGGTAGACAACTAAACCCTACACAGCCACTCACTCACTCACTCACTCTTTCCCGAGTGAGATGGGAGAAAGAATCAGAAAGGTAAAAGTGAGAAAACTCATGGGTCGAGATAAAGAAGTTTAACAGATAAAACAAAAGCTGCACATGCAAGTGAAGCAAAATAAGGAGTTTGCTCACTGCTTCCCATCAGCAGGCAGATGTTTATCCATTTCCAGGAAAGCAAGGCTTCATCACGTGTAACGGTTACTTGGGAAGACAAACATCATCCCTCTAAACTTCCCCTTTTTCTCCTTCTCACCCTCCCCTTTTTCTCTCTCTAACTCCATATGTTATGGGATACTCCTTTTGCCAGTTGGAGTCAGCTGTCCCAGCTGTGTCCCACCCCATCTTCTTGTGCACTCCCAGCCTATCCACTGGCAGGGCAGCATGAGAAGCAGAAAAGGCCTCGATGTTGTGTAAGCACTCTTCAGCAATAACTAAAGCATCAGTGTGTCATCAACACTGTTTTGGTCACAAATCCAAAACATAGCACCATATGAGCTGCTATGAAGAAAATAAACTCTATTCCAGTCACAACCAGTACACCAGCAAAGTGGAGTGCGCTGCTTGGGTGCCAACATCGGCTTGTGATATGTTAGTAGTATTGGAAAAGGTTGTGAGGCTTTATCGTCCCAGCATGGCACATAAGCTAATGAGCTGATGATATGTGGGCATCGTAATAAGGCAAGTGCAGAGCTTCTCAGAGGTCTTAACATTACACGGCACCAAAGGGACAGCAGCTTGGGTCAGCAGCAGAGTGTCATCTCAGGGCTGTATGTTGGTGTGCAGGGCAAGGAAGTTCTTGGAACTGGCCTACAAAATTAGAGGTGACATAAATCTTTGGAGGTGTGTGTTTCTCTTGAGGAATCATCTGGGAGATATACCTGCCTCACCAAAGTTTGAAAGCACATCTTCAGGACACATACTTCATCGAGGAGAATTGTTGTCTGCAGCATAATGGCAAGTTTCTTGTCTAACCTGGTCCTGAATACTTAGGGAAATTTTTCTAACTGGCCTGGGGAGGATATTTAACGGTCTGACACGTTATTGTATGATTTTTTTTTGCTGAGATTCAGCCTAAATTTTTGTTGGCTTAGGTCTTACCCTGTTGTGCCTTGCTGTATCACTTGAATGGCCTTGAGCAACATTTTTTTTCTTCCTCTGAGCTTCAGCCTTGGTAATGTTTCACGTCATTATTAATAAGAAAGCTATGCAGATGTAATTTATGGGGCCTATACACAGCAGAGCACACCACACAAAGGCCTACCGGTTTCAGAACAGAGCCACAGGCCTTTGTTTCCGGATGATGACTTCATCAGCTTTGGATCAGGCCCATGGGGAGCCACAGTCAAAATAATGACTTAAATAACCAGAGTTAATGTATAATTCTTTCAAATCCCAACAGTTTTTAGAAGCTAGCTTACTACTGTCTTGGCTGCTTTATTCAGTGCTGGTTGTTTTCTCTCCATTTGGAGATGATCTGATTTTCTGAAGATCTCATTTAAAAAAGGCTCAGTGCAATTAATCAATGCTGTTGGGCTGGTTTTCTGGAGTGCTCATTACGTTTCAGTTACACTGAGATCCTTTCTGTAGTGCTGTATAAATGCATTCCAGATTTAGCTTTCTGTCTTCTTTGCAGGATCTGTTACCCTTCACAGACTAGGCCAGATGAGGTAAGTTCATGTAACACCATTGGGGTAAGTGCTGTTATGAAGGTCTGCACCAGATGAAGACTGGGCTTCTATTTTTTCCCTGCTAAACAGATTATCTCCATGGTCTGTGTCTCCTCTCTTCTGGGTACTCCATTGGCATTGAAGAATAATAATGCTGTTATAATTTGAACTCAGGAGCACATGGACCCTTCCACCCACCATGTGCAAAGCGCCATACAGGAAGAGAAGAAAATGTAAAACATATCAAATAACTTAAATTTTAAGGCAACGAACAGATTCAGACAAACAAGTGAAGGTAGCAAATGGAAATTCAGAGGCAAAACTGGTCATCTTGGCTTGCAATGCCTTTGCCACATCATGCGACCTGGCTGTTGTCAAGATACTTCGTGGGAAGTCATCATTCTTCTCTTAGTGTGGAGAAATTCAGACATTCTTCTTGACTTACATCTGTAATCCTTCTGGATGAAGAGAAAACTCCAACTCCTGATCCAAGGTACGTAACATGGCTATACAGTCATTGCTGTTTGATTGAACAAGTCAAGAGTTTCATGACACAAAGTTTCCTCAAAGGGAGGGGGCCATGGCTAGCACAATATCTGGTAATGCTGACATAATCTACTGGTTAATTCGCATCATATGTTGCCAGGCAGAGACACTCAGAGATGCAGCATTGTAAAATGTAATTATTCTAAATTCTGCGCACAAAATTTCACTGAAGGTTTTGGAAAAGTCACTTTTCCTGCTGTGCACATGTGACATGCCATCCTTCTGGCTCAAACTGAGTGTCAGTGTCATGTGATTTGGCTGAACATCATACCATATTCCCTGATAGGCCTCTGAACTGTGGCTTGAAACCATTTTTCATCCAGTGAGTTAAGTGGAAGATTGCTGTAATCCTGTTTCCTCGGAGACAGGACTACTGTTAAATGACAACTGGGTCACTGAATGGGACATATTTTCTGAAAGCTGCTGAACTCAGTGTTTGTGAAGGCATCTCCACTGATTCTAGGTGGCCTGTGTGAAACACCCATGAGATGCAGAAGCCCTTCTGTGAATTGCTGTCCTGCTCCCACTGGCCTGCCCGCTGGTTTGCATACATGTGGTGCTGTGAATTTGATCTTCCACCATGTTTAGGGAATGAGCAGAACTGCTGCCTTGGGGAGAGACTGACATAGCATATTGTGGTGGGTTTCTGAAGGATTTTGTGCTGCCTTCATTATGAGAACTGGGGGTTTAAGATCATATGGAGATAAGAAAGATTTGAAAGCTGTGATCTCATAAGTGGTATGATAGTACTGAGAGGAGGCTCAATGAGAAAAAGTGCATGAAGGAAACATGATGCCCATGAAGGAATGGTCTGTGAACAGAACTAGGGAGGTACTGAATCTTAACCTTCCAATCAACCTCACACCCAGAATTGAACGCTGGTTATTTTTAATGAAATTTATTTGGTCTTTAAGGAAGGTTAGCTTACAAATACCCAATATTTTTGAGGACATGATATTACACCGTCTCTCTTTGAAATTGAGACCCTTGAATCCCTTTGCAGTGCTTCATTCTTCTTGGTGCTTAGTTTGGAGTCATGAATCTTGCTTTTCCAGGAAAGAGTAGATAAAGGGTATCTGGACTGAGGGTGTCTAGCTTATTTTTTCTTGAAAATCTCCAGTGCTCAGTGTAATAAAAGGCTGTGGGGGTTGTGTAGTTTCAGCCACAGAAAGAACAGCTTTTGCATAGGAGTCTGCTTTTCAAATCCTGACATGGCAGACCTTTCAAATAACTGATGGCCTTGCAATTGTCACTTCTAAAGAGAGCAGATAGAGAACATCTGAAGAGAGGAAGAGAAGTATTACCTAGGCTGGAGATCAAAGTACACTTCCACTGGGACCAAATCCAGTTAATGCTATATTTACTTTAATAACCTCCAAGGAAGGGTACCTATCCATTTCAGTCTCACTATCATTTATGAAAGCCACCGAGGAGGAAATTACGGATTCGTAAAGTCAGCTGCAGGAATTCATCAAGTACCTATTCAAATAATAGCTTGCTGATTACTGAAGTTTTCATTTCTGAAAGAGAAAAGAAAATCCATTCTTTGAAACCACATGGAGGCATATGAGATACAGAAGAGCACTTACGGGTTCAGCACTGATTTAGTAGGCTCTTTAAACAGGCAAAATCTACTTCCTCCTCCTTGTCAGCTTCTCAGTGCACCTCTGACTGCAACATCCGACCATCCCAGCTGTTGCTGCTAGTGAAATGCTGTGTGCCATACATGTGGTGTGTGATGTACATGCAATGTAGTGGGGAGGGTAAGAGCTCTCCAGAGCACAAACGATGCCAATGCAGCAACTGAACCTGACTATCTGATGTTCCTGTAAGCAAGTTATTCATCCCAAATACACTTCCAGAACAGATATTCAATTATTGTGTGGGCTTTGTTTTTATGGTGTGCTCTGTAAAGAACACGTGATCTAATCATTCAGCCCCATTTTAGATGTAGCTACGAATGAAATGTAGATAGCAATGCAGTTTTCTTACCCCTTGGCTACAGCTATGCTACTAAAGACAATGAGTCAGGTATGTTTTTTTACCTGCGCCTATCATCACAGCATGACTCATAAATGTATGGCTAAACTCTTCCCTTGAAATGAGGTGGGTCAAAGCTGCCTAATGGGATGAATCCTCCACTGGGGCCAGAACCGTTATTTGGAGTTGACGGTAAGGGTGACCATGAGATAGCACTCCAACCTGTGCCATATCTTGGTTAAGCTTACCAGTGTAGACGTAGCCAGAAAGCCAAGATGGGTTTCACTCACTAGTGCTGAAGGGATTTGACTGTGCTTACTCCATCCTCCCCTCTGCTTACTTCTTCTTTGCTTTTCCTAGCTCTCTGCACCAGCACTGACACAGCAAATGCTGCTGTTGACAATTATGGCTCTCTGGTGATGACATTTGTCAACCCCAAGAGCACTCCCATGTACCACACTGAGAGGAGATCATGCTGCCAGCATGCTAACGTGGAGCAGACACTTTTCATTCAAAGACACAGGCTTCATGGGCCACAGGAGGCAAATGGGATGTAGTCAGAGATTTACATCTCCTGGGGCTCAGATGGTGTGGAGGAGCCTGGGCCTGGCAGAAAGTGAGATCACAATTGAGGTACCAGCTTCTCCTCACTTCTGATGATGGCAGTAGTAGCTCTCTGCTAAATGTTCCACTGCAATGGTGGCTATCCGTTACAGAATCCTCCTTTCCTTGGCACTGTTGAGGCACAGAAGAAGGGAGAGTTCTCAAATAGGGCAGATTATAAAATGATTTCTCAGGAGGTGCACAGAGTCCATGCTGAATTCACATCTCGAGGCATCCATTGGAGCCAAAGAAATCTTGTTAAGAACTTGGCCAGAAGGATTGAAATCAAACATTTGGTTACATGAGGCCTTTTAATATTTTCTCTTTTCCTTTCCTAGTTATAGGTAAGGTAAATATGTAAAAATACTTCCAGCAGTAATCTTCTCCAGTTTGTGGTGTTAGTTAAAATCATACAGCTGTGTGCAGAAAAGAAACAGGTTAAAAGGTATTATATATACATATACAGAGACAATGAGTGAAGTTACACACAAAACATATGTGGGAATATCAAAAATATTGGTTCTTATATGTTTTAGCTTTATTGTGTGATCACAGCTGGAACATGTGCACAAGAACAGTCACTCTTTTGTCAACAGCTGGTACTTCACTGCATTCTCACACACTAACAAAACGTTGGCATGCAGGAGATTTGATGAGGAAGACCTGCTGTTCCTGCCACTGCAATTAATCATGCTTGTTATGGCTGGAGATTAGAGAGAATCCAGTAATACTTAAGGATCCATGGGTTATGGGAAGTGAAATGTCTCCTATTTTTTCTCCTTCTTGTCAGGAGTGAATTGCCATGTATTCCATTTAAAAATCTTTAAGTGGGTTAATTTTCTTATTCCAGTCTGAGGAGTCTCAGGTCTCATTAACAAAAGTTCTCAGGTCAGGAAGCAATAATAGGACAAATCCCACTTTAAGTGGAATTGCCTATTGCTTTGGGTGCTTGTCACAGCCAACAAAAATCAGCCCTTTCTCAGAAATTCACTCTCAGGCTGGACTTCTGAATTGCAAAAAGCAGCAAACAGCAAGGTCCTGGAGGAAACTGGAAAAGGCTTTACGTTGGGACTTGGGAGACCTGTATTTTATTCTTGGCTCTTCAGCAAGTTGCTTCAGCTCTTGACTTTATTTTCCTTTCTCACTCCTTTTTCTGCCTGTCTTGTTCCTGGGAGAATCTTTGCTGTGTGTTTGCACATGTCTGGAGGTTTGCTGAGGTTTGCTATTGCACTGCTTGCAGCAGTTATTTCCATAACTATAGCTGTGGCCACCCATCTGGTGCATCAGGGATCAAAGGTTTGTCCGAGTGCTTGTTAGTTGCTATCCAACAGTTTATTGTTCCATTGTTTTTTATTCAGAGTCTGGTAACTGTAAGTCTATTTGGAACAGCATTTTTGTTCTATGGCACCAGCTTAAGATTTTGGCAATTGGAGTTTGTATCCAGTCATGAGTTAAAAGTTACCTTGGATATTTCAGTTGGGAAAAGTCTTTGGCTTGCTTTCTGGAATGCAGAATAACAGTGATCAGGGTGGAGTCAAAAGTCTGTTACCTAGAAAACAAGGTTTTCATTTTTCTTCCACATGAATTCCCAGTTTTCAAATGTCACCAAGCTCTTAGCCAATTCTGTGGTTGTGGGGGGATTCAAGGAGACAGGCATGACATTGAAGTCTGCCACTCAGATTATTGATAGAGCTTAATATGAAGCTCATGCTATTCAGCACATACTTTAGGTCCAGTCTGTGGGAAATGGAAACTCCGCTTGCATTTGTCTTTTGGCATCGCTAGCATCAGATAAAGAGCAACCCAACCACATGCAGCTCCCAGTTTCCCTTGATGACTGGACCACAAGTGCCAATGAACATGCTGGAGATGAGAAGAATAGATTTTCCTGGGAACTAGTTAAGAGAATAAGCAAAAATACAACCAAAAGTATTGCTCAGTCCTTTGAAAGTAGAGGTATTTGGCCATTATTTTTGTAAAATGAAGTTCTAGATTGCTATTTTATCTGTATCCCTGATTTCTGTGATTTTATTTATCCCCACACCTCCGTCAGCCAGCTCCCACCAGCTTCTGCATGGAGAACTTGAGGAGCTGTTTAGCTTGAACTTTGCTTCCAGCTCTTCTAATTCCCATCTGGCTTGCTCACCACATCCCATGCTCTCTCTCTGCTTCTTCTTCCAGCCACTGGCTTCTCCTCTTACTTCTTTTACTCCTTCAAACACCCAGAAAATTTCTTTCCTTTCCCCTGTCCTCCTGCCAGTGCATTGCCATTGCCCCACAGCCTTTTCTGTGGGCAGAAGCACTACCCACAGCAACAGGAGTTAGTGGGGTGTGATGATGCCTAAAATGATGCCTTTTTCTAATTTTGCTGTTGCATTGCTGCCACAACAGACATTTTGGACAAAATTGTCAGGGTTAAAATGATGGCACTGAGCTGCTAGTGCCGGCTCAGAACCTGGGAAGAGAAGTCTGTTGGGCAGAAAACCTCTGGTTGGCAATGGGCTGAATGTGGGAGAACAAAAAAGTGGCCAACAAAGTTAGCGTGCATTTTAATGCAATCCTAGGAATGAAGCTGGCCTGCATAATATTTTAAGTATTTTCCCTTACTCATATGGCTAACCCGGAACAGCGGTTTATTTGTTTAAGTGGCAATTATGAAAGCTACTTAAGAAATTGTATAAACTAGGGGTTCATCCACTGGCACAGATTCTTCTGATGCTACCACTAATCACAGTACTGCTTGTGGTGAGCAGAATCTTCTTGTTTCCCATGGATTAGTATCTGCCTCAATTCTGTAGTGCTCTGTGGTGTATGGCAGGATGGTTTCTGTGTGTGGGATGATGGCAGTGCTGGCTGCTCATTAGCTTCCCTCACTTTCTTTGATCATAAAGGATGATGCAATGTGCTGAACTCCTCTAGGGCTGATTCAGCACCACTTGCATTGATTCAGCACCAGTTCTTCACTTCCTCAGTATGTTCACAGACAGTGCAGTTTTGTGTCACTGAGACATAAATATCTCTGTCATATTATGATCAATGAGTTGTTGCACTGGGACACTCTTATATGTCTAGCTTCATATTTTAATGTGTTTACTCACCTGTCACAAATATGGTTTCAAGAAAAATTGCTTATATCTTACATTTGGAGAATGGTGTATCTGGACGACTTGCATAGGTGCTATGCAACATTGTTTGAAGCCACATTCAAGTCTTTTACCTGCAGCCTAAAACCACCATTAAGAAGTCAGAAAAGGTCCAGAAAACATTGCATAAGCCTCTAAGATGGGCAAAATCTGACTAACAGTGCACTTTGAAGGAGCATCTCCTATTGCCACTGTGCTAGATGGCCCATTGGTCTGACTCAACAGGACATGTCTTAAGTTCTTAATTAAAGAGGCTTGCTGGAGAAGAATGGGAAGAGAAAATTGGGAAGATGGAGAGAGTGACTGAGGGGGGGTGTCACATGGCCCAGCCTTGGCAGATGTCCTGGATAACAGTGCTTGTTAAGCCTGGGAGTGTACATAGTGTGTGCGTAGATCAAGTACACAGATCTGGGAGGGTGGTTGCCCAAGTATGCTAACACTAAAGAAGATGAACGTCAGTTGGATTAAACAGTAGCTGGGCAATTACAAAGACTTTTCTTTTTTTAAACAAAGAAGGAGTCAACTTGAAAAGAAATAAAGAAGAACAAACATTTGTGATGTGGGGAGTCACACTGGAGAGGAAACTGCTGCAGCAGCAGTTGTACCCTGGTTTGACACCACCATGGGTCACTCTGCTGGTGTTGCCTTCCCAGACCCAGCCAGCCAGACCAGCACTCTATTTTGTTCTTTATTTGGTACTGAGGCAGAAAATGGGCTCCCTAACATCTTCTTTAACAGCAGCATCTGAAAGATTAGGCATCTAGTTTATGCCAAATCATTCTGTAGACAAAACCCCTAAATGGGTTCCTCTGGGGATGTAGGGTGGGAATGATCCCTTTTCCAGCCTCACTTAGGTCAGTTTTAGGGTGGGATGAACAGCCTTTTAAAAGTGTCAAGATCTCCCCGCTGGGAGAGATTGCTCTTTTTTAAACTAATGGCAATGGTCATGGAAAGCCTCAGGTTTCCCTTTTACCTCTCTCCCCACTATAGTCTGCTTTCTCTCCGTTTGAGGGTTTATCCAATGGATCCAGACAGGTACAGACCCACCAACTTTGCTCTCTAAAAGATTCTCACAAACAACTTCTCTCTGGATGGTTTGTTTAAAAATACCTCCCCGTGTTATACAGAGTGGCATGATTGCAGATGGAACCTCACAGTTTAAAACTGCTTTTCCTTTTCCTTTATCTGTAGTATCGCACAGGAGATAGCTGAATTTAGCCGAAAGCGTAAGGGCGTTATATATGCATAGAAATTTTCTCTTTTGCTATATTATACATTTAAATGAACTGTGGAAAAATTGTTCAATATCTGTTTTTCGCATGTATCAGACACAATGGTACTTAGTAATAGAAAGTAATTACACACATGATTTTAGGGAATAGAAAAATATGCATGTTATAGTATATTTTTGTGTATGTGCAGGGAAGTAAAATGGAAGAGCAAACTTCAGAAACCTTAAATCATAGAGTATATGGAGACCATATGGAACTGATTGCTGGCATATTACACAGTAAAACAAAAAAGCCCGACAAATAATGTTTTTCGGACAAATTATTTAGCTATAAAATGATTGCTTCAAGAAACCATTTGAAGCAAAACAGCTTATACTAGGGATTTATTCAAACTCTTGCTCCCATCATAGATTTGTAGCTAGGGAATCTTGTTTAGAAATGGATTCTTTTCAAATTGAAGAACCACTACTATGTTAGTGCAATGATTTCCCCAGCAAAAAGGAAGCCTAAAATGGACATCCATAACTCCTTTCCCAACTCCAGTGTAGCTGCTCTAGAGTGCTTTGTTTTCTGAACATTAATATAAACCATCTTTAACTTCAGTATGTGTCCTAAACACAGATGTACATGTGTATTGCTTGTTTATATTTGTTGTTTTAAAAATATACTTGATATATTTAACAAACAGCAGCTTCCCTGCAATAATTCTTCCAACAAGAAATTCAGGATTGGGTCTATATGATTCACTCATGGCTGGATACAATCTTGAGAAGGTGTGAGGAGCACTGACACACCTCCATTCCATGGAAGGAAAAGATAAAGACTAAAGTCATTCAGTTCCCTCTTAACATCATGTCACAGTGATGCACGGGGGCACCATTTAATGGAGATCTTGGTGATAATTTCTGTGGTGAAGGGAATGAGAATGAGATGCTCAACAGAAAAAACCTGGGAAATGGCAGGAAGGGGGAGAAGGGAGGAGCAAACATAGTTTATACTCTTCTAATTTGGTCCACATACTTACTCTATTCTTGGATACACCAAATATATCAAAATTACCACTGCTGTATACCCAGCAGTGCCCACTTAGTGTATTGCTTTTGCTGATATGCAGGTAGTCTAACAAAGATCAGGTCCAGTTAATGAGTATGGTCAAGGGAATTAGATATTTGCACATATCCTGCAAGTATCTTTGACTCAATGACAGATGCTACTCCAAGTATTCATATAACAACATAACCTTTATTTTAGTGCTAAGTCAAGAGATGTTGCTATGTTATGCAACTGAGATGGGCCTGAAATACTGGCTCTACACAAGAATATTCCTAGAATTTTGGTACCTGGTACTCCTTGACAATGAGTCAAGGAGAAGCTAAGAAATCTCAATTCTGTTTGCAGAGTTTTCCAAAGACGATGGTGCTGCACCTAAGATTTTGGTATGTATGTACGTCTCTAATTTTCTTTTCTAAGGCTTAAAAGGAATTGGTGTTAAGATGCTGGAAATTTCAGCTGTTATTAAAACATGTTGCTAAATATAGCAGACAGCCCTTTTCATGCGTATCTCATTTTCTCTAAAGCCAGCTCACAACTGGTGTTCACACATGTTTTTTTACAAAAACTACAGGGAGAAGTGAACTGCTGTTCCATGAAAACTTGGCCAGATGACAAAGCAAATATGCTTACTGCCCTAGAAGTCCTTGTCAGACTGAGCCTTTGCCACCACAGTCTACAGGAATTTTTCTCCACACATGTTATTTGATAGGGAAATCGCTGCAATACCCCCTGTAACACATATCAATCTTCTGTCAAAGGGAGCCCAAGACAATGAACAAAAAGAGCTCCTACGATGACTGGAGCTGAGGGGCTAGTGTTTGGACATGTCAACTTTTACTTATTTTTGGCTTGGAAATAATTTACCAGTAAGCCTGGTTATATGCAAGCTTATTCAATGTCTGTGTTGTATGAGTATTTTTGCTTGCAGATATTCACACTGCAAGTTGGGTTGTCAGCTATTTTGACTGTTCTTCCTGGTGTGGTACACGATCTGGCAGATTATTCTATTTCTGATCCATGAGGGATTTGTCAAATAGTTATTTTTGTGCAGCTAGGAGGAACTAGAGGAACGTTAGGGATTCATTAAAAATATTGTTTGTTTCAATATCCGGACCTTGGAAATTATGGACAAGATTTGCTGTAGTTTGAATTAATAAATCAAAATTATTATGGTTCCTCAGCCAGGAAATCCCATGCTGCTTGAAGTAGCAATGGGGAGGAGGGGAAGAAATCTCTCCAGTCATTTCGAGAGTCATCTCTCATGTGGAGAGGCTGTGTAACCTATACACAATCTCCGAGCAACTGGAGTACCCATGGCTCTCTGCGGTCCATACATGGGGTGAAAGCAGGGCGCAGCCTTGCAGCTCACAGTGTACAAATGGAAAGGAGCAGCTGATATTCAACCTTTAATAACAAACCAGAGAGCTTCCAGCACTTTTTGGATGTCGAGTCTTTAAAATAATGCTTAAATCACCTTAAATAGCAGGGCCACCAACCTGATCTGTTTTATGCTCAGATGCAAGGTCTTCTTCTGAACTAGTAATCTTTTCCAGTGCTGAATGGAAAATCTTTCTATTTTCCCATTTAACTGCAGAAAATTTTAACTTTTCACGTACCCAAGAGAGGAAGAACCCAAACCAGAACCTTTTTGTTCAAAAAAAGGTCATTATTATTATGGAAAACCTGAAATTCTCCACGGGAGATAGAAATTTTTAGAGAAAAATGTTCGTATAACTCAGTTTTCTGTTGAAAAAATTGTATTGACTTAACTGCACACTGTTAACCAGCTGTAATCCTTGAGTCTCTCTATCCTGCCTCTGCACTGGAACAATGCTTCCCAGGGTGTAGTTACTACTTTGTGTAGTAACACAAAAGTAGTAACTTTTTCTCTGGAAAGTAACAGCACCATGGCAAGAGCCCTGACTCAAAATCTGACTTTTCACTTTGCTCTGGGTTAATAAAGTATTAAAAAAAGAAACCAAGTCTTCCCTCATTACCATTGTTAGAGGGCCTTTCTGAAATAAAAGGGCTCAGTGAAAGGGCAGGGGATACAAACAGTAGAATAAGTGACACATTATAGGAAAATCTTCAAAGCAAAGACTGAGACGGTCTTGCAAGTAAGAAAGGCCCCAGAGCAGCTCTTGTCTTTGGTCTGAGCTGGTCCCATTTCTCCCTTTCCAGGACTTGCTCTGCCAGTGCAACTCTGTTCTGTGTTGTCTCTCCAAAGACACTGTTCAGATTCAGCACAAGATCAAACCAGCTCAGGAGCTACAGTGAGCTCCGTGATGGAGACCTGGGCAGTCTGGGTGGGGAGGCAGGGTTGATTTCTTTTCTGCTGACTCATTGGCATAAGAAAAGAGCCTCCTTTCTCCTATTTTCTTCCACATAAGGCTACTCAGCTTTCTCAGATCTCCTTCCACCTATTTTCTTCCACACAGGGCTACTCATCTGTCTCAAATTTTAGTACAAGGGTGTGTGCATATATATACACACATATATATGTGTGTACATAGCTCTTGTACTGTATATACTGAAAATAGTTATTCTAATCACATTATAATATTCTCACTTATAATGTGGGAAGAATGGCTGTTTTAGCTTCCTCTCAGAACTTAATTTCTACATTCAAGAACTAAAGTTTCATGGTGGAAGTGTGGGTGCCAAAAATGCCAATGAAGCCAACTCTCTTTTCCTGTGACGCTACAGAGCTTTGTTTCTGTAAGTGTCATTATATGCTTAAAACCACTGCATTCTTCACATACTGCAGGCTGGCAAATCCATATTTAGAACACAGTGAGGTCAAGAGTTGTTTCTTCAGATGTGTAATTAATGTTAGACTGTGAAATGCCTATATACATACATAAAGAGAACAAGTCTTATGAGAAGCAGCTGAGGGAACTGGGGTTGTTTAGCCTGCAGAAAAGGGGGCAGAGGGGAGACCTTATCACTCTCTACAACTACCTGAAAGCAGGTTCTAGCAAGGTGGAGGTTGGTCTCTTCTCCCAAGTAACAAGTGATAGGACAACAGGATATGGCCTCAAGTTGCTCTGGGGGCGGTTTACGATGGATATTACGAAAAACTTCTTCACCAAAAGGGTTCCCAAACATTGATACAGGCTGCCCACGGAACTGGTTGAGTCACCATCCCTGTAAGTAATTAAAGGATGGATAGATGTAGCACTTAGGGACATGGTTTAGTGGTGGATTTGGCACTGTTAGGTTAATGGTTGGACTCGATGATATCAAGGGCCTTTTCTAACCTAAATGATTCTATGATTCTAAATAAGAATGTCATCAAGGAAAGACATGGCAAGGTAAGGTCTGGTTTGTTGTGGCTGGGACTCTTTCTGGTGGTGAAATCTGGATTTAAAAGCTGTACTTCATTTGCTTGTTTTGAAAAGTTTGGCCTGTGCAGTTCTATAATGCCCTTTTATAAATTTGTATGACTGTCTTCAGGGATCTACCTTTTTCATTGTACATTCTTTTTGCATCTGCAGCGTTCATTTAAAAACACAACAGATGATGAGTAACTCAAGATTGTTTGAAATTATGTGACTTTCAGCACTAGGAATGAATGAAAGGCTGAATCAGCAGGCCTTAAAGAGTCACTGGAATTTATTTGTTCTACAATATTTATTCTTCTATGTATTAAAGGTGGTAGAAGGGACTTCCTGGTCTTTGGTCCTGCCCCAAAGGCTTTGTCAGATATTCATTACTTCCCAGACTGAAACCCTGGTGAGAACCCTATTTTTTGGGTTACAAAGATTTGTTCCAACTTCTTTTCCTCACTTTTCCAATTAGTAGTTTTTTTATACCATGCAAAGTGGAACAACCTCAGGAACTGCAAATAAATGTAGCATGTGGGAACCATCCTGGAATGTAAGAGTGCAGATCTCCTTAGACAGCGCAAAGAAGTGAACTTTGATTTTTCCCATTTTGTGTTTTGCCCTTGATCTGTATCAGTACTGGTACCCACAGGCTACTGAGGCTGTAGCACATCTCTTCTTATGGCTAGTCTTGGATGTTTGGTGCCCTAAACATACTGTGAGAAAATCTACTACGCTGAGTGCTGGATGCATGACTAGGAAGGGTTGGTAAATGTAGAAATAACTCAGGCTTAAGAGGCAAGCCAAGATGCTCAGTGCTGCCAAGACAGGTGTTTTCAGCGTTGGAAGCCTCGGTGCCTAGAAACTGAAGATATACCTAGGAAGGGTGGGCTGCTGAGTGAGGTTTTTGATCTGTCTGACAGGACTAAATGTCTAAGCTCATGTCAGGGCCAGTGGAGAGAAACAGATACTTGTCATCTAAACACAGGTGCTGCCATCCGGAAATGCATTTTCTTCCCATGGGCTACAGAGGGAATCTGAGTGATGGGTCAGATGTGACACCCACCCTGTCAGTAGTTAGACCTGATCATGAACTCTGCGTCTTCATTCCTTCTCTGCTTTGCAAGGCTAAAATCAAGCTCCCAGACCTCACCTTGGGGGATCCCACCCAATTTATCCTTTCTACATTGTTTGATTTATTTCTTCTTAATTTTATCCTTTTTTCTTTTTGGCCTTGGAAGGCTGTTTCTTTGCTGGAAGGAAATCTCAATTCTTATGGACTTATGGTAGCAGATTCTCTAGAAATACCCACAAAGCAGCAGATCAAGTAGTTTTGCCAGCCTTTCAGAAAAATGCCAGCACAAAAGACAGCCACAAGCCACCTCAATATTAATTTTCATAGGTCACAGCTGTTGTGAAGTCTTGAGGTTTTTAGCCTTTTTCACTTGTTTATAAAGAAGCGTTAACTCACAGTCTCAGAGGAACACAGCCAGTTGCCTTAATCCAGAAAGAAATGTGCTGACTAGAGTAATACATGGGAATTCTAACAACAGATCCTCCTGCTTGGTGAAAACTGGCTGGCAGCAAAATATGTTGTAGGAATCACCTCCAGAAACTGCCAAAGTAAGAAGGGCAGGGAAAATGTAGCTGCATAAAAGTGCTTTGGGGTGAAACTAAAAAACTCCAGAGCTCATTTAACCACTTTTGTCCAGCTCGTCCAGTATAATACTGCTGCTACTGATTCAGGCTACGCAAATGTTGTTTTGGAATCCAGTGTTGTAATTCCCAGCTACTTTAGTAGAAAGCACTGAGCTCACAGAGTCAGGGAACTGGATGTCTAACCCAATCTTAAGTTCCTCAAAGCTCCAAGTCACTCGTGAATCACATTGCTAATATTTCAGAAACCACAAAGGACAAGCCATTCTCAGTTTCCTTTAACCTTCAATTCAATAATGACTATTAATACTAAAAAAGATAGAATCTGGCTATTTCCCTGATCTGTGTGAAGATCCTGGCAAATTCCAGGGACTCAGGACAAATTTCAGGGTTTACTCCGTTGAAACAGAAACCCATATCAGGAGCCTTTGTGAATGTTTGAAGACTATTTGTGTAGACAACATATTCTCTTACCTGCTTGCTGACCCATTCCTTGCTTGCTTAGTGAGATGGAGTACAGCTCACTAAAGCGGTGCCGATTTATGTCCAGAAGGAATATGGATCGACACATCAAACTTGTTCAATGGATGAGGCAGGTGGGTGAATGGCACTTTATAAGGCTGTTGAAAGCTCAGTTAAAAGCACATGGTGTGTCTAGGCATCAGATCTCACCAGCTGAGCCAGCTTTGCCTCGGGCAGTAATTGGAAGGGAGACATACAGGAAACGTTACGTGCTTCAAGACATGACACGGTTGTGAAGCAGTAATTGACCCAAGGTGCATTCAGCACTGCCCTCAAGGCACTGCTCAGGGTAATTCAGAATTAAAAGCCATGATCAAAGTGATTGCAGCTCAAGTTAAATAAAATAATAACTGTTAAGAACCTTTCTGACAATGCAGCAGTTACGTGCTGCACAGGAGCTTAATGGAGATCTAGTGTGCAAGAGAGATTTGCACCATAGTGCTTACAGAACTTGTCACTTAGATTGACCTCCAATGTCTCAGTGAAGATGACATAAAGTCAGCTCCATATTTTCAATGGGAGTTCAGCTGCACCCTTGCTGAGGCTTTAATTTCCTTTTATGTTGGCAAAATAAATTGATGAGGTTCTGCTCTGCTGCATACGGCTGGACTGCAAAATTGGGGGAGTAATTTAGAAGGCCTGCATTGATATGCTTGGCTTCAGCAATATTTATGCGAAATAAAAAGTTGCAAAAGAGGTTACAGGAGTTAAATGGCTGCCTTCTAATGAACTATGAACTCGAGTGGTACCTGGTGCCAGTGGTCCTTCGGCTGTTTTCATAACCTCAATGTCAGCATTTCATGGAGGATGAAATCCAGGATTCTTTGCCTTGCTGTTTGGGCAGTACTTAAAAATCAGTGTAGGAACAGTTGTTCTTATAAAAGAAACTGAAATAACGGTATTACATGGGTAAGCATTATAATATAGAAAGAATGACAAGAAAAGCACAGAGTGGCATAGCTTAATATTGTGAAGCACTAGCTTAACATGTTAAACGGAGAGGAAACATTTTTAAAAGCAAAGTACTTAAAAAAAATTAGAAAAAAGACTTCCCTTACAAAGAAAAGCTATCAAAGAAATGAGTCATCTAGGGACCAGGAAGGAGTTTGGGAAACAGATGTTCTTACATTTAGGACAGATGTTTTATGATAACAGCGCTTTGATAGCAGTTGCAACAAGAACCTACTCTAATTGAAAAATGTTGTGGTATTTCACAAGAGGAAAGAAGAGGAAAAAAAAAGGCACCAAGTTTCAAACGGATGTACGAAGACAGATTTTCACACTATTGTATTATAGTGATTATATCTCCAAAAGGGCACAGAACAGTGAAAGTCTTGTTCAGTGGAAATACAGAGTAAGCACTTGTAAACTAGGGTAATGAGTTAGGCTCTCGGAAAAGGCTTTCAAAGGGGTAGGTGAGAGGTGAAAAACTAGACTGAGACTAAATACTGAAGTGATACTAATCATTGACTATGTTGCCAAAAGATTAAACGATAGGTGCTTGTTACCAATAAAATAACCTTAATTTGAATGAGGGTAAGGAAACAGTGTTGCTCCGAGTGAGGCTGGCAGCATCACTTCTGTCCCCGGCATTTGATGTCAATGGAAAGACTGTAGGCTTTGAATTTGTCCCAGCTGCTTAAAACTTTGGGTAGACGTTTGTGAATGTGGTAGAATAGAGAGAGATGTCATCATCTTTGATTAGTCTTTACTTGCTCTTGCTACCTGTATACAAGGCAGACTTAACATTCATTAAAATTAAAGTGTGCGTGTGTGTAGGGGGTGGTTCTCATCTCTCCTTTTAGCTCCTAGAAAGCTAATGCAGCAAAAAGGGAGACACCTTTAAGTAGCTCCAGTTTAATCCAGAAACCATATATAGCCCTTGGAGAAAACCAGCATTTTAACAAGTAGAGCCCCTTTAAAACTTCACTTGGCCCCACATTAACTTCTCATCACAAACCTCTGAACTTTTTTGGCAGAATGAACCCTAACTCACCTACAAAGTCAAACAGGGGATTGGTTTCTTCTCAGACAGTGTATCTTAGAGAAGAGGTTTCATTATAAGAAAGAAGGGCAAGTAGTTTGCCAGATTCTGTTACTAGGTCAACATCTCTGCTGTCTTCAAACAGTCAGAGAGCTTTAATAGTTTGGGTGCAACTGAAAAAGAAAAGGCTCACAAGATTTTAAAGTAATTTTATACAAAATTTGAGTTTATATTTGCATATGATAGAGTATATAATCCATTTTATTTCAGACTAGTGTGTTAGAACTAGTTGAATAAAGACAAAGTTTACATTATTTTTCTGGAAGCAAAAATAACAGTCTTGAAAACAACAGTGCAGATGACTTTTAAAGCTTCCTTTCCAGATGCTTATTTTTTCAGTGGCAATTCTTGTAATCAGAGACACTGTAAATACAGTCTAGGGGCATTTTAAACTGAAGTGGCAAGGCTCAGTTAGGGATTATCTCTTACCTTTTTTAAGGTCAGGAGATCTATTTCTTTTGTGTTTGTCTGTGAATTACCAGGCAAAATGCTCACAACTATCAATTCCAGGCAGTTAATTTTTCTGAGATTAGCAGAGTCTTTAGCAATACATTTTGGCAATAGCCACCAGCATCCCTCCCAGAATCAGAAATGCCCTATTACTCTTCTCCCTTAAAACCTGGCATGCCAAAGCGAGAGCTGACCTGGACTGAACCTCAGTCATAGGATGTAGTTGGGTAGAAGTTATCCACTGGTTATCCTTCACAGTTGGTACCAACATCTGAAGAATCCTTTATTTCTCCTGTGACATTTTTCCTATTGTATATTTTATTTTTGTCCTCCATTACTTAGACCTTTTTCCAACCTGGAGGCTAGTGGAGGCTCATCACTGAAATCTTTCTTCTTCGTGTTTAGGTAGGTGTAAGCACAGAGGGACTGAATGGGTAGAGGTCTGCTTTGCTCCCCAGACACAATGATCAAGAGCAACAGACTCAAACTAGCCAAAATTTTTAAGGCAGCTATAGTAATTTACTACTAGAATAGTCCAGCAGCAGATCACACCTCTTATGGGGTTATCATGGGCTTTCTAATGAACTTTACAGAGTCTCCAAGCATTTATCTTGTTTGACTTTGACAACTGGGTCTGTTTTCCAGGAAGCAGTCCTCCAGATTTACATCTATCATAAGGCAGAATATGGCATCTTAATTTTACAATATACCTATATAGAATGACCTATAAAAGTATAGAGGAAAACCAAATGTTTTTAACAAATTATTACACAAGATCTGAAGAAATTTTCTGTTAAATGAAATACCCTTTCCCATTGATGCATTAGATTAAATGTACTTATCAGAAGAGCTTTATACCCTTTGGCTGTTACAGTGTGATGGCTCATTAAACAGAGTAGAGGAACAGGAGGCTATTGTAGAACAAAGAAATTAGACACTTATTAAAACCTGGAGTCTAAAGACATAATCTTTTTCTTTAGAAAATCTGTACCCTCTGTAAACTGTTTAAAGACTTTTTTTAATGTAGATTTTCCTAATCATTTCCAGGAGTTCTCTGGAAGTTTTTTGGAAGTGACTGATGTTATACAATTTCTGTTAGTGACTAATTTTTGTATGCTCTTAGACCAAAATGTAGTGAGACTGGAGGAAGAAAGCTATTCATTCAAACTTGTCAGCACATGTCTCTAAATGAATTACTCCCACTAATCTATCACGATTTTCTGCTGGTAGAATAGAAAACTTTGTGGAAGATGAAGGTCAATTCAGGGTTTGGTACCACAAACATACGTCTCCTTGTCGATTCACATTTGGTGTAAAATGTACCCGTTGGCAAACAGCAACTGCAAACAAAAGAAAGAGTTGAAGTATTCTATGTTTTGCAACATATCCAGGTCATCAGAACATGATTTACATTAGTCTCACAATCAAGAATATATGTTTTTATTGTGGAAACTGCTTTTGTGTTTTACTTCTCATAAAAAAAAAAGGAAAAAAAAAAAGAAAAGAGGGAAAAACCCAGTCCTGTTGTCTGGGTTGTGAAAGAGCTTGCCCAAGAAAGAAGTACTTAAGAAAAAAGGCAAAGATATGGAGATGAATGCTAGCCTCCAAATCAAATACTGGTCTCATTTATACTGCTGTGAATCTACAGTCATCTCTTGGGTCATCCAGAAATAAGAGAAAAACCTGGTGTAAATAAGAAAAGGTTGTCATGCTCCTGGGCTATTAACTTACATGGGCTCCATGTGAACAGGAGGGGTGAAATCTTGAAGTCAGTGGCTAAAGTCAGTGGCAAAACTCCCACTGAATTTATTGGGTCAGGATTTCTCCTCAAGGTTGTGGTACAGAGCCACAGTAAGTAGAAAATCTTCCCAAAGGAAAGACTCTACATTTCAATGTATTTGTCCCTCTGATATTGTTTCTTTGGGTTTCCCAGCAACAGGATTACTCCCATATTAATAAGAAATACTCATGGATTTTGTAGGGCAGGGACTTCGGTAAGGTTGCCAGCATGGGTGCCAGATACTGCTAAAGGTATTGATCACTTGTGAGAAGACAGAGGCTTGGAAATGGAAATACCCCAGTCCATTTGCAAGCTACTATCCAGCCACTGTTGGAGATCATTATTTTGTCTTCATTGATCCACAGCTGGATTTTAGTATTAACATGATTGAATGCGCTTTTTATCCTGTTATTGTTAAGAGCTGTTAATGACCCCATAATTTAAACATAATATTAATATTTTTTATTTGAAAAATTCTTTTGACTGCAGAAATGTTTCCCTCAACGCAAGGCTGACAAAAACTAAGCCATTTCATGAATAGGAAACAAGCTGGGGGAGGTTTGTGTGTTTAATTGAGGAGGAAGAGTATTTAAAAAAAATAAACTAATTTTTCCTCTGCCTATCAAGAAGAACGAGGCAGATTTTTAAGTAATAAATCCAAGGTATATATCTACCAAGGGGACTGCATAACAAGGTGGTGTTATAAACAATTTTTGACAGAGGTCAGAAAGGTTACCAGCAGTTTGTGTGACTTAAAAATTTGGATAACAGGGTTTAATTTTTACAGGGTAAACTAGATACTGGCTGAGAATAGGTAAGCATGTGCACAGGATTGTAATGAAATGGTAATGGAAAATCAGTAAGATCAGAAAAGGGGCTACTTTGGAAAAGAAGTAGG
Source organism: Limosa lapponica baueri (assembly GCA_002844005.1). NCBI lineage: Eukaryota > Metazoa > Chordata > Aves > Charadriiformes > Scolopacidae > Limosa > Limosa lapponica. Next base: position 766,984 of record KZ505753.1, on the reverse strand, counting down.
GATCCTACAGTGTAGAAAGAAAAGCTGTGGAGGTGCAACAGACCATGAAGTAAAGACTGAAGGAATTCCAAACCAGTAGGTTGTAGAGGAAAGAAGTAAATCTAAAGTTATGTCAATGACTGAATTAAAAATAAACTTTATATTAGTCTTAATGACCAGTGGCAGAAAGCTTCTATCGTATTATTCCGGTTGAAAAACCTTTGGAAGCTAGCAGGTATATAACAGCTGTCCTTAATTCAGGATAAATGTAAGAAACAAATATGCTCTTTAGGGAATTAGATAGCTACAATGATGGGAAACATCGTCCAAAACTAAGGTATATGCAAGGCTAATCAGTAATCCAAACTGGCTTGAGGGTTTTCACTCTGAATTAAATTTAATTGCAAAGGACAGGCCATTGCTTCTATGGATTGATGAAGATGTGAGTAGATAAGCCAAAATATAAAGATGCTAACAAAAAATTATCTGAAAGCAAAGGGCATAACAAATCTGGGCACTGGGATTATAACCATAAGAAGAAGCCTAATTAAAGATTTCTATGTGGTAGCTGAAAAATGCTTGGATCCAGGAATAAAAAACCAATATCTTCTTCACAGACAGCTGGCCTACCTAAAGAAATGCTGGACCCCACAGTTCATCCACTTTTATATCAGAAACAACCTCAAGTGTCCCACAAGTTGTGGGACATGTCTATAATGCTGGGTTCCCAAGTGGTAATGATGTCAGTGGCTCTTCCCTTATCCGCCAATGCTGTAACGCCATTGTAGAAGGCCACCAAAGTTGTCAGGCATGATTTGCCCTTAGTGAAGTCATGTCACTGATCACCTCCTCATCTACCTGGATTTGTGCAAAGCATTTGACATTGTCTTTCATGACATATTTGTCTCTAAATTGGAAAATCATGGGTTTAACCAATGGACCACTCAGTGGATAAGGAATTGGCCAGATGGTCACACTCAAAGAGTTGTGGTCAACGGCTTGATACCGAAGTGGAGATCAGTGATGAGTGGCATTCCTCAGGCATTGGTATTGGGACCGGCACTGTTTAATATCTTTTTTGGCAACATGGACAGTGGGATTGAATGCACCCTCAGCAAGATTGCCAATGACACCAAGTGGTGTGGAGGGCTCAGCATGCTGGAGGGAAGGGATGTCATCCAGAAGGACCTGAACAGGCTTGACAGGTGGGCTCATGTGCATCTCATGAAGTTCAACAAGGCTAAATGCAAGGTCCTGCAGGTGAGTCAGGGCAATCCCAAGCACAAATATAAGCTGGGCAGAGAATGGATTAAGAGCAGCCCTGAGGAGGAGGACTTGCGAGTGTTGGTTGATGAGAAGCTCAGCATGAGTCGGCAATGTGCGCTCACAGCCAAGAAAGACAACTGTGTCCTGGGCTGTATCAAAAGAAGTGTGGCCAGCAGGTTGAGGGACGTGATTCTGTCCCTCTACTCTCCTCTTGTGAGACCCCACCTGAAGTACCGTGTACAGCTCTGGGGCCCCCAACATAAGAAGAACATGGGCCTGTTGGAGGGGGTCCAGTGGAAGGCCACGAAGATGATCAGAGGACTGGAGCACCTCTCCTATGAAGACGGGCTGAGAGAGTTGGGGTTGTTCAGCCTGGAGAAGAGAATGCTCCAGGGAGACCTTATTGTGGCCTTCCAATACTTAGAGGTGCCCTACAGGAAAGATGGGGAGGGACTCTTCATCAGGGATTGTAGTGATAGGATGAGGGGTAACAGTTTTAAACTGAAAGAGGCTAGATTTAGATTAGATATCACTCTGAGGGCGGTGAGGCACTGGAACAGAGAAGTTTTGGATGCCCCACCCCTGGAAGAGTTCAAGGACAGGTTGGACGGGGCTTTGAGCAACCTGGTCTAGTGGAAGGTGTCCCTGTCCGTGGCGGGGGGTTTGGAACTAGATGATATTTAAGGTCCCTTCCAACCCAAACCGTTCTATGATTCTACGATTCTATGATACTATGATTATCTGAAGACTCCACATGGAGACCGTGGCTGCAGGTAGCCACAGCCCACTGTCTTGGTGGCACCAATGTGGAGCGGCCTGCATGCCAACCAACTCCACCTGGCTTGGCCTGGAGATCCTCTGTGGGCTTTGGGCACTGCTGGGCTGCTTTGTTCTCTCTCTGGTCTCTGCTTTTCCTCCAATGACCTCTCAGATGATGTTGAGCTCAGCTCTTACACCACTTCCTTTTTTTTCATCCTTTGTCACCTGTCATTAGTACTTTTTCTCTCATTAGTATTCTTTTTCTTCTAGGTTTTCACCCATCACAGTTTGACAGTTTGACTAGGACTCAGCTCGTGCCTGGTCTCTAAAGAGGATGTCAGAAGACCTGGCTTGTAAGGGAGTACTGCTTCCTCGAGCAGATGTCTTTTGTCATATAGAGATAATCTTATTAACTTTATTGCCCTTGTTTTGCTGTTTTGTTACTTGTAACATTTTACTTGTACTTTTCTGATGCATTCAGGACAATCTTTGAATCATTTCCTGTGAAAATTTCCTGCTAGAAGATCCCAATTCTTGACATTGACACCATATTTGTCATTGAGTAGGAGGAATTGACTCCTTTGGAATTACACCAGGGTTGTGACATAACAGACAAGACCCAGCATCTTTTGGGAAACTACTGGTCTGTAAAATGAACAGGAAAAGTGTCTTCCCCTAAATCAGCAAAGAAATATGACCTAAAGAACACAATGTTTTCTTAGACCCTGAACAACCTTGGCCCTGTGGGTGATTAGGTCAATGAACTTTTACAAATCAAGCTTATTCAAAATCCTGGTCTAGTTTGTGAAACTGGAGATTTGCAAACACTCCAGTGCACTCAGGGGTGTACTAGCCACACACTTGTTTTTAGTTACCCTGTTCAGAGGATTATGCTTCTATACTGAGCAGATGAACATCCTGTATGGCCTTTTGTTTAAGACTGGTTATAGCTTGGCAAACTTCAAAGCTCAGGAGACACTAGGTGCAGAAAATGGCCACAGCAAGCCACACTTCAATTTTTGTGTCGCTTCTTTGTATGTCTTACTAAAAAATCATGGAAAATTGCTGCTGAAAGGTTAAAGTCATGTCCATGAATTTGTTAGGAATCCCAAGTTTTAAATATATATACTCAAATATCCATGATTTCAATTCAGCCTCCAGCTCTAAACTTTTTCACCAGGCTGTGGGTGCAATGCCACTTAACATAAAGTGATATTGCTTTCCTCATCATGTGAGGCTGTGCTGATATAAACTGGTTAAGAATTTAGCATATTAAACACTAGACTTTGTGGCTTTCTTGAACAGCTTCAAAACTGCCATAAAACTACTAGGTACCAGTACCATGGGAATGCTGACAGTTGCATGCTTGAGATTTTGGTGAGTACTTCTGAAAAATAGTGCTAGAGAGTGGACCAGAAAGCCAGCAATTAAGATGGAATTACAGAAAAAAACCCATGAAGAACTGAATTCAGTCAAAGGGAAACCACAGTGAAACTGGGGGTATTTGCCTGCTATTGAATAAATAGGAAGAGAATCATGTTTAAAACTTTTTGTTTATAATCATGAAGTCTTTGTGTAATTCCATCATGTCAAGAGTAAATGTTCACTGTCTGTCCAAGTCAACAGCGTAAGTTCAGTTTGTAGGATAAACACAAAATGGCAGTGTAAGTGAGCCAGCAAGACCTTTTACATGTTGGAGACATGCAATAGAAGACCACCCACAAAATCTGTGAGTGTTGTCCATCCAAAAGAGGGTGCAGTGTTTCTTCTATGCCTCTTACTCCTGAAATAATTAAAATTTGGAAGAGTGCATATGATCGGTATCACTAAACTTGTTATTTTGGAAAGCAGCATCCTGTGATGATTTAATTTTCTGGTTCTTTTCAGTGATGCTCACTGAATTATCCCATTGAATTTTTTTTTCCTACCATCTTTGCTCTGTGAGTGTGGCCCTTCAAATTTGGCAAAGTCAAACTTGCAGCTCTGCCATGGTGATTTTGTAACCAGCAGCGACACTCTTTTCCAGCTGGTAAAAATGTGTTATGTGTTGCCTAAGGCTGAGAAAATGGCATCCTCTCACACTATATCCTTTTTCTTTCATCCATGGTAAATCCATTTTCACCTTCCCAAGAGGATTTCTTCCTGGCTCTCAGCGCAGGAGGATGTGGTATTCCCTCTGCCTTCTTTCAATGCTTATTATTGTTGAGACATGCCATTTTTATTTCTGTTGAATATTATATTTAATATTGTTTAGTAAAATCTGCTTAAAAAACCTAGCTATTTGTAGATTCTACACACAGAGCTTCTCCAAAACTTTCACGTGGAATAAATTAACCACAGGAGGAAAATGGTTTGCAATGTAAAAGTAGCAACAGGCATTTTGTCATCATGGCTAACAAACAGAAATCTGTCTGGGCAACCACTAAAATTTGAAATATGGGTTGTCCCAGCTTCTTTTCCATACTAAATCCTATGAGAACTCTAGCACTTTCAGATGTAATATCACCAGTAGAGTACGTCAGCAATGCTGTTTTAAAATATCTTCTTTACTCTTTCATTAGGACTAGAGCTGGCTGAGGAAATGTCTGCAGCCTTTCATGAACTGGTGAACTATTAAAGCTTCATCTAAATAGGGGAGAATGAAATGCAAACAACTGTAAATAGAAGTGAACAGGAAATTCTTTTTCCAGCTATTAAGGATGCATCTACCTTTTACTAACATTAGGTTCTGCCAAAATAAAATTAATAAAAGTATTTGAATTTGAGACTGGCAGTACAATTCTGCTAGTCTTAGGCCAGTGGCTCTGAATGACCCTGGCTGAAACAGCCAGGAGCTGATTAGGAAAGGACAACACATTTTGCTTCCTCCTTTTTTGAATGAAGTCGTCACATTGCATAGCATTTCTGCATCTGCTCCTTCATCTGTAGTGTTTTTCAAACATGATCCTTAGGGACAGTGCGTGAACTATAGCATCTATACATGCATTTCTGATTAATAATTTGAATAAGACCAACACCTGTGTAAGCAACCAGAGGAAAAGAAAAGGCAGATTTGGTGTATAGGACTCAAAATTAAAATAAAATGCAATTTATAATCCTTTTTTAAATGGATCCAGGAATTTTTTCCTATGTGCTGCATAAACTGATCTTCTGTTGAATTCCACTGCCTTTTACATATAGCAGGATACTGCAGAAACCTGGAAGCTAATTTTGGAGCAATTCTGTGGCACCATCACAATTTCCAGGCAGCAATTACTCAACAGTAATAGTTTCCCCCTGTTTCTAGCAGAAGACCGTTAATGCTCAGGATCCAGAAATGCTTGACAGTATTCCATTAAGAAACAGTGTGGAATATTAGCTTCATTTTACCTAAGATTAGTGCAAATAAGCACACTTTTAAGGGCATCACAGATATGGCTGTATATTTTTTATGCATTTTATGTGTTCACAGTCACAAGTATCTGTCCATTTTCAAAATCTGAGAACACATCCACGTCCATCAATGAAGGCACGTGCATTTACATCTATCTACCAGACAGAGTTGCTGCCTGCACTTCTGGTATTAAATATGCAAATTGTCTCATACATATGTGAAAATCAAGACCTTATTAATCTGGGTCTCTCCGCTGCTTGCTGCATAGTCTGCACTCAGAATGCAGTATATTTCATCAGATCCTTTTGTGATGTGAATAGTTTTAGCTTGCCTGTTTATAAAAGCAGCTGGCTTTTTACCGCTTCCCTGGTCTGAGGCCACAGTAAGAGCTGACTCTTCACATTTGAAAGTCCTGCTCAGCCTGAAACATCACCTAATTATGTGATTTGTGTAGCATTTCATGTGGTTTCAAGTGAATGATGTGGACAAAGGCAAAGCTTAAATCCTGTGACCAATAATGGGATCTATTACCCTTGACCAAGTAGGTTTGTACAGACAATCCCAAGCAGTTATGAGCACAGCGGAGATGTTCACGGCAGCTTTTCTGCCTGAACCAGAGAAACCACAGCCATAGTATTTGTGAAAGGGCAGCAAGGAATGCAAAGGTTGCAAGGAGAGAAATCCATGTTGTTTTTTTTCCAACTAGAGTGTTTTTATGACATTTACTTAAAAGTGGTGAATGGTGAGCTGTGGCTGTAGGTAGCTCCATGGAGTTCCTTTTGGCTCCTGGGGAACAAAGCTGACAGTCAGCCTAGCTGGCAGGCTGTGCAGATAGCAGTGCCAGTTGTCTCCCTCCCTCTCCCTGAGATGTTTGGCTTAAAGGCTGTTTGGCTTAAAGGCTGCAAGGGAAGTTTTTCACTGTGGGACTGGGCTACCAGCACAGTAGCCTTTCCTTGTTCCCAGGGGAGGGACCATATAACAAACTGGAGACCCACTTACTGTTTCATAGTCCCCCTCACTCCAGATAAGTAGAAAGCCTACTGGTAGTCCTTGTGAACTGACAACATGATTGTGGATCAGCCTGCTGCTTGATGACAAAGAAATGAAGAAAATGACTGAAAACACCTCCAAAATTGCATGTGGCCCGAGATCTGAAATGATATTCCCTAGCTAAGACCTTAGAATAAATAATCCCATGGTTTTTGTTCTTTTTTATTGAATGAGATTTTCCCACTATGCTAACATGATTTAATTTTATTTTGCTTGGCAGTAAGTAGATGGTCTTTAATATGTTAATGTTATTAATAATACTTGGCATACAACTAACTCCCTCCATCAGGCTCTCATGGCCCTTGGTGAATGAAAGCCTGAAATATTTCCTTGGGACATCAGGCATTAGCTCAGTGCTGCACAGAGACGCTGTGTGGGATCTGGGAACATAATCTTGATCACTGACTCCCACAATTTATAGCTAGATTGCAAATTGGATTACATGTTCAAGCAACAGAGAAGCAGCAGGAATGCCCTTTATATCCCTGTCTGCACAGTGGTCACTGCATGGTGGATAATGATTTACTGCTTATTTGGGACTGTAGTAAATTAATATCCTTCATCTGGCATAAGAAAGGAGAAGAGGGAAAGAGGTGAGAAGCAGATACAACACCTTGTGAACTGGTACATGACAGTATTTCCTTGCCTGAAAATCATGATCTGACCTTGAAACCAAGGCTCTCCCAATTCCTTCCTCTTTTTTTTATTTTAAGACCACTTTTTAATGAAACCTGTAATTGTACTTTTTCACCAAATAAACTTACTCCAAAGAAGAGTTAAAATGACCTTTTACCTGTGTGGTGAACTGCCCATTCACTGCCCAAACCCTTCCTAGATTTGATGCTATCAAAACTAGCATCAAACAAGTCCACCTATGTCCGTACTTCATTCAAGGTCATGACTATAACCACACAACTCTTCCATGACTTGTTGAAAATTAGCCAGCTGTCTCAATCTATTTCTAAAAGTACAAGTGTCTACACTGAGTAAATAAATAGCAATGTAATTACAACTGACACATGCATTTTGCATTGCTGTCGTCACAGCATTTCCTCTCTAGGGCTTTGATGCAGGAGTTATTGAGCCAGACAAACACTTGATCACACCCTCTGCAAATAGGTCAACACATGCACAGAGCAGCTGTGTGTAGATGTGGTTAAGGAATTAAATTTAGCCACTGGATTTACCCAGGAATCAATTTTTCTAGGAATCAAATCTGGTTAATTAATGTATAATTTAGAAAGAAGACTGGAGAGATTCATACCACAAGGTGGCTTCAAGGTAGATATTGTGCATACCTAGAGTCTAAATAAAAATGTATGTTTTTTAATCGAAACATAAAAAGACATAGTTATTTTAAACACCTGTTCTAAGAACTGGGGAATATTTCAGTCCTCTCCATATAAGCACATTTATTTTTTGTTGCACCTGCAAAAGAGCATCTTTAACTGGACATCTGTGTGAGGTCCTCAGATAGCCAGCCCTGTAAACTTGACAAATGGCTGCAGTGAAGTGTCATTTTAACATATGTTTGACACATCATCTTGCTTATATCTTGTCAACTGAGAAGAAAAATTAATATCATCATGAGTCAGCAAAAAGGCGGAGTTATCTTTAGGTGTCTCCAGTATAGGTATTACAACCCTGTGCGTTTAGGGATGCAGTCAGAGCAGATCCAGTCAGATGAGCTGACAGAGTTCAGACTGTGATTCATGTTCACCAAATATTGACAATTAATTCAGGATAAGATGAATTGCACAAAGAACTCCACTGGCTGGCTCTGCACTGACACCGAAGGGAAGGCAGGATGACTTGCCCCATAAACAGGTGCCTGGATATAGTTAGAAGAATCCCACCACTACAGTTTGACTAGTAGTCTTGGTCTTCAGGTCATTCTTTCTTGAATTATTGTTGTTAGACAGCAGTATTAGTGCTGTAAATTATTCATTGTGGAAAATACAGAAATAAGGCTCCTAAGGTTCTAGAGACTTAAATACATATTTAACTCTACTTAGATTCATTGAAGTAAAGGGTTTTCAGTTTTAAGGTTCACTGGAGATTTAAAATTATTCACTGTTAAAATATTTCCCCTGCTTAAAGTAAAAAAAGAACTGGAAGGTTTTCTATGATTCTGTCTTGTCCTTTTAGGGTTTGGTCCATGACACTCAAAGGCATGGGTGCTGCTTTACACTAATTCACAGGACTGAGTGAGGATTACAGTTCCTTATTTTCAAAAGCTGTTTTTGAGATTTCATCCAAGGTTTCTCTGTGTGGTCTATTTATTCATAAAACTTAAGGGGAGGGAGGTTGTGGGAAAACATCTTAAAGTGGAAAAAGGATAGTTAAAAAAGTAAGAGTACATGATGGTGTCAGAAAGTATCTCTTTTCCCTTATGGTCAGTATTTTCTTGCTCATCGTAGAGGCTGATCTCTCAAAGAACCCTCTGTGCTTGTGCAACTGGAGTATGTGGGGATCAGGACAGTCATCCAGCTTTGTTCCAGCAGGACCCTGCCTTCATGGAAACTAGAAAAACAGTGCTGGCCTTAGTTTTTCTTTTTAATTATTATTTCATAGATAGGGATCTCTTTCATTCCTCACATAAATGCAAAGTGATGTAACTGAAGAGACTTGAAGACAATGAAGAAAACACAAAGTTAAACAAAAAGGTTTTATCATTCATTTGCTTAGAGAAGAGAATGATTATGAACTTGTCTTTGTTTCTGTGAGATGGTTATAAAATGCAGCTGATGCCTTAGTATTTCATAAATCTTCTCATTACTTTCCATTGACCCCAGTTAAAAAGCCAGTTAGAGTTCTCATAGTCATTTCACACAAATGCTTCTTATTAACATGTAATTTTTATGTGAACTGTTTTCTTTTGATTTGAAATTAAAAGTGGAGTGGTTTGGCATAGATAATCATTCTAAACATTTCATTAAAATGACAGTAAAATTCCTGTGATAGGGTATATTATTATTCAAAGAAGGACTTTATGGGTCATACTGGTGTCACAGTCCAGGAGAATCATGTATATAAATCTTCAACAATCAAACACCTATAAGACAAAACCCCCAAGTGCACAGTGGTCTTTATTAATAACATCCATGCCTTACACAGATGTAATGAGATACTGCAGCATTTCCCTATTATTAGAGATGAAAATAATACCATCATTCACTGGAAACAATGCAAAAATAATGGCTTTAGTTTATTAATTCTTGTCTGTAAAATTGCTGCAATGAGTATAACAAGGTGGCCAGCTGTTGCTAATAAGGCTGCAATGTTTAATGTAAAGCTAGCAGTGATATATTAATGTGTGCTGTCATTTTTGCACACCTTATCTGATGATTTTGACATTGTCTGGAAAAACAGACAGAGGTAATTTACTTTCCAGTCCTGCCAAGAATTATGTATATGCAGTAGAAAGGCTGAATGTCACTATCATTTCTCCATGGGCTTATCTTGGGCTTGACCCAATGTGTGTTGAGACTTCAAAATTATTTTAATGGGATCTGAAGAGGTTTCTTGTTTAGGGAAAAATCATGCAACATATTACAGTCTTATAGCACTACTTTTGTAACTCAGGTGGTGTTAAAATCCCATGCATGGGTTTCTGGTGTCTATCCTAGTGCCTACATAGAAGCAGCCAGAAAATTATTTCATATATTAGGATAAGACAGTGCTTTCGCAAGGATTTGGAAAATTCTCATTTCATATCATAGTGCCACAACAAAGTTTTTATGAAATAGCAAATGAAAGGCTTGCTTGACCAAAGCATCTTAAACATATGTTTACATTTTAAGTTTATTAACGATTTTACTGACATTGGTGAAGTGTGTCTTCAATTTCAATAGAAGGAAAGAAAGAGTAATATACAGTCTTTGGGCTAGATACAGCAACTATTTCATTTCTTGTGGCTGGTGGCCACTGATTGTCTTAATACTATCACTGGGCAATAGTATTGTGTGTTCTTACGTGCAACCTGTCAAAGGTGGAGGAAAAGTTTTGCTGGTCCTCTGCAGAGAGAGAGTCTCCACAGATGATGTGCCAGGTGAGTTTCTTTGAAGACACAAATGGCAGGTGGATTTCTGTCCTAGGGGTGATCTTTCTTCATTGCAAGACTGACCTAGTTATTATGTACAGGATGACAGGCTAAAAACAATTACGAAAATGATGTTACTTAAAAGGGCAAAACACAGTCTCTGTGTCTTGTCCCACATTCAGATCTCATGAAGTGCTATGGAATGACCAGGAAAACGCATGTTGGTAGCTGTATATTATTGCCTGTGTGTGACTGAATAAAGTAAATGACCTGGATAAACGGTCCATAGGTTTGCTAAGCTGCAGTTTTTGTCACTAGATGGCAGAAAAAGATGAGTTATCTTGTATGATTAAACTAGCTTTTTAACATACGAACAGAATAAACTAAGTCTGTGCATTGTAGCTGACCAGAAACAATGCAAAACCCACTTAGTAAACCCTGCCTTGCTATTGTCTTATTTAAAAAACATATTCTTACATCCTGTTGGTATCATGGGATTACGATGCCCTCTTCTAAACCTGCTTCCCAACTAAGATCATTAAAGCTAAAAGAAAACAATGTAGATCCTTTAATGTAAAAAGCAGCAGAGAATAGAGGAAACATATTTAATTATTATGTGTGGGAAAGCCCATTGCTTGTATTTACTTTGCTGGTTAATATTGACATTGAGTAATGGGAGGACCAGTGATTCCTTCCTTGCACATCAAGACACCCCTCTGAGTTCAATGGGAACACGAGGCGTGGAAGACTGGGGCTCTATCCAACGAACCCTCAAGTCAAGGGGAAGATTCCCATCGACTTCTCCAGGGCTGGGGTTAGTCCTAGCAAGGAGCAGTCCTTGGAACAATAAGCATTCAGCACTGAGTAGCCTGCACAGGGTGCTGGGGGTTTGCAAAGCACTAAACAAATAAATGACACACATTCCATTTCTCGTTTGCCCCAGGGTTACACACACGTGTGGTACTTGGAAAAGATCAGAGCTTTTCCCTGGGAGGCCAGCCACACAGATTGAGAAAGTCACACTAGATAATCTCTGCTTATCCTTTCCACCAAAAGAGCTCAACTGTAAAAGCTTCTTCACATGTGCAATGGGTGCAAGAGCATTCTGGGGATAGGATATATTTTGTGCCCATCACTAGACTTCTCCTGGATGTTTGATGCTTCACATCACCCTCCCATTAGACTGCACAATATGGTAAAGCTTGTCCTGACTGGCATGCGCACAAAACAGCATCGAGCATCGTAAGGTTATGTGCTTGCTTCAGTAGTTCAAAGAGATGCATTTTCCACCTATCTCTCAGAGATCTATGTAGCACCAAGGGTTCATGGAAGTACCCTCACGCCACTGACTGCTCTGTCCCATCTGGTTTCACTTACAAGTGCCATCCAGATTATTTTATTAGTTTAGGTCCTAACAGACTTTCATGCATGCTCAAAGTTCCTGGTGGGACAGCCAGATTTGGTGGATGGCCAGTTGTGTGGGTCAAGGAGATGTAGAGAAAAAAGAAAGAGACAACCCATGAAACTTGAGGTGCAACAAAAACACAAAAAGTTTGCACGGCGCTGGCTGACCAATGGCTGACCCTAATTAGGTTCACAGCCAGGCCAAGAATATAATGCAGCTGGCTATATTTTCATTTTATATTGAATAAATGAGTCTTATTAAAGCTACTAATAAATGAGGAGCTTTACAACATCAGTCAGCATATGCTATAACTATTTTTTCTTTTACAATGGTACTTGTGACATTTGGATTCAGGCTAGTACAAACCAAAAAACTTGCTTATAATCTTTGACTAAGATAAAGGAGAAACTAGTACTTCAGTGAATGTGATGAGTCTCAGGCTATAGAGCCCTACAGAAAGTTGCTGATGCTATGGCAAGCAATCCCAATGCACACGAACACATGTCCCATTTTTTTTAGTGCAGTGTTTTGGAGAGGACTTAAAAAAAATACTGAAAACATTCTTCTACAAGAAAGCACCAGAAAGAGGTCATGAAGGGAAGAAAAATCAACTTTTTAAGTAGAAATTAGCAATTTGGGGCCACAGTTAGGGTAAATACAACTTTCTAGTTTCATACTAAAACATTGTAGCTTAATGCCTCTTACTACATTTTTCCCATCTGGTTTAACAGTTGCAATAATCAAGAAAATGAAATATAGCAGCAGACAATTTTCATGGCTTAGATGTGGGAAGGGCACAACACATGTAAGGCTGGTAGTGAAGACCTGGTTGCTGCTAGGAATCATAGTTCCTGCGAATATGCACTGTCATTAGGTAGGGATGTTGTAGGTGTCTTTGAACCAGTATTACAGCATCGCCCTAGAGAGTGACAACTATTTCAGGGATTATAATTCCTCTGATGCTTAAATCAAATGAATATTAGTACAGAGAAAAATCAAGGTCTTATTATTGCTTGCACCTGTTGGATCCTAAAACACCAAAGCAGTTCAAAATTGACTTAGTTCCATCCCATAGAATCATAGAATTATAAAATCATAGAATCATGGAGTGGTTAGAGTTGTAAGAAACCTTAAAGATCACTCAGTTCCAACCCCCCTGCTATGGTCAGGGACACCTCCAACCAGACCAGGTTGCTCATAGCCCCATCCAGCCTGGTCTTGAACACTTCCAGGGATGGGGCATTCACAGTTTCTCTGGACAACCTGTTCCAGTGTCTCACTACCCTCACACTAAGGAATTTCTTCCTAATATCTAACCTAAATCTCCCCTCTTTTTGTTTAAAACTGTTACCCCTCATCCTATCACTACACTTCCTGATAAAGGGTCCCTAGCCATCTTTCCTGTAGGCCCTTTTTAGATACTGGAAGGCGGCTATAAGGTCTCCCCAGTGCCTTCTCCAGGCTGAACAACTCCATACACTTCTCCTTTGTAGAGGTGTTTTAGAAGTGGAATTAGGAATAATATTCTGGCTCAGGCAATAATGTCCTGCCCAGAAATTAATCATTATGTAGTTCTACAAACATGAAGAAAGATTTGCTAGAGATCCTTTTCCCTGTTGTGGGGAAGAAAAAGACAATTCATTTGGCAGGGATGGCTTCACTGTTCTTTAGAAACTGAGGAGGATCCAGCTGGAAGATCTGGATGCTGACATGATGCTGTGAAGCAAACAGTAATTGAAAAACCTGCGGTGGATCTTCAGTGCACCACTGCCTGTTCTCTCCATACATGAGTTTCTTTGCTCTCTCTCAGTGTGGATTCATTTTGGAAATGACAGTCACAAACCTCACAACCATCTTCTCCTAATTTCAAGAGTTGGACTTTTGGAGTCCACCTTTCTCGAGCAGAGTGAGACATACCCTACAAAGCATAGATTTAAAGGAAAACTCCAGTCTTCCTCCAAACCAGAGCCTTGTTGCTTATACGATACTGCTGTTCTCCTAAGTGGAGAGCCGTCACAGTGCATGGTAGCTGACAGCTGTTGTGCTGCGTGAAGGTGCCCAGCACCAGCCCTAGAGCAAAGTATAGACTGGAGAGGTGACATTGCTTAGGTAGTTACATCAATGAACATTATGCTTATGAAATTTGCCATTGTGGAAAATGAGCAATGGATCACTGCATACCAATTTACTGAGTCTTGGTAGCTAAATGGTCTGCTAGGCAGCGATCTGAAACCACTAATTCCTTGTTCGCTGATAAAGACTATTTTTTTCTTTTTTTTTTTTTGTCCTGACCTACCATTTCAGTGAGGCAGAGATATGTCACTGACATGAAGATTTAAAGCCCCCGCCTTTAATACTTGCAAAAGGTCTGTTAAGATGGAGCCATAATAAAAAGCAGTAGTATAAAATCTTGTTTAGTTTCTTGATTCCAGTGTTCTGGGTGTTTTTCTGTTCTTCCAGGGTGTTTGAAGCTGAAGTAGAGCTTTATCCTCTGAAATTACAGGAGAACTAACACAGCTTTACTGCTGCTCTCACTTAACACAGATGTTAAAAATTAGTTTATACTTATTGGCATTAATTGCTATAGTAGATGCAAGGAGAGGGTACGTTATATGCCTTGTGGGACACTGTTGAAAGATTTTGCAACCTTTTTAGTCATATTCAAGCTACTCTGTCCAAAGGCCTGGAATCCCTGGTGGAAAGAATGATTTCCTCTGCCAGTTCTGAGAAGCATGTTACAGGGCAATGCACATTTTGCCTCTCCAGCTAGTTAAAGAAAGGATGACTCCTATTCAGACTAATTCATTTGACAGAAATGGTGTGATTTTACTCTTGCCTGTTAGAAAGGCAAGCAGGTAAAGGCGTATTCTGCTTATCTTTGGGCTGTCTATTATGCTTCCAATAGTCAAATGCTGGCAGTTCAAAGTGATATCTTGTCTAAATAATTTATTGATTTATAAAGCAGGAGGAAATTTCACCACTAACTGCTCCAAAGGGTGTAGAAATAATGGGAAGATCAGACTATAGTCACAGCAGTCACTTAGATAAATTGCTTTTATTTTAAAACAAACTCCAATAACTGAGAGACAAAATAACTCAGAACCAGACAAAAGAAATAATAAGTTTTGCAGATATTTCATAGCAGGACTCACTTGTGTCAGGCTTCAGAAGCTAAGCAGGGTTGAGCCTAGCCTGTGTCCACAGTGAGACCTCCCAAGAAACATACACACAACCAAAAGCATTGTTATTGATTTAGTAAATGATGTTTTTCTCACTAAATCCTGGTGGATCTCCAGCTCAGGCCTGGTGAGCTGGGTGGGGGGCATCTGCTCTGTGACGAAGCCACAGGGTACTGCTGGATGTTTAAAGCTCTGCAGTCCCTTTCTAACATTCCCATCTTCTTTGACCCCATATTATCAGAGGCAATTGCAGTCTCCTCCCACTGATTCCCTCTTCTCTCCTCCAGCTTTTACTTTGAATCTCCTATGCCACCTCTCATTGTGTACAATTTCTTTTCCTTGAGAAGTCAGCTTTTTTGTCCAGCAAACTCAGGGTATCCCCTCGGCCCGTAGGTACAGGTCATTTTATTTTCAAATACAGATGTGGTCTGCTGTTTCATTTTTTTTGCCCTTGGCTGAGATGTTTCCAAATACTCACATAGCTGATTCTTTTCCCTGTTTCAAATTCTTTCTCAGATCTGGTCATTACAAAAATTCATCCATGAGTAGACTGCTGGTGGCTATCATGCTTCCTGAAGCTGCCCATGGTTTCTTTACCCTCTCCTAACTGTCCATGTCTGTCGTCTGCCTTTAGGCTAAATCTGTTAATGTGTTAGGGTAGGGCCTATCTTTTAGTTCTTTATGTGTGTTGGCAACTAAGCAGGAAGAATCACCATCTTTGAATTCAGTATTGGCAGGAATTCACGAACAGAATCTACTGAATCCAAACACACAAGAATTAAAATGGCCTATAAGAAGCAATGGGATATAAATAGCCCATGCATCCATTTAGCTTGGGAATTAAAAGAAGTTCTTGCAATCTGAGCAGAGACACTTTGGAAGAGCTTACAGCCCAAGAAATGAGGAAAAAAGAGGAAGCAATAAAACTGTCTGACCTCAGCAGTCTCTACCAGATATAGGTTCCTGCTACTTGATTTTTACATGTCTTAAAGATCTAAAAAAAATAATAATATAATCACATCTCTTAGTTTTCCTTCTTTTGCTTGCAGACAGTGTCCGTGTCTAAAGGCAGACCTGAACTCCTGCACTGGTTGAGCGCTAAGGGTTCTGATGTGGGAGTTGTGTAGTGGGAGCTGCATGTGAGGTAATAAGCCTTTCTGAGAGGCAGGATATATTATCCAGGGCACAAAGTCCACATGAAGTTAGCTGTAAAGCTTCCAGACTGGATTTGGTTTACATCTGACCAACTTCGATCATGGGCAGGGTAACTCATGGCTGTCTTCACCCATTCCCACATCCACATCGTTAATACACACACAGCATCCCTTTCTGCTGTGCTGCCAATGGGGCATTTGTTTTTATGAATAATGGTATACATCAGGTCCAATCTCTCTTTTCCATCAGTTCATGTTACAGAGCTTGGAAACCAACCAGATCCTGTTCTATTGTCTGGCTGAGACCCTGTATATAAAAGGACTGCATTAGGAGAGGGACTTGCTGCAGGACCATGTTTTCTGGCTAATGGAAACCATCAAAGCGAAAATGTTCATAAGCTTATTTCTGTTGAAAAGAACAAATTGCTCCTAATGGTTTTCAGCTTTTGATCAACTTATGAAGCATTTGTCAAATTAACCCCGTATGGTAGGGATTCGTTGTGCAGAACTCTTGCTCTCTGGCTTGTTGTCTGAACACAGCAGGCATGGGACAGTCAGGAGTTACAGGTGGGCAGCACTGAGACTTTCCAGATGCTTTCAAGTATATTGCCTCTTGAGACATGAAGAATAAACATAAATTCACAGCTTAGCAGAGGATTGTTAGAATGGCACCTACATATATTGGATACTCTATGAACATTATGCATGGCAGAGCAGAAGAAGAGAAAATAGCTCAGAGTTAATTCTGGTCCTTGGATTGCTCAGAAAAAGATAATTAACCCTTCTTAATGGATTTGATTAATTAGGACACTTTTCTTTTGCCTGGTAGGTAAAGAACTTAAAATAGAAAGAAACATCTTTTTAAGGGAAAATGTAATGATTAATGTCTTCTTTCTGTAGAAGAAAGAGTTTACTTAACCAATAAAGTAGGGAAAGACTACACCGCAGGGGCATTATAATGTGAAATACATATCACAGTGAAAAGTATTTGCTTCCCATCTACTTTGGCCAGTAAGGAAATACTTAATTTTCATTATGTTGTGAATTATGAGTGCAGTCTATGCCTGAAATAAAAGGAAAAGTGTGTGTGCTTGGAATGAATAAAGCACAGGGCAACCGCTCACTCCCTGACTTAATAGTCCTACCAGACCTTTGCCGGACAGCATCTGATACGCCTAGATGTGTTCTGGAGACAATGATTTTCCTAACTAATGCCTGCTGAACTATGAATGGTGTTTCTTCCCTGGATTCACCTGTTTGCCAGTTTGCTAGTGGTCAGTTGGAGATTACTTGTCACACGTGGGTTTTATGTACCTTGGCTGAAATGGGAGTCACAGGTGTGTAAGGACCAAGTCAGGAACAAGTCCTCCATGCTAGCATTCAGGAATGGTTTCACGCCGGTCAGTACCCACCCGCCCCCCTCATTGAAGTCCTGGGGGTATGTCCTAATTGCCTTTGCAGGAACTGCTGCACTGCAAATAGGAGATGATGTTGTGTCATAGCTATAATAGATCACACATGGTGGACTCCTTCACTTGTACAGTGCCTTTTTTGGCTCCTTGTGTAAGGAAATGTAAGAAGCCAAGAGTGGACAAAACCCCCAGATCTAGCAGACATGACTAGTTGCATTTGTACCTCCTTTGTAACCATGTCTTAATTACTTTAAATAAGGCTTCAGAGGGATCTCACTTAGGTATGTATGATTAGCCTAGTTCATTTCCAATTCTACTTTTAATACTATAACAACATCTTATTATTACTTCTCCAATCCACATAATATTTTGGTTCAGAAGTTTCTAGAATACTGGTCTCAGATATAGCCATTTTCTTTGGACTACTTTGTATTCATTACTAATTTATAAAGATCTCATTCTTTCCGTGCATGTATCTAGAGAAGAGGATTACTCTGCATTATTATGTACACAACTCATGACAAAATAACCACAAGCATTTTAAAGGAATATCAGAGCATTTAGTAGGAATGATTATGTTGCACAATTTTAGGGAAAGAATATAAAGGACTCAGATGGTCTCTCTGGAATTGCAAAGACTCCAAACAGTCAATGAAGAGGAAAATTAATTCCTCCTTATTAAGTGGAGACATATGAACAGCACATTTTCCAAGAAACTGAGCTTTTAACTGAGGAAGCTAAAATGCCCAAATTGTGTTGGATAGAACAGGAATTTATTCCATGTTATTCCAGGAAATTAAGATTGGTTTTTTGTTTTTGTAAAGGGAAAACAGAGTTTTAGCCATCGGACTTCAAACAAGAACATGGCAGCCTGGTAGTAATTAACATCAGTGTTTATAGGTTAGGCTTAATCATCCAGTTATGGATCATTAAATTTTTTTCCATATGATGTCTAAGCTAATATAACACTTAAGTGTCAACAATGACATGATAAGAAGAGATTTTGATTAGACAAAGAATTGGATATTATCCAGCTCTGAAGGGTTATGATCAGTAAGCTAACTGATGAATGAAGCTTATGAAGCCTTCAACGGTAATGAAAAGTTGTACTGCTGCATAAATGCTCTGAGATCCAACCAACTCTGCTGCAGAGTTTTCATAGTTCCTATGTCAGATGGTCTTATTATCCAAATCCTTGGTAAAGTCCATTTGAATTTTCCCTTGATTATCAGTCTGCATGTTCTTGGGTTCTGCAGATCTCAGCTTGCAACATTTGCCTTTTGCTTTGTGACCCAGTGCTGCACTTGAGATGTCCTAAAAGGAAACAGAAGGTGTGTGCTTGGCTGGAGCTTCAACACATCCATGTTAGAAGTCCAGCTGTGCCATACCTTACACTGCTCACGGAGCAAGGCGAAGATTGGTGCACACTGACATTTACAGGCAGTGAACATGTTGCATGTATAACTGTGAAGAGGACGTTAAATTTGTAGCACTTCCTCTGTAAAAGCCATAGCCTCTCTGCTCTTTACAACAGAAATAGCTCCCCTATATGTGACCTACAATTTTCTGTTCCAAGAACTAGTAGAAATTGATTTTCCTTCAGTAAATGTGAACTCTTGAGAAGCTTCGGAGATCCAGCCAGTCAAGAGCTGATGGAGACTCTATAGCCAATACTTCCCCTCATTTCTGACTGACTGAATCACCCGCTCTTCACTCATCATATCTTACTGACTAGCCCTAGACTGCTGTGAAAAAAAGATGCTAATTTCCAAACTAACTGTGGATCTATGTGACTTTCCTATTGCTGAATGAGAAGCCAACTCAAAGTGCAAACAATATCCTTTCGTTGTCCTAGGGTAAGATGCTGTTCGGTCTTTTCACCAGCTTATAATCACTCAAAGACCAGTCTTCCTTCCCATCTGAATTTGTTAGCTGCCACTGAAGCCTGTTTAGACCAAGTTAGGACTGACATGGCATATCACTTTATGTTTCAGCTCTGTCCTGGAATACAATTAATATCAATATTCCCATGAAAAATCTGTGCTTGCAGTGCTGAGGTGGACCAGCCAGGAGCAAGTGGAATTTTCTTTGATCCTACAATATTGATATATGGAAGTATTTCACAGACAACTAAATCTTTACCTACCCTTCCTTGCTTATATCTAATATTTTAAATGTCCTTTATCTTTTTCTTTTTCTTTTTTTTACTTTTATCCCCCGATGTCAATAAACCACTCCCTTTCCCATCTTGTTTTCCCATTGTTTCTCCCTGTCCTTCCTACCCTCCACTTGAACTGTCAACACACCTCCTGTTATTCTTACCCTTAAGACTTCATTTTCTCTAGCGGGAGAGAGGGTATTTTAAAATCAAGACAGAAGACTTAGTGTTCTAAGATAAGGTAAAATCTTAGGGAAGAAAGTTTAATTCTGATAGATGTTGGCAGATCTGATTAAAGCCTAGGGCAACCCCAGGGTTTACTTTGACCCACTAACCCCTGTGAAAGCTATCGACTACTTTGTCTTCATTAGGGTTAAGCACTGTGGTAGCTAATTCAAGTTAAAAATATATCTTTTTTCCTAGGGAAGATACAACCTTAACATCTTTGACTTGCTGTTGATTTATAACTCATTTGCCATCAAAGGCTCCGCTGCCTGCCTGCCTACAGGGGATCACCCTTATTATTGTGCTCAGTGAGGATTAGGAAAAAAAGGATTAAATATAAATTCTGTGCACATTTCAAGTAACTGGTATTTTCTGTGTTATTAATAGATTGAAGCACGAGTTTGGATCTGAGCATAGCTGAGGTCTTGGATTTTGTTTCAGTCACCTTTTTGTCTCCAGCTTTTCTGTTTGCATCTCAGTGGTAGATGTACAGCACATGCAGAGAAGAGTTCACATTAAATAGAGATTTTGGCAAAAAGAGTGAATAAATCATGATCAATGCAGTACTGAATTTATGTTTTTAATCACTGGACCATAAGCAATCCAAACCCTCTAGCAATCTGTCTTCCTATATAGAGAGTTTTGGGGTTTTTTTAATGTTTAATGTCCTGGGAAGCCAACATTTGCTATACTGAAAGACAAGACAGACATTTAACACACCAGAAAGAAATGGATTTTTAATATGTTTTAAATTCAAATAATTCTGATGAACTGTAGTAAAGAAGCCTTTGAGCTGTTCCCAGGACAGAAGGGATAGAACTTGATGTCCAGCATTCTCCAAACACTGCATGCTGGCTGCAAACTTGCTTCTCATATAATGGGACACTTGCAAGTTGTAGCTTTCTTTATGATAAACCTTTGGATCACCTATATACACAGTTTTATTTGAAATGCCTATAATAAGGTGGGAAGAAATTTTGATGGGCTGTCTTGTACAGATGATTTACAGCTGTGGTTCAGGATATCTTGGCAAATGGGAGTATAAATGATTTCTATGTGGCCTGTGAAAGGCCAGACAACCTTGCTGTTACTGGGCCTAAATTTGCTCTACAGAAGGTGCACCTCATGGCTATTTGTTCAGTGATCTGCTAACACAGAAAAGCGGAAACCAGATGATTTAGTCCATTCCTATCCCAGAACGTAGGAGGAACTTTATCAGCATAAGTCCTGACAGACATTTACCAAGTTCAGAGCAAGTCTGTTGCGCACAGAACAGTGGCATGCAGCCTTTTGGGATGTACTGTGTCTTTTTATTTCTTAGTCATAAAGGAAGATAGGAAATTTTTTCAAAACCTTAATTTCATGTAGTAAGAAATTTTGGCACTAAATAGAGAAATGTAAGAAAAATTAGAATAAACTGTAACGACAGGAAATTGACAGGGTCTGTACTGGTATTTGCATGAAAAGAGAAGTTTGATTCCGCTGAGTGGAGCAATGAGCTGAAATATTTGCCTTGTCCCATAGTGACAAGGCAACCCAGAATAGTGACTAATCCTCTGAGTTGTATATGTGTAGGCTTGGAGCATGCCTCAGCCTTGTGACAGCTTTTCCTTAGTGGGCCATCAGAGTCACTAATTAACTTGGCAAAGGCACAGAGGTAGGGTCAAACGCAGCTCCTTATCTCAGGGCTCCTGTCCTTGCTGGTGTGATTTCTCTGAACAGGAAGATTCCTTCTTCTCTCTATTGCAGCAGCCAAACCTGGATACTCCTGGCTGCAATCAGCTGCGTGCCTCATGTCTGATGCTGGAGCTTGGATGGTCTAATAATCATTAGAGAGCAGTGTTCAAGAGACCCGACAATTATTTCCAGCTTTTGGAGTGACTTTGTAACATCTATTTTACCTCTCTATGTATCAACTGAAGGGGAGCTGACTTCTGTTACAAAATTCTTTTGATTGACTATAAAGTGCAGCCAATACTCAGCGTCATTGCATACAGAGTCTCACTTAAGTAAAGATTTTCCCTAATTTAACCCTTCTTAAATAATAATTTTCAACTTGTGCCTGAAAAATATCCTTCATTTCTTTCTCACTGTTTAGAAAAGGGTAAAACCTTCCTGTTCCCTAGCACAGGAAAACAAACAAAACTTCCAGTGTGATTGATTGGAAAAACTCAATTAGCTGTCATGGCTATAATTACTACATAAACATAGTCCTAGGGTAGAGACCAAGTGTGCTGGAGACCCCTTCATGAGGCCTCAGTAAACTGGGGTAACCTCCATAGCCTACTCAGTGAGTGATAAATGGTAAAGTGCTAGCTTATGGGTGTCTCTTTCTGTGAGGTCTGTGGGCCTTGTTACACAGTGTGGGCTCCTAAAGAGGGGGTTTAATTCACAGCTTGCAAAATCCCAAAGGGTGAAAATGGAAAAAAGTTTGGAGCCGCTGCTGCAGTCAGTTCCTATTGTTTCCCTGAGAAAATCCCTCTTCAAGACCTTTCAGATCTCAGCTCTCTTCTTGAAACAGATTTGTTTTCTCAGCATATTAGAAAGCACAAGTTAGGCTCCTAAGAACAAATGCTATTTTTGAAGGGAGCTAGTTGCCTTTATATTGTTAAAATACTAAGTCAGAAAGCTGCTTTGGAAACCAACCAACCAACCTACCTACCTTCCTTCCTTCCTTCCTTCTTTAAACTTTCAACAAATCCCTTTCTTTCTTGAATGCCAAGCAATGTGGCCAGCAGTAAGGCAACCACAACTGTCAGATTCAAAGCCGCTTTCTGCCAAGTGTTATCTATCTGTTCACTGATTTCATCAGCTTTAGATCAGGCTCTAAACGGGACAAGGTGCTTAAAAGCAATTGCAAAATGCATGACAGAGTTTCGATACTATTTCAGGACAATATTTTCCAGTGAGGTATAATTTTTCCTGATGTATCTTAAGACAGCACTGTCACACGTTAAGGGGTGGTGAGAAGTGCTAGGACATCCCTGCAAGAGAGGGGCTGCAACACTGATTTGCAGAGAGCACCCGGTGAAGTCTCCTGAGCCTGCAAGAGTGCTGAGGTCAGAGTGGCTGGTCACCCACTGACTGCCCTGCAAGCATTTGCAGGGAACTGCCATTAGTTGGGTTTGATGCTGAGGGTGTAGGAATTTCTCAGGTTGGCAGCTCTGTGATGCACCGTGAATAATTCAACAAAGACAAGGTGCAAAAGATTACTCTGACTGATGTAACAGAGGAGTAACTTCCTTGTAACTGAGATGTAACTTACTGTAGCATATCAGAAAGCACTGAAATAACAAGAACAGCTGCTCTCAAGCCATAGCTGTTTCCACAGCTACATGAAGCCACAGTTGATTAGATTTTGTTTATTTTTCAGTTCAGAGTCTCCAAATGTAGGTTAACTTTGAATTTCCAGATGTGTAACGTGGTAAAAAATGCCATGTGTTTTCATCTTCTAGCATGTAGCTATGTACTGAGCACAGACCTGATGTTAGAAAACTTGGTCACTGATGCATTTGTAAATCATGAGAAATGACACCGCTTAACTACCTGACAATCAACTGGTCCAAGCACTGGTGAGTTTACTAGCTAAAGGGTCATTGTCCTTTATGATTTAGAAAGCTAGAAAGAGTCACAACATCTCCAAATTGAACTCTGGGGTTCAAATCGCACTCATCCTGAAAAAAAACCTGCTTTGGCTTTGGCTCTGTGCCTGGCCAATACGACATTTTAATGTCAATATGCTTGAAGGACCCCAGGAAGATCTGTAACGCCAGTCATATTCTGAACATGTTCTGAACAGCAGCTGTTCAGCGTGTCTGCTTTGTGGGTTGTTTTAGGATGCTGGTGGCCTGGCTGTGTGTTAGTGTGCTGTATGGCCAGGCAGGGATGCTGGGCAGGGAACAGCGCCTGCTTCCACCTAGGTTTCCCAAGGGGTCAGGGTGCAACTGGACCCGCAGGAACTGGGATGCTGTCCAAGGAGCCACAGCCAAGGCAAAGCCAGGTTAGACAGAGACAGTCTACATAGCGCTTTATGGCTGATGCCTCACTTCTTCCAGTAAGTACTTTGCAACTTGAATTTTAAGATGTTATGGGCAGACTGTCTGTTGTGGTACCAGTTCCCTCCCAGGATGGTCACTGCATTCCTCATCTAGCTCAAATCAAATCACCCACTTTTTTGGATAATGCACTGATTTATCATCAAATACCTTGGCTCAAAGTGCAGACTCCTGTCTCTTTCCTCTCCTGCAGATACTTTTTGCAGTCCAGAATCCCCCCTAAATTTCCACTTCAGATACCACATTTGGCAGCTGCACGATCACTCTGCATTTAAGCAGAAAAAGGATCATAATAGTTGTTAGTTATTAACACAGGGAATTCACATCCCCTTACAAATGCAGAGGGCAGGAGGGGATTAACGCAGCCTTTCCAGCTTTCATAAAGAACAAACAGCTCGCATGTCCAAAAACCTGTCTGTGTCTCTACAGCTGTGTCAACTGGGCTAATAACATATATTTTTTTTCTTTGCAAACCCTGAGAACACAACAGTTGTTTGGGTGATGGGGGAATGAATATTTGTTTTTGTCGTTTATTTAGTTTATTTGCACTATGGTCACTAGTTAAAGTAAACTGAAACAGGAAGGGCAAGGGAGTTCCTCTTTCTTATTCCTTTTTTAAACTCCAATGTGTGTCAACTTTTTTAACTGACTGCAATTTGTTGGCTTGAAGAGGTTAAGGCCAGACCTTGAAAATATGATTTTCCTTTCACTGAAACTGGTATAACTAATGACTTTAGGTGAGGTATTAGTAATGCAGACTAGTGAATGTTGAAAGAGAATCAGTCACTAGGGCTAACATTTTCAAAAGTGTCTAGTAATTTTAGGTTGCCTCCATTTTTCGTACTCAAATCATAACACTAAAAAGTGGCCAGACTTTCAGTTGGCAGCAGTGTATGTGCTACAGTCTCCATTTCTGAAGTCTGTACCTGAGGATTGATGCTGAAAAATTGGAGAAGGTTCCTCTGAAGTGTTGCAAGAATTACCTGAGGAATGGGAAGTATGCTACAAATAAGACTCAAGGATCTCCTTCTAGGTGGTGGATTGAAGAAAATGTCTCTGAATGACAACACAGAGAAAATAAATTTGGCTCAAGAGGACTCTACCCTTGGGAATCAAGTCAAAACCACTGGAAAAACTCACCAAGGTGAAGTCTCCCTGATGTTTTAAAGAAGAACCAGAACTATCTGTTCTTTTTCTATGGGATATGCGGTAACACATGCATACCTACGGGACCTGAAGAAAATAAATTGAGAAAGTTACTTTAGAGGTGAGACTATGCACATAGCCGATTACTACAGACTGCACTGCAAGTTTGTACCCTTCTTATCCCATTGTAATTGGGTCATCTGCTTTTGTCTTTTTAAGCTTAGAAACTGAAGAAACATGTCCTGTTGTGTTAGATTTGTAATTACATCAGTGTAAGAGAAGTACTCCAGTATCTAGGCTATGGTTTATTATTTAAATAGGTAAAAGCCTTTGAGTGCTGTGTTACTGAAGTGACAATGCTGAGTGGAAAAACCACATAAAAGCACTAGGAGTGGTTTGTGACTTGGAGGGGAAAATGCAATTAGCAATTTTCCAGGCTGGATTCCCCCAGTGGAATTGCTAATGTTGCAAACAAGCATTTATCCAAATCCAACTAAAACACCTTGGCAGTTGCAGAGGGTAAACAAAATTTTTATCACCCTTAGAAAAATGGATGTTATTTAAGTAACTATTAACAAATTTTTTATGATCTGTCAGGGGACAGCAGGAAGCAGAACAGGACTAAGTTAATTTTGCACGAATGATCAGAATGGAGAACATTGTGTGACTTTATAAGCACAGCAGGGATGCTCCACTAGATTTCTCATATTTGGCTAGTAACAAAAACTACACATTTTTTGACTAGCAGGTGTCCTTGACCTTAGTCAGCCTTAATTTGTAAACATCCTTTCTACAGCTGTGTGAGCTTTGAAGTGTCCAACTTCTCATCACTATCCAAGAGTTGACTTTAGCGCTTTCTTCTGTTCATCGTTGGAGTCTTCCAGGAGCCTGACAGTGCCATTCAAATTCTGTATTCTTCATTTGATGTCCTCATCATTGGACTTGTGCTGCAAAAAGGACGAATGATTATTCAGGGATTTCAGATTGCTAGAGAGCATAGATGGGATAAGATAGTTATATTTGCTGCAGCCTGTACTGTGATAGTGGTTTTCAAATTGGAAATCCTTTCTGCATGTAGAGATGTCTGTGCCACTCTGACCCATGATCTCCTTCTTCATCACAGTCTGTCTCCTTTTTCATGTCTTTTAAACCACAGAGGGGCAAAGGGTATTACAGTTGTGCCTGATAAGGAAGGTGTATTCCGTCAGCCAGCAACTAGATTTTTGGGAGAATACAGCATTACTATTTTCTTGATATATGTATTTCTTTGAGTTTGGGAGCAAAGAACATATCGTTTTTCTTCTGTAATGCAACTATTACATTGAGAGTGATATGTACCCAAGTCAGAAAGATGAGGGACCCATTTTTTCCTGCATCAGCCTTTGGTCTCTCCACTTTCTTTAGAATTAAGGATATAGATAAAACAATGGAAGCTTCAACACTGACTTGTGTGACACCAGTGTGTTGTCCCCATGAGATAGAATGTATTTTGAGGCACAGTATGTGTTGTTCTATGACTGGGTCATCACAAATGCAGGCAAGGACAAAGTAGTAAAAAAGGGTCTACCAAGGCAATGGACTTCTAACAAGTATAGATTAATTTTTTACCAAGTACAAATTCTAGCAGATCACAAAGTGGTCATTGAAATAAAAATAAGCTTCTAAATTATATGGTTGTTGTGTTCATATCTTGCTTTGTGAGCTATAAAACTGATTCTGCCTCTAGGAACCAGCTTCAGTAGAGCTGGTAGATCCTCTCCTTCCACCAATATACAAGCTAATTGTTGGGCTGCTTCGGGGTTTTGAATAATTGTTGATTTTGAAATGCAGGTGGCCCTCCAATCTCACTTTTATTTGCCAGTCTAAGGTGAGGGAAACTGCTTATAACCACAGAACCTGAAACATGGAGTGATTAGGATTGCATTTATTGTCTCTTTCAGGATGTTGTTCCACAGTGCTAAAGGCACTCCAGATTGACTTCAAGAAGCACAAACTCAGTGGAAATTAGCATTGCAGAAGACGGATTAAGTTTGCAGCTTTGTCAATTGCTAATTTCCTCTCTCTTTTTTTTTAACCTGTCTTGGCAATGGACAATAAAATCCTCATAATTTGTTTTACCAGAACTCCGTTGCATAGCAATGGATCAGCAAAAAAATGGCTTGAACTGTCTAGGTATGACAGATTAGAAAATATCTTTAACATATGAATTTATGTCAGATCATGGCTGGAAGAGATTTGGCCTGGATCAACAGAATTCACTGATAAAATCATGGGTGGTTACCAAATCTCGTGGTGGAAACTGCCACCATCAAATTCATCTATTTCCAGTGCTGTTCCCTAACGACATTTACCACATTTACCCTCACAGAATTTCCTTTTTTTCCCTCCCTACCTGCCCAGTTGCAGATTTGGAGGTCTGGGCTGTGATCTGGAAATCCCCGTCTGTGTTGACCCTGTCTCTGAGTCATGTTTTCTGGCTTCTGGTCCCAGGACTGGTTGACATCTTTTGGGCTGCACAGCTCTGACTTGAATCCCAGTGTTGCTCTGATGAAAAATAAATAAATACATTAAGGGATTTTATACTGTGAGTTCTTGGGAAAGAAATTTTAGAGTTAAGGTCTATGGGGTCAGTTTTTGAAATTGATAAATCAGTCTTAATTTTTTCCCAGTTGTGTTATTTCAAATTCTTGGATGCTAATTCAACACACAAGAAATCAAAGTTGTGCACGCCCCCTTACATCTCAAATCAATTAAATCTGCAAAATGCCTATAGACATATATTTCTGTGCAGCAAGTCAAGTGTGAATCTAAATGATATAATGCATTTTTCATGATGAAGTTCATAAACAGATCTAAGCGAAAAACTCTTGTGGGACTGTCTGGTATGTAGATGTGAAGTTGTAGTGGTCTGTTAAACATTTGAGATCAAAAATGTTTAAATGTAATTGTTCTGTTGCATTTGTCTGTCCAAATTTTGAATAATTCTGTAATGCGTTTCAGATGTAATGTCAGAAAATATAGAGAAGGATATTAACATGAAGAACTGAGAGATTTTTACAAGATACAGTATAAGAAAGAAAAGCTGTAGGCTGCTACAGTGCTATGAAGGTTCACTCTGCAGTTCACGAGGTTCTGTGGGAAAGTGAGTCTGTAAGTACAAAGACTGTGTATCTCTAAGCCCATGTTCCAGAAAATACATGTTTATATTTTAGTAATTCTGACAGAAAGCATGACATCATCCCTGCTGGGCAAAGCAATATTTGTAACCTCTTCACACAGGCTGTCCCTGGAGGTTCCGTTTTCCACATTGTTTAATTTGCGCAGAATAGATTATACCAAGTTCGTCTTTTTATCCTTCTGGGATCAGCTGGTGCTTTCCCCTATGAGATACTAATTTCAGTGAAAAGCAATTAGCAAATGAGACACTGATTTTTTTTCAAAATTTTCCATGAGCCTTGAATATAGTCACTAATAATTAAGGTGATTTTCTACTATAATGTCTTTGATGAAATTGAGTATTCTGTTTCATGGTATTCATGATTCAGCTGGGCTGAATTTGGTTCTGTTTCCACTGAACAAGCACTGAAATTTGTCTGTTCCATCTGCCCCCCGGCTGGAAATTTGTACTCAGGTGGACTCATGCTGGTATCAAGACTTTTCCCAGTGGATACAACTCAGTGTGTGTTTCATCCTGACTAATTTCACCCACCTAAAAGCTTGTTATTGACTCTAAGTATCTGCTACAGTCAGTGGAGACTGTGAGGGTCCTTTAGAGAATAATTCATCCCATCACAAGGAAAATGTCTGAAATAAGCTGGATACGTCTCGCTCTGACTGTACTTCTCTGCATCCACTGAGTGTGAAGGACATCCAGAGGGTTGTTTTAACTGTGCATCTACATTTAAATGACTAAAGTTAAGTCAGAAGGAGGTCTGAGGGTCTAAAGACCAGAATACAGGCTTGCAACCTGGGGCCACCATGGCTTGCTCAGTCCACGGCTAAATATTAAACACAGTATGTTTCATATACAGATATATGTTAAGACCGTTAAGTGCTTTTACCTATTTTAGCCACCTTCTATCCTGCGGGTCCTGCTTGTGATTGATTTCTCTAAAATGAGTGGAAGACAAGCTGCTAGAAGTGTTCTGAGTTCCTGTCCCACAGGATCCTGCATCTTCCTCACACTTTCCACACTGTACGCCAGCCCAGATGTGGCCAGGCAGTGAAAGCACAGTGCGGATTCTCCTTTGATGGTGGTACATGAAACGTGCACATGCAGTCCAACTTGCACCGTGTCTGATCATGAAAACCATGTTGCTTTATTACATGTGTTCTAACATGTGCAGAAATACAGCATATAAATATAAAAAGAGTGCTCAGCTTCTAGTCAAATCCTTGGATGGTGCATCATGGATGATTAGTGTAAACCTTGCATTTACATCATCTTGACAACATGTTCTTACTTACTATGCTGGAATGAAAGAATACATCCAGCCTCCACATATGGGGTACATATG
This sequence comes from Limosa lapponica baueri, assembly GCA_002844005.1. NCBI lineage: Eukaryota > Metazoa > Chordata > Aves > Charadriiformes > Scolopacidae > Limosa > Limosa lapponica. Next base: position 737,264 of record KZ505753.1, on the reverse strand, counting down.
CTGTAAAAAGGGCAATTTTGCTGAATTGGTTTTGTTGAGTAAATTACTAAGGCATGACGTTGATTATCTAAAGGGGAATGCTAGCCTGAAAATTAATAATGTAACTTTACAGGCTCATTTGCTGCCCAGGTGAATTTCACTAGAGAGGCTTCAAGCAGTGAAAGTGCACGTGCATGTGATATATAAAATGCACCTGTTGAAATAATGTTTCTTTTCCTAGATGTTATATTACAGGGGCATGAACTAAATTCACTTCTAAAAATCCTACCCCAATTTAAATGCCTGTTCCCCCTCTGCTCTCCTGTTGATCTTAATAAAAATCTCTTCATTGAGGGGACTGGTTATTAGGGGAACAAATAAACTACCCATAGCCAGGAGTACGTATATAGCACTTTTCATCCATACATCTCAAAGCAATTTGCAGTAAGAGGGCATGTATCCCATTCTGCACATGGTGAAACCAGAAATTCAGAGACTCAAGAAGAAAGTCATCACAGAAGGCTTGAAATACAGTGCTGCTTTTTTTCAAGCACTGCTTTTATGTAGTAGATGTAATGTCTGTACACAAATGCAGTCATGTAAACAGGGTCCCTTTAATGTGTGATATGTACAGCCAGTGCTGGGAGGGGTAAGAGAAACAGGAAAGAGTGAATGGTTTTTGCTTAAGTTTTGATTACTGTGAGTTCAGTGAGAAAATCCATTCCTTCCTCCTTCAGTTCCTCTTTATGACCCTCACACAAGACTGGTTATAACAAATGGATTGCTGTCAGCAGCCCGTAGAAATGAAAGGGTAGCAGGACAAATTATTTTTCCACTTGATCTTCGAAAATAATTAATGCTAAAATTTTTATTGCAGCATGTACTTGTATCAGTCTTTGTTGGAAATTATAATGCATCACATATGGTTTGAACAGCAGACGTTGGTCCATTGCATTAACATTTTCATTGGTTTCTCCTCAGGGCTGATACTTCGTGCTTCTGAGAGTTGCAGGGTCATCTCCACATGCAGAAAGGTCCCATCTCATCACCTATCCCAGGCTGATAAAACAGTAGGCACACGTTAGTGGATCCGGCTGTGGGAGGGCCAGTGGAGAGCAATGGGAAGTCTCTGCCTGTTCTTGCACAGTGATTTTCTTCAGTTGCCAAGCTCTGTTAAATAAACAGCCTATGCACCAAGCAGGAATTTCACTTGTACAAGGAGGCTTTTCTTTGAACCTTTCCAGGTGGGAACGTTTTCTAGCACAAGGCTCTTATTTAATGTTCACACTGCCCAAAGGCCACAATCAGCACTTCTGTGCAAACTTCAGAAGACATAATCCCTGCCTTAAACACCTCATGGTCTGAGTGTGCAGCAGTGCCTGATGGGGAGTGGAGTGAGTCCTACAGATGTCACCAAGGTGACAGGTGCCTGGCTTGCTATGTCCAGTCACTTCCCTTATTAATTCAGTGGACTTATGTATTTGCTTTGGGTCTCTTGTGTCTGGCAGGGAAAGGGCAGGAGGCTGGAAACACCAAGAAAGAGAACATGGAGCAGGAGACAGAAAAAGTGCCAGTGGGAGACAGAAAATGAGGACCAACATGGGAGAGGAAATTGGAGCAGAAACCATTCTTCCAGGAAATTGGAGCAGAAACCATTCTTCCAGTAAAATAAAGCCCCTGTTAGTTTTCCAGTTTTGACCATCTGTTTTCAGAGGCTGTGACACCCACTGGAGTAGACAACAAAGGTGGCAGGTGTTCAGTCTTGTTCAGTTTTGTTTTCAGCTCTTACAGGTGATAACTTTTCTGTTTCCTCCTTCTTGGATGTCTGAGGCCTAAGGTCGTTTGGGAAGGGTGTGACGAGCTAAGAGGGAGTCCAGAAGGAGAAAATGCCTCTAGCATCTAGAAGGACAAAAACTCCACTAGTACTACCAGCATCAGAATATATGCAGAGACCTCATGTCCCTGACCTAGTGGGGTTAATTATTAAGTTTACAGTCTCTGGGAGATGCAAACAGTTTTATGTCTACTCATTAAAGTACATTATGACCAATGGCTTTATTAGCTCATCAGAAATTATTTCTTCTGCCTGTAGTATGACAACTCTCTTGCACGTCTTCCATGAGGAATGCCACACAGAGGTTTGGGCAAAAGACAAAAAACACAAAGAGACCAAGGGAGCTGAGATGGCAACATGCCTCAGAGACCAAGTTGACCCTGGAGGCCACTTCCGAGCCTGGACTCTTCTGCTGAAGAGATAACACAGCTGTAGATATGGTCTCCAGAGCTGTCTTGAGCACCAGATCATGCAGTTGGTTAGAAAACAGGCGCAGACACCTGGACATAAGGCAGATTGCCAGCCCAGCCCAGCGTTAGCTCATCAGCTTTAGACTAAGACCTGGTTAAGGTGGCCCACACTAGTATTCCCAGATGACGTTCATGCCTTGAGGGTGGTCTTTGCCTGCCTCTGTACCTCCAACTGCACAGCTATGAAGTAACCAGCAGAGCACAGCTTGGGATCGTCTGCTCCAGGCCATAACACACAGTGAGAGTAAGCGGGATTCAGCCTTGGAAAGCCATTCACCTCTTGGCTTTCCCTTTATTTCCTTTCTTTTCACTCTCCCCAGGTAGGAATTTTATTGGAAACAAGTAAGAGGTGAGGGAAAAGAGTGAGGGCAGTCCAGTGGCTCATATAAGGAGCTCCTTCATTACTGTATTGCTGAAAAATGTTACTGAAGTGGCGGGCTCCAGGAGGTATATAGGGATAAGGATCTTAGCTGGAAGCCTGCTTCCTTACCAATTCCCAGAAATTAACAGAATTTAAGCAATAATCGAGTACATTCAGTACCATATGTCAGAGCATATTGTAACACACAGAAAAGGGGGCCTTATTATGCTTTGTGCTGCAGTGTCTGAGGCACTTCAGTTCAACGCCTCTCTTTGCTTATTCAAATCACATCAGAGAAAGAGCAAAATGCTACGTCAGCCCCGGGCCAAAAGTTATTGGCATTGATTTCAGGGCAGTTCTTTCATGTGGGGAAGGTGTGGTCACCCATTGGCAAAAGCACCCTGACGAACCCTGAAGACATGAGTTCAGCCTTGCAACACACATAACATTTTCCCTCTCCCCTTTCCCTGCGTCTGACCCAAGTGTGAAAGAGTACCTGGATGCTGAGGGGTAAGGTGGTGGCTGCCTGGGTGGTGGGTGTGATCTTTCCCTCTGTGGTGTTGGCTTCTGAAACTGGCTTGTGTTTCCTGATGGGCTGTCTGAGTCTGTCAGGCCTTTGACTCTCAAGGTGCTCCGTGATTTTTAGAATTGCTGTGCACTCTACTATAGTCAGGACTGTCTTTAACTTCTCTGATCATTTTTTAAGCTATCAGAGGAGCTTTTTCGAAGGGAACTCCAAGCACCCAGTGGAAAAGGAGCTGTAATTAGTCTCTTCTTTGCTGGCAGCAGTTCTGGATGTTGGGATTACATGTGGGTTATGCCACAGTGGGACAGTGTTGACCGATGTTTGATTATATACTCTTAATTTCTGCAAGTGTATCTCTGTGTTACACAACCAGCAAAACCACCCCAGAATCTGTGGGTAACCGGTTTACTGTATATCACAGATAGACTGAATTCATTGCGGCCACGAAGAAGAGGTTGAAGGTAGTGATGGTCAGAAGACAACTTTTGGACAATCCTTAGATTTCTGTTGGCATACAAAGTCTTCAGAGTGAAAACAGATTTTACTTCGAGGCTGATTTGTGTCCTTTGTGTGTATTTGGTTTATGTGGCAAGGTTTTGGTTGTGGTGGGGGCTACAGAGGTGGCTTCTGTGAGAAGCTGCTAGGAGCTTCCCCTATGTCTCACAGAGCCAGTGCTAGCCAGCTCCAAGAAGGACCCACCATTGGCCATCACTAACAGTGGTAGTGCCTCTGGGATAATATATTTAAGAAGGGGGAAAGAAAGCTGCGCAACAGCAACTGCAGCCTGAGAGAGGAGTGAGCGCATATGAGAGCAACAACCCCACAGATGCCAAGGTCAGTGGAGAGGAGAGGGAGGAAGTGCTCCAGCCGCCAGAGCAGAGATTCTTCTACAGGCCGTGGTGAAGACCATGGTGAGGCAGGCTGTCCCCGTGCAACACATGGAGGTTAATGGTGAGCAGATGTCCACCTGCAGTTCACGGACGACCCCACACTGGAGCAGGTGGGTGCCCAAAGGAGACAATGATCCTGTAGGAAGCCCATGCTAGAGCAGGCTCCTGGAAGGACCTGTGGACCCACGGAGAGAGGACTGGAGCAGGTTTGCTGGCAGGACTTGTGACCCTGTGGGGGATGCACACCGGACCACTCTGTTCTTGAAGAACTGCACCCCATGGAAGGAACCCACACTGGAACAGTTCATGAATAACTGCAGTGTGTGGGAAGGACCCACATTGGACAAGTTTGTGGAGAGCTGCCTCCCATGGGAGGGACCTCATGCTGGAGCAGGGGAAGAGTGTGATGAGTCCTCCCCCAGGGAGGAAGGAACAACAGAGACAAAGTGTGATGAATGGACTGCAACCCTCATTCCCCATCCCCCTGTGCTGATGGCAGGGAGGAGGTAGAGAATTCAGGAATGAAGTTGAGCCCGGTAAGAAGGGACAGGTGAGGGGAGGTGTTTTTAAGATTTGGTTTTATTTCTCATTATCCTACTCTGATTTCATTGATAATAAATTAATATTATAATTTTTTTCCCCCAAGTTGAGTTTGTTTTGCCTTTGATGTAATTAGTGGATTATCTGTCCCTGTCCTTATCTTGACCCAAGAGCTTTTCATTGTATCTTCTCTTCCCTGTCTAGTTGAGGAGGGGGATTGATAGAGTGGCTTTGGTGGGCACCTGGTGTCCAGCCAGGGTCAACCCACCACACAGTGCAAATATCACCTACATAAATTCTACTAAATACTTCCCCTCCAGGACGTGATCCCTGATCCTCAGGTGGAGCTGCTTGTGCTCAGAATGCTATGGGCATTTGATTCCTACAGGGTACCATCCCCTCTGCTTTGCATTTGATTCCCGTAGGCTCCATGTAGTGTCACCTAAGACAAAATTATGATTTTACTTATTCCCCCACCTCCTTTCCCAGTGTTAAGTTTGCATGAGAACTGTGCTGCATACCTATGCTATGGGATGTAAACAAGAGGTTGTGCTGCATGCCCTGGGATGTGACATGAAGGTGCACAGCCAGCTGAAGAGACCTGAAGGACTTCTTTGTAAGGCACATGGAAATGAACCTGCTGCAGCCTTATCCGTCATCCATCATAGGACCTCAGTTTGGAGGGGTCCTTAGTTTCAACTATCTCCAGATGTACAAGTCAAATGCTTTTTTCTAGCTGATTCACTGCAAAAGAGAACCAGGGAGTAAAACAACGTTTAGGCAGTTTGTATGATCAGTGGTTTGGGGTCCGAAAAACAGCTGGGGAACTCTTACTTACTTGAAGAGCAATGTACGGTGAAGTATGGGTACATCTATTCTGTGCACCAGGAAAGGATTCAGACATCCTGCAGGGAAGAGCTGGCTTGAGCTGCCACGTTGACCATGCAGCAGTGCCTAGACATCCCCATGAAAACGATATGTGAGCAGCAGGACCTCTTAGCTCAGCCTCGCTGCTGCTACTGCCTGGTTTCTGTGCTCAGTGGTAGCTCTGGGTTAGATTCTCACAGACGTTCCCTCAGACAAACAGGCCCAACCTAACTAGTAGTTCAGGCTCAATAGAAAGACATAAAACCAGATATCCTGGGCCAGAGCAAACAGCAGTCTAGCCCAGTGTTTTATCTTGGATGGTACCAAATGGACTCAGCTAGGAAACTATACAAAATATCACAAAAATAGAGAGATATTTTCACAAATGTCTTTCCAGTCTTCAGCAATTTACAGCTTGTTGTCCTGCCAAGCCAGAGGCACCATCTGTATATTTAGTTGCCTTTGATAGATTATGAATCTCTCCAGCCTCCTTGTGAAGATGTGTGATCTTTTGGCACCCATGATACCCATAGCGAGGAGCTCTGCAGATTAAACAGCTTCTGGTGTGAGGAAAAGTGTTCTTCATTTGGTCTGAACCTGTTTCCAGATAATTTCATTTTATATCTTCTGTGTCTTGTGTGTATTCAACAGGCAGTGTACATTCAAACTGCATTCATCCTCTTCCTGATTTTGTAGGATCCCATCAAATCTCCTTCTGGCTATCTTTTTCCAGTACGAAGACTGCCACCTCTCTTAGGCACTGCTTGTACAGAAGCTGTCCTGTGCAGCTTGAATACCTTTTATTATCTTTTGGTATTGTTTTTTGAACCTTTTCCAGTCTATTACATATTTTTGTGACTGGGATGCCAGGAGACCACACGACACAACTTTCCGGACACAAATGCATAGACACACACAGTGGCAGAGAGATGGATTCTGGTTTTCTTTTTCCTAATAATTCTTAAAACTTGTTTTTCTTTGTAATAGACTGTGGCACTGAGAAAATATCTTCATGGAACTACCCAGTTATAAGAAAGCTGCTGTCTGCTCTCAAGATTTGGGAGATTTCTGTAACCAGCTCTAATTAGTTTAAAATGTTCATTGCAAAATACTATTTTGACACAGGAAATGTGGGATAATTAATTAGTAATTTCACATTTCTTGTACAGTAGAACCAGATGACTCAGGTGGAAAAGAAAATGACCAACACTAATCAAGTATCAATGCAAAACTACAAATTGCCGGAGTGTCAATACCTTGCAACTGAGGTTAATCAAGCAGCAGTTAATCAAAACAGATTTCCCTCATCACATTTCTCTCGTCTTTTTCTAGGAGTATAAACTTTGGAAATTATTTGACTCAAGAAGGGGTGGTTTCCGTGGTGTTAAGATGTCAACTTATGACACATGGTTTTCCAACAAAGGCTCTTTATTTTAAACAGATGTAAAGAAAGTAGTGAAAAATAAACTCACAAACATTGGTTATAGAAATGGACAAAATACTGGAATGGCTCCCTTGAGTAGGTTCAGAACTGTTTTTCAGAAATCCTGAACTCAGAAGTCCCTTTTCTGCTATTCCTGCCTTTCATACTCCTACTGTAGCAGGCCAGATGAGGATGCTAGACCCTGGGCCGTATTCCCCTGTATGTTGAAGAAACTTTCATTTCTCCATGGTGGGAAAGCCCCAAACACTTGATAACAAGAAGCATTCAAGGATGGCCATGTTGCTTCATTTGTGTTATGGATAAAAACATAAATCCTTTTGGAGGGTAACCACGATCCAATGACATTTATTTGTGCTCAGAGGGTACCAGAGCTAGATTTAACTCAGTGAACTGAAGACCTGTGATGGTGCAAGCTTCACTGGTAGCTGCACAAGCTATTTCAGCATGTTTGTCAGGAGGAAGCTGGCCAGCGTTGCTTGTTTAATGTTAGTGCATGGGGCTACGAGCTGCCCAGGGACCTCAGGCCTGCCATGGGGACACCCCTGCAGGTGGGGACCTCCGAGGTTCACACATCCAATCCAACACACTCAGCAGAGTGCCTGTTCTGCCCATGCTCTCTGCCAGCTGGTGTCAGAGCAGGAAGCTGGTTAGCCACATTAATAGGGTGCTCAACCTGACGCAATGAAGCCCTGCTGAGAAATAATGTATAATAACTCAGAGGCAGCACTAAGATAATGCGTCTATAAGGCTTCTGGGCTGCAGCTGGCTTGCATCCGCCTAGCTCACAGCACGCACAGGGCGGCACACAGCTGCTGCCATTCTTTGCACATTGCTTGTATAAAAGGATCTCCAAAAAGCTCAAAATTAGCTAAAGCTCATTGTAAGAGCTCTAATGACAGCTAGTTAAAGTCTGGCTTTGAAAGAGCCTTGCTAGTTTTAGCTCAGAATCTCTGGCCACTGAAGGCTCCATCTGTTAAGAAATTTTCAACCTTTCCCAAGGGTACAGGGTCCTATTATCTTTTATCCATGGGACAAAGTTTGCTAAGGAGCTATAAGTCAGGTCTGCATGTAGGTTAAGTCCATGGGTATCCGCTTCACACTGTCAGTTTGTGTGATAGGAGCTTTGCTCTTATCCCTGGTAGACACCATCTCCACAGCAGGAACAGGTAAACTGAGGGAGTAATTGGCACAGCTAATCAGTCTGGCAAAAGGTGAGTTTATCTTGGATAACGCTGACTTTGCTCTTATTTTTCAGGCTCTCTATAGAACATAGAAAATGATAAGGCTGTTAAATGGACCACTTGAACTCAACTGAAAAGTCTACTTTGGTCAGATATAGTATCATCTTCAAGGGGCACATTCTGCAAAGAGCAATTGCTGGTTTACTTCCCTATTTGGAAGCTGGTTTATTAGCGGAAAAGGGACTCAGAGGGCTGTAGAGCCCATTTCTTCTGCCCCTCTCCTCCCCTAGTACCGCTCAGCCCTGAGTGCCCTTTCCCATTTCCCTGCTGTGATTGCACTGACTGGCTTCTCCCTGTGCAGGGTCATGTCACACCAGCCCAGGGCCAGCACTGCTGCTTCTTTGCGTGTTTGAGGGACTTTTACCCCCAGGCAGCTGCTGAGACCAGAGCCCAGGCTTTTGTGTGCATGTGTCTGGCCTCTCTTCATTCCATGTAAACCTTTAATGAGGCAGAGTTGAGAAAGGAAGTGCACAGGGGATAGTGATGGTGACGTCCTGCTAGCAAGTGTCAGCTAGGTGTGTCACACCTTCCTGGAGATCATCTAACCCCTAGCTACAGTCTTGGTCAGACAGCTTCTCCCTGGGCGAACGCTTATGACTGAGAGAGATCAAGTTGAGCACGTTTGTAATTAATTCAGTACTGTTGTGTGACAAAACACAATAGCTTTGTATGAGGCTTTAAAATAAATCTCTTGCACTAGCAGAGCCTAGTAATTGAATCAATATACAAGTGGGGCTGGAGAAGCACGATGAAGAAGTTTGGTTCCAGGTTAAATGTGAAACAGATGTTCCCCGACCCTCTCCCCTTCCCGCCTTGCTGCCTCCCTCTTTGTCCCTGCCAACTGCAGGCATGAAGTGCTCCTAGCTTAAAACAAGAAAGAAAAAGAAAAAAAGAAAAATTAGAAAGCAATTGCATAATTCTTTGGCAGTGTTAACAATGAGTTGTTGGTAGTTGAGAGCAAGGCATCCAATTTGTCAGGGCAAATGGCAGTGACTCTGAAAGGGTCAGGAGGGGGTGGGTATTGTTGGGTGTGAAGTGATGAAGGAGACAGTCAGAGCCCCCTGGGAGCGGTTCCTCTCACCCAAAGTTTGCAGAGGGGGCTTGGGGAACCAGTGATGGCTGTGTCCAGTGCTGCAACAGCATCACACAGAGACCAGGCTTTACAGCTCTTGGGAACCTTCCCTGCGACCCAGGATAGAACCAGGTCATGAAAGAGAAGTCAAAGTGGAGTCTTCTGGCATGAAAATGCCCTGTGATGGCTCTACTAGAAAGCTCTGGAGGTGCCAGGAGACTGGACTCACCCCACAGAAGACAGACTCTGGCATGAGTCCAGTGATGTTCCTGCCCAAGAGGGGAGTAGAGGCATCGAGGAAGGTGGTAAACATCAGTGATGGCTCCCATTTTGGGAAGGTGTGAGCAGATGAAACTGCCCTCCTTGCCTGCACCCAGGGATGCGAGTAGGAAACCTGCATGTCACATTTTGAGTATCTAAGAAGGAAGGCACTTTGAACCAGGAACTGCTTGCTGGGTTTTTGTAAAGTTTCCAAAAGCACAGGAGGAGCCAGTCTAAGAGTGATGGTTGTATGGTTTCCAATTCCTTGTTTCTTAGTGATTCAGTAAGTCTTGGTAAAGTGGTACAATCCCTGCTGGATATTCCTCAGGCTGCTTTACTTCGCTCTCCACAATCTTCATTTTCCTTGGTTCCTTCTGTAGCCCAGGATCAATCTGCATCACCATTCCCGTGGAGGTGGTCAACGTCAAAGCCCAAACAGCCCTGGTGTACGAGGACTAGGGCTGACCTCCAATCCTCTCTGCTCCTACTGATGTTTCTTTTCCCAGTCAAGGCAAATTCTCCATCTGTCGTAGTGAAAGCACATGAACACACACCTCTTTTTGATAAGATCCAACTGGCAGCTACTCTTTACCCTTCTCAAACTTGCTTAGCTGTGTTAGACCTACAGCTTACGGCCTGGAGTAATACATGAGAAATAAGTCTATCCTCAGTTCATATCCAAGGGTCAGAGTAGATTTGCTTTGCTACATCAGACAAATTACTTTCTTTGCCACAATCTCTTGCCCAGGTAGAATGATACCACTCTATGGCAGTGAGATATTAACTCTGGGTATTATACCTGTGATTAAAGTAAGGGGAAGTGCCAGCATTTAGGAATTTGATGGAGGAGGACAATGAGAGCCAAGAGTGAGCATAATGTCAGGGAGCTGTTAATGTCAGTGAGTTCCCCATTGTATTCATGGACAGTTTATAATAATTTATTATTCTGCTACCACTGATGTTGATACTAAACAAGTTTCTTCTTTTTTTTTTTTTTTTACTTTATTCTTTGTGATATTTTTACAAGGAACTGTCACACCGTTTCTAAACCTCCATTTGATGAAGGTAAACAAGAAAGGTTCTCCACCTGCTTCAGTACCTTAGTGTGAAATTCTCTTTCCTGAAAACAGGTATATTTATCTAAGCAGAGAACTCCATTTAAGGTCTCACCTATGCCATATACAATGTTATTAATGATTCTCTGAACCTGATGGTAACACATAGTGTCTTGTAGACTGTTGTGTTTTTCTTCCACTTTTGCATTTCTCTGACTATTGCATTTTATAAAGGCCACGTTATTTTGATAGTTTTGAGTTTTCTTAGGACTTACCAGAATACCAGGATCTCTTTCATACCATTTTCACTCATAATCCCTCCAGATTGTGATATCAGTGTCAGGTGGTGGACTACGTACATGACCTTGCAACAACACCTATGTGTTCTCTAATTTTCCTAAGACTAGTATATCCAGTGTGATGGCACCGTCTGTATTGTAGATGGATTCCCAGCTTTTTGTTGATGGGAAATTTTGTTAGCACCTTCCCAATTATTTTACATATGGAGCTGATCTAATATGTTCAAAGGTGATCCTTCAAGGATACCACTAACAACATCCCTTTCCAGAGCAACCCGTGCTTTATCAGTCATCTCCATCTTGAAAATATTTTATTAATCTCCTTATTTGAATTAATATTCCCTACATAACAATGTGTAAATTTGTCTTCTGAAATTAATGATATCTGTATTTTCTTCACCTAGAAAATCAACCATTTTACTGAAGAAAAATATCAGATTTGGTTTTTACATTCAACTTTTCATAGAACCATATTGTATTTAATCTTTTTTTGCAGTCACGTAGCTACCTTTTCTTCATGTTTGTCCTCCTATAAGTGTAGCATAACTTTGAAGTCAGAGTAGCAAATCAATAATCACATAGATCATATTTCTTCTATTTTTTGAACACTGGCAAGAGATTTCCTACTGTCCACCACTATTTCAGTGTACTTGATTTGATGATTCTGTTAAATATCCTTGATGCTGGACCTGTACTTTGTGTGACAATTTTCCTACGTTTCTGCATGGAGTCTATTTGCCTTCTCCGCACCCAATCGAGATATTTGAAGTTAGTGTCTACCGTTGATATGCTGCTTTCCTTTTCCATCCACGTGCTCTGATTAGTCATTCTGACTTTCTCATCATACTCTGTATCACCTGTCATGTTGAAAATTGAGGTAAAATGTCATTTAATTTCCCAGGGCTGCTAAGATTATCTTCCACCTCAATCTCTAGCCATACTACTACATTGCTTCTTGTTTTTCTTCCCTTATTTTTAATTCTGCTTTGTATTTGTATGGATAATGAAGCTTTTGTTATTGATTTTAGTACCTCTGGAAGGTCAAGTCTGGCTTGTGTTTTGGCAAAATGTGTTGTGCTTGTGGAGCTCTAACTGTCATTCTGCACACAAAGAAAAGTGTAGGTAAATTTCAAGCATCTCATTCAAAATCCCCATTTCCCTTTTCTGCCTGTTTTTCTAAGGGAGAGCAGAATCTACTGTCAGTTTTTCTGCACGGAGATAGTCTTGAGTTAGAGAGACCTTTCATTTGAAGTGACCTGTCTCAAATTATTTCTAATACTCTTCCCTATATCATAACGCACTTAGAAAGACCCCCTGCTCAGTGAAAATCAATGATTTTCATGGGGCTTGGCTCATGCTGTTAGTGAATAAACAGCCTCCAGAAAGCTGCATTAATGTAATGTTAGGACACTGAAATTTTTGGAAAGCCGTGAAAATAAGAAGTCCATCATGACAGGATGAGCAGCACGAGACCTTCAGTACATACAGCCTGATGACAAGCTCCAACTTTGCCTGAATTAAAAAGTGCAGGGAGAGCTGTCTGAGTAATTTCTCAAGTGTGTTCCCTTTGCTTGTGTTGAGAGAAAGGACACGCTGTTTGCAAAAAGATCATGAAATCAGAAAGCTGCAGTCTTTTCTGTCTCCTGAGGAAAATTTCAGCATTGGCTTCCCATTAACCAAACAGACAATGCTAGAAACAGTTAAGTATCAAAAAGGCATTCTGCAATAGTCCTGGCTGCCATCATAGAGAAGGTCTCAGTAGACATATCATTTTATAAGGAGCTGGAAATAAGGAACTAGAATACCATGTTCCTTCTGAGCCTCCATTAAGTTCAGCATGTTCCAATGCCATGAAACTAGAAGGAGTGTTACTTTCCCGTTTTTTACTTCCCAGCTGGTTTTAAAACCTCTGCACAGTCCATCCAGGTCTTGCTCATCTGTAAAAATGAGAGCACTGTCTCTCTATCTTACAAGTTCTGTCAATATATACATATATTCATACATACATATAGAATCATAGACTCATAAGATTATTTATGTTGGAAAAGACCTTTTGAGATTATCAAGTCCAGCTGTAAACCTGACACTGCCAAGTTCACCACTAAACCGTCTCCCTAAGTTCCACATCTACACATCTTTCAAACACCTCCAGGGATGGTGACTCCACCACTACCGTGGGCAGCCTGTTCCAATGCTTGACAAACCTTTCAGTGAGGAAATTTTTCCTAACATCCAATCTAAACCTCCCCTGGCATAACTTGAGGCCATTTCCTCTCATCCATCACTTGTTACTTGGGAGAAGAGGCTGAACCCCACCTCGCTACAACATCCTTTCAGGTAGTTGTAGAGAGCGATAAGGTCTCCCCTCAGCCTCCTTTTCTTCAGCTAAAGAACCCCAGTTCCCTCAGTCACTCCTCATAAGACTTGTTCGCCAGACCCCTCACCGGCTTTGTTGCCCTTCTCTGGACGTGCTCCAGTACCTCAATGTCTTTCTTGTAGCAAGGAGACCAAAATTGAACACAACATTCGAGGTGCAAAGATGTTCCAGAAACTGATCCAGATTGCAAAATAAATGGAAGAAATTTCCCATGGTGCAATTTCTGGAGGAGTCTAATTTCTCACTTATCACCTGAGAAAAGCACACTTCTGGGTTTGTCTGCATTTTCTATGTAACCTGATTGTTTGCCTTAACTTTCAACCGGCTAACAAAGCACAGCAAACATGCCTTATATGATTCACATGGTGATTTTTTTAAGCATCTGTTTTAAATCACTTATCTGAGAGTCCGAGACACGGTCAAAAGTTGGCAAGGTGGCAGCCAGAATTGCATCTCATTAATTAATTGGCTTAGAGCATGTGGGAGGATGTGAAATCATTCACATGCGGTGTTTTTCAGAGTGTGCTTTCCCAACTTGAGCTAAATGGATCTACATGAAAAGCAAATGCAGCAGCTAACACACACTCAGCACAACCCCATGTAGCACTCCATAGTGGTACCGATCCAGAGGGAGAGTCTTGGCTGGGACACTGGGTTGTCCTGAGCTAGTAGAAAAGCAGGTCATTGCCAAGAGATGTGGAAAACAGCATTTTTATCAACTCCAAGCAGGCAGAGAGGGAGCAATTGAGAGGTTTTTGTAGTTGAGACATTTCCCATGAAAAGCTGGTGTTCCTGCCTCAGACTGTTAACATTGCCACCAAACTGGGACAAGGAAACCCCCTTGGTGTCAGTCTCAGAACTGATTTAGGAACCACAGGAATCCCAGTCCCAGGACCTCTGGTCTTCTTTTACTTGATCTTCAGCCACTGCAGCACTAGAATTACCTCATAACACTTAGGGGAAATTTCTGAGCTTTTTCCTGAGAAATTTCTCATTGTTATAATCTCTAGAATTCAAGCTAGATAGCAACTAAGGTGCCTTCCTATACATGTACTCTGGTAACTTCCACCACATGACCATAGGAATTTTCAAAAACTTATGCTACGTGCGTGAATCTGAGCAAAAATGATAAATATATTTATTTTCAATGGCATGAAAAAGCAACTGGGAAAAATATTTAAATTAATAGTGTTTGTATAATATTAAAACCTCTGCTCCTCTTTCAGGAAATGAGAGCACCTGTATAAACATTTGATCTGGAGAAGTTAAAGGTCACATTACCACGACGTAGTCCATGGCCTCTGAAGGTTAAAATATCCTTTTACAAACAAAATATCCTTGCCTTGAAGAGGTTGGGCAGGTATTCCCTTGGCTGCTGTTGCAACCTTTGGCCTCAGTCCTACAAACACTTACACACATGCTTAATTTTAAGCATGCAAGTATCTCTACTGTACAGCTCAGAGGGGTGTTATGAGGTTCCACTTATTAGTTCTTGGGTTTTCTGACACTGAACACTTGATGTTTCCTAGTTCTCTGGTTACTGGGACTGTTGTAGACCCAAAAGAAGACAACGCAATCCACAGATTCTCTGCTACCCAAAGAAACCCCACAGTTAGCTCTGAGATGGAGCTTCAAAGAAATTGGCTCTTTCAGCAGCCAGTTCTTATAGGAGTTTTTTCCTCACGTGCCTTCTCATGGTGCCAGTTTTTCAAATCAAATACAATGCATTATAGTTATGAAGTAGCCATTTTGTGATTAGGTACTGCATACTACATTTTCTCATTTTATATTTGGTATTTTTATATGCTTTCTTTCTAAGTTACTCTTGAGGGTTTGATTTTAGCTTCTAGTTGCACAGAAGAAGCTTTGCAACAGCTCCACTAATAGTCTTAGAGTGATATTTTTCAAATGCCAGAGTGATTTAGGAATCTAGTTTCCAAGTGACTTGGATGCTAATACATCTAATTTGAGCCTTCAAACCTTATTTGAAGTCACATGCTTTGATAATATCTTTGGATCTGATCTACATTTTAGTGAATAGTGTTTCCTCTCAAATAATGTTTTGTAACCCTTCTGGTTACTTTTCAGATACCTTATACCATCTCGCTTGTACCTTCTGTTATTTTTATTTCCTCTTACACATGGCAATAATACAACTATGACAGATTACCAGATTTCTGAGTTCCTGGAATCAACACATTTGTGATACCTACACTGAAGTTCACATCATTGCACTCAATACAATTTGAGCTTTCCAAAGGAAGGCAAGGGACCTCAGCAATAAAACTTGTCTCCTGGCTCACAGTAGCTCTGTGGCATTAACCAAGCTGTGTGGTGGAATATAGGCCAGAAAAAACATGGCTCATTTTAACAGAGAGGAAAAAACTCACAGCTGAGGTAATTCCCCCAATATTTGTAAGACTCCACCCTGTTGCCTGAGAACCCATATCACACTCATATCATCTGTCTTTCAACAGGACATACCAGCCACCTGGAGTGGGTTGCAGGTGGGTGCCCGCACTGGTGCTGTCTCCAGTAGAGTCATACGGTATCAGAAGTTTTCTGCTTTGACCACATTTAAATCATTTATCAGAACAAAATAAACTTTTCTGTTAAAATGCCTGGCTATGGTTTCTTACTTTTTGGCACCTAGGTGGAGTGAACTTTTTAAAGATCAAGTTGGCAGATTGTTTTAGTGCTGGCTAGGTCCTAGTGTCTCCATAGAGCAGTTGCTGAAGCAGCTGGGCTGTCAGTGCTGGATGCCGCAACACACTGGTGAAGAGTGGAGGTGAGGTGACAGGCTTAAATGCTTATTAAGGTGCTGCTAAGTGGGAAGGCGATGAAGGGCAGCTGCTCTTAGCTCTGCTGGTAAGCTGCCTCTGCCTATTGCTCTCCCCCACCCCTCACCATAAACATCTGCATAATTTCCAAAGGACTTATATTTCTGCAGTATAAAATGTACTTGTGGCATGAACTCAGTCTGTCCTGAGGGTCTTTGCATCTGTTACTGCGCATTCAGGAATGATCTTGCTATCTTTTGTGCGGTTTCTCTGCTACCTCACATTCATCGCCAGAAAAAAAAAAATCCCCAAACAACCCAAACCCTACTCTGGCTGACTGCAAACATCTGCCTAATCAGTGTTTCACTGAGGTTATTTAGCTTCATAGCTTCATGTTCAGCTTATTGCTGCAGTGAAGATCTTACTGGTCCCTTCTTTGATATATGGAAGGGGTAAAATCAATTTCTTTGCCCTCTGGGGTATAGTTACATTATTTGCATGGAGATTCCCTTTGGCAAGCGGAACGGTATGTCCCCAAAGAAATCATCAGGTCCAGCATTAGCTGAATTTTCTAGTTTGTAAGAATGTGGCAGTGAAAATTTCCTGTAGTGCTACAATTTGCATCTCAAAAGATGCCAGGTTTAACTGCCACATGTATGTCTTGGTTTGGAAGGCATAAGATCTCCTGATCGCAATGTGTAAAATAGAGAGCTATGATTTCTAGTCCTCTTTCTACATACTTCTTGCATTTTTTTCTGAGGTTCAGACATGAGCTAACAAGACACACATTCTTAGAGGACAACTGTCTTCTCCTGCATGTGGTGGTTCAAAAAAGATACCAATCTATCTAATTCAAGTCTCTAAAACCATGAGTTGTTTAGGTTTGCTAGTGTTTTGACTGTCTTACAGAACTTTTTACTTCCTTTTTGCTAGGCAGAATTAAAGGGTGGATTTAAAGCTGATCATTTAATCAGGCTGTGAGGAAAAAGAGCAGCTGCTAGAGACATTGATTTAAAAATATATATAAGAAAATGTTAAGGGGGAAAAGACACATACTTAGCCTTGAAATTTAGTACAATTGACAAAAAATACCTGAACTTCTGAGTCTTGAAAAACCTTGGTCAGCCTTAAGAAGTTCACCATTAATAGGTCTGGTGGTGTTTCTCATCTTCTGCAGACTTTTATTCATGCATCTTTTGAAGATCTTGCTTACAGAAGTAAGAAAACAGCAATTGTGAAACCATTGAGCACCAGTTTTCAACAGTGAAGAGACAGAAAAGGAGAAAAATAAGTACAAAATGGTACTTACAACTTTCTGTATGTTCACATTTATCTCAGTGGTGACAGATCTTTGTTTCCTTTTGTAAATTCTGCTCAGGTGCCAAACACAAAGGAGCAGGGAAACTGATCTGTGCATGTGTATGCTGTCCCTGAAGGACCAAAAAACACAGCCATGAGTTGGGGAATAGATACTTCTTAATATATCACTAGTTGGAAATTCAATAAGTCAAGCCTACTGTTAGGGATGTGTTTGTGCCCAGCTGGTTGGCCAAGGCCATGCTTGACTTACACATCTAATCTTAAAGACTAGGGATGTTTAAAGTGCCTAAGTATGCATAAATGGTATCTGATCCCCCTGGTGTTTCCAGACCATGGGATTGATAACAATAAGGCAGATCAGGCTGTTAAGCATTATGGAAACCTGCTGCTTTTTTCAATTCATAATACTGTCTCCCTGTCATTTGGTGGACAGGACCACAGGGAGTCATTATCGTCATGTAGTAATTGAGAGCGAAAACCCGCTCTTCATTAAAGTGATGTGGAACGAATTTTGAGGGCAATGATATATTTGTGTTGGTAGCTTCAGCAGCTTCTCTGCCTTATAATAACAATGGTGCCTTAAACAGCTCTCTGAGACACAAAACCCTAGAGTCAACTCACACCAGCACCTGCTGCTCCAGAACATCTCTCTGGGTACACTGAGTCCTGCTCATGGATGGCTGGGGACTGCTGCACTTTATTTTCCTGTTTGTGTTGGCTTAGTCCTGTCTTCTCATAGAGGTAAGGCCAAAGTTTATTCTGTGTTACACGTGTGAAAGCAGTCACTGAGCTAGAAATGCTGGCTGAGAAGGGACAGTGTACCTTGTTGTCTTGGGCTTTCTGCTTTTGCTGTGTGTGTGGGGGACAATTTTCCAGAAATGCTGAGCATCACTTACCTGGTAAACTGAGCCTTTATGAAGCTCCTGGGAACTCCAAACTCACTGCTATCTTCAAAAAGAAAACACAGCCTTTGGCTCAGTGCTTCTGCCCCTTGCACATCTAACACTGAAAACTGGGCACCCTATGTTAGCTGCCATGCAAGACTGCCGTGATCTGGAAACTCAAGTAACCCCAGACATGCCAGGACATGCAGTCAAGCAAATGTCATGTTTGTGCAGAGGCTGAGCTCCTATGCATCCACAGCTTTCCCAGAAAACCAGGCACACATTACCATGGCTCAGAAAGCTCATTTTGAGATGCTGTGTGATAGCAGGATCTGGGCTTGCACATGAGACAGCTCCAAAGGGTGCAAAGAAAGCGGAATCTGGTTTTAGAAGAAAAGCTTCTGAATTACCCCATGAAGCATTTGTCATATCCCAAATGGCTGGAGCCATAAACTGGGCTCAGTAACATGTTGGAACCTATTTAACAAAGGACAACGACAGAATAACAATAATAATAAAACTAATGAAAAGCATGCGCCATATGAAGATGTAACAAATGGTTAGAGCAGATAATTTTGTAGATGTCTGAGAAAGTTAATATATTAACATAGTTTTAATATAAGAAAGAAGTAATACTTCTAGTTAGAATATTCCACACGGATGTAGCTGGACAAAAAAAGAAAGAAAAGCAGATTCTTCTCTGGCGCATCTCCAGTGTGGCTCCATTCAGGGAAATAAACCAATTCACACCAGCTCAAACCTAATGATATATCTGCCTTCTTCAGCTTGAGCTTGCAGCGCTCAATAGGCAGTCATAAGTTAACAGCAGATAAATCACCCTTGGTAAATACCAGTTTGTGCTCTCAACTGCCGGCTGCAGGTGGTTTTCCTAATCCCCCTTCCATTAACGACAGGGAGAGCCGAGCTGGTCCTTTTACCTCCAATGGGACTACAATTTATTGGGAGTGGAGGGCACTCAGCACTGCTCAGTAGGGCCCCCTTTCTTCATCACAGCAGGACCTTTCCCTGCATCGTCTTGTCCAGGAAGCATAAAAGGCGCAGTTAACCTTGCTGGCAGCGCTTGGGGAATGAACTGGATGGCTCTAGGGTTTATCAGAGCTGTTCTGAAAGGTTGCAAATGTGTCACTTTTTGAAAAATGTATTCCTAAATATGCAATTAAAGTGATGACAGCTTCCTAGAGGTTGCAATGTTACATATTTTACAATGTTACGATGCCTTTGTGCTGTGTACCAGTCTTTTATGTGCAGCAAAACAAACTGTGATGGAAGAGGTTTAAGTATTCATTTGAGAATAGGTCATTATAAGTACATCCATATTTATGATCAAGATGTATAGGACAGCATTGTTTCTCGCTGCACAGCTATTATTCATCTGTAATTGCAAAAATACAGCCTGCCAGTTTTGCTTTTCAGTTGCAAACTTTAATGGAGCAACTAATCTGATTTACCTTTTAACAGCTGAGAACTCTGGTCTTGCTTTAAATGCTTTCTGTTAAACACTTCTGTTTGAAGCATTTTTTTCATGACAGTGACTTTTTATGTAGATTGCTGACAGAATATGAGTTTTGAATAGTTTTTTTCAAATACCAAATTATACTCAGTGTACTGTCTAGGAATTGCTCTTTAAAAATCTGTTGCCTGAATGCGTAAATAAGTGCCCAATATGAATAGAAAACATGTCTCCTTATCTGTAACCCGATATTTTGTATATTACTCAATATAGTTAAGCCAAGAACTACAAACACAATTGTTACTTTAATTTCAAATTCATTATTTATTTCTATTTTCTTCAGGTGCACAGTACCTTATAGCCATAGGATATGTTATTTCTGAGTTCCAGAGAGATCTAGCCAAGCATGAAGCATTATATGAGTTAATTTTGACATTAGGAGTACAGACTCTCACATAGTTGAGAACTGACTTGCTCTTCTTTTATGAGAATTCAAACTGATTGAACTTTCTGCTTTAAATGTCAGAAATAAATCTGAAGGGTACTGATAAGTGTAATCTAAAAGCCTTTTCTTCATGCTCAACCTTCTCTTTCAAATTGATTGGATATAATGAAGCTATATGCCCCTTAGAGCCCCCTTCTGCCATTCATCCAGAGAGCTACAGAATCTGGATCATGTGTAATGTATCTGCTGCTTATTTCATGTGCCAGGTACCACAGAGATGGAGAAATAAGTTACAATGCACCCATATATATATGCACCTATAGGCTATTATGGTACATGTGTTTATGTTAATAGTCATTACACTTAAATACTATTCCAAGTAATATCCATGAAATATAACTGGTATTATTCATTAATATTAAGTAGAGACCAGCTTTATGACACACTGAGATGCAGAGCATGTGGTCCCTTTTAAAATGCATGACTGCAACTAATTGCTGTATGTGCGTGTGGTGTCAAATCTACAGGGGTGACAAAACCAGAACTGTCAAGAAAATTGTTGGAAACTTCAGCATTTAATTTGTGGAATAATCAGTTTCTAGTTAGAAATTATGACTCTTCCTGACAGTCTAGAAACATCCCCATGTTTCATTTGAAAGTACTGAAAAACAGAGCAGAGGGTTATTCCTATGTAGGCTGCTTTGTGGCTGCTAATCTTTTAGGAGAGGCATTAAACCTTTGAAAGCATCTAGTGTGGACAATGTAGTTAAAAGGAAATGGCAACCAGCTCTGCAAAGCATATGATCTTAGGCTAAGTTTCATCTACAGTGTGCTTGAGAAAAATTTCTTTGGGACACTGAACTTGTGTGACAACCACTAATACCTGAAGTCAGTCAGAGTGTCAGCAGTATCTTAGAAGACACAGAGACAACATCAAAGAAAAGGCCACTGTCTGCACTCCTTATGAAATCCTGCAAGATACACGTGCAAGAGTAAGGTTGCAATCTCCTCTTGTTCTGTTTAGGAGCAACTGTGCTATTGGAAGTTTTATAAACCGTGAATAAAATCCAGAAAAAGGAAGAAACCACATGCCAAATCACAGCTGTCTCATACTTCCTCTGAGACAGGGATTCCCAGGAGAGCAACTTCTGCAATAATGTGGGCTCATACAATAGAAATTTCCATAGAGAGAGGGAAAATCTACCAATTCTCCTCTGCCAAGTTTGAGCAGTTAATGTTTGGAAGCTCCCACAGGGTGTGCAATAAATAACCTTGAGCAAGAGACCCTTAAGGCTGGAGCCAGAGGAATTCCTCATACTGGAAAAAAATTGCATGGAAAGCCCCTTTAGTGATGGGACTGGGAAGACTGATCTTTAGTGGAGAACTGTGACTGAATTGCACTGAGATGGTAAAATCCTTCCCTTTTATTCATGTTCAAACAAGTTCCCAGCTGGAGTACATCAAATTGGAAAGCGGATACAGTTCAGAAGAAGGTGAGGAGTTATGGGACTTATAATTTTCTTTCCTGAAATTTCTAAAGACTTTTTTTTCAAAGAACTCATTTACTGCCTTTTGTTAGATGATAAAGAATGAAACAAAAATGCGCAAGAGAAAAATTATGGGAGAAGGGTAAACTGGAAAAAAGTAATCTCAAGGTAAGCTACATTATCTGATTTCCATTTTTCCAGGCTTTCAGAAGAGATACTTCCTGGAACAGGAATAAACAAGTGTTTTCTCCATGGCATTGCATGTGTGTGCATACATAACATACAGTTCCTAAGTATCATGTAGAATAAACAGAGTCTATCTGTTTGGAAGATGATTATCTGCCACTTTGATAATATCTATTTGGGTGCTTGTCTCTGTGTGCTTATGGAAAACGCAGAGCACTGGCAAACTAAGTGTTCCGTTTATCTGTATGGCATGATGCACGATAAGCAAGAGGATAGGATTCCTCATTGTGTCATGGTAATACAAGGGAAAAACTAGGAAAAAAATTGACTTAATGGAGAGACGAAACCCCAAATGGACAAGCAGCTGGGAAGCTCCTATAATGGCTCAGAGCAGCGTCAGCTGCAGTGGAGTGTGTGCAATCCTGTAAAGGGGGGTGTGTGTCTATGTGTGCAGAAATAAAAGTGTATGTAATCATTCATTTATAACTAGGGACTATCTATTGGATATCAGGAATTAGATTTGGTTGCCTCAACATAGGCATTTAGTCTAATCTGAAATACCCTTGAATATCTTGGCATCCAGATGTGACTGGCAGATGCGACAGAGAACTCTCTGGACACTCAGCATCCTTCTGGGCCAGCAGCTAGAGGGGAGATAGGAAACCTGTGGCTATATAAAACAACACGTTTATTTGGTTGAACTCTTCAGAATGTGAATGTAAAGAAGACCCAGGTCTAATCTTGACACTACTGAGGTAAACTTGCTAAAACCAGTGATACTTCTCTAGAAAGTACAGGTGCAGAATTTTGTCTTCCATCTTCCATTTTATGACATTTCATTCTCTGTCACTGCACTCTACATTTGATGGAGCAAATAAATCAGCTTGCATATAAATACCATTTCTGTCAAAATCCCTATAGAGGACTGAGCAGAAAGCTGAAGTCTTGTCTGCAATTACTTGTTTCCTCCAAGAGAGTCCCACTTGCAAACAAGAGGAAAGGAAAATGAATAACACTAGGAGAACTTTCTTGGGACACAAGTTTTTAGCCATTTGCCAATAATAAAATACTCAAGTAAAGAAATACAAGAATTTAGATCAGAATGTTTCCAAATAAGTATTCAATGCCAGACCTGCATGTTACTAGTAAATGACCATACCCAAGAACACTGGTGTGGGTTGGAGAGTTTTTATTTCAAAATGATTGTGCCATGGAAGTCTATGAGGCTGATGGAAGTGTTTTTGTTGCTACTGAACACAAAAGGCCAACATGCCATCTCAGCCCTAGCAGCTGCCAAGTTTCCTCCAGCAAAGGCAACTACTGAGAATTCCTCCTGCCAGAGGTATGTGAAGGTGAGGAACTCCCTCTGTGACTTACACACCAATTACTACTTTACAAATTCCAATTAAGACTTTGTGATTTGAGATTTATAATAAAGAAACCTTCATGTTAGATTTTCAGAATAACCAGGGAGTCTTCTCAGGGCGTTTAGCTAAGGAAATAAGATGTCATTGAGAGTGAGAGTTGAGGTGTGGCTGTGGTGACAGCTACATAGCTCACAATGTTCTGCACTATTCTGTCAGCAACGTACAGACACTTCTATTCACATAGCTACTGCTGTTGCGGTGCAACACAAGTTGCAAAAGCAAATAAAGCTTTAAAGGTGCTTCAAAATCTGAAGAATTGTCCAGGAGAATTGAATTACAATTTTGTTCTTCTGATAAGAGTTTGTCACCCTCTATTTTTTTCAGAGAAGTTTCAGGAGCCACAGAGTCTTTCACTCCCAAACCTGCAGTATTCATGGGGTCGAAACAAATTTCATAAGCTTGTGTTGGTAGTGTGAGTGAAGTGGGCCATGGTGAGCCCTGATCATCTACCCCAGCTGAATATCCATTGGTTTGTTGTCACCAATGCAAAATATGGGTCTGGAGGATGAGGAAGGGATACTGAGTGTGGTCTGCTGATACTGTTCATGTCTTTAAAAGTCATTGCAGTTCTGATGGGAAACCCTAGAAGAAATACAGCATGTCAGCAGCTAGCTAGAGTCACTGTAAATGCTGCATGCCAGACAATCTGACTTTTCCTCCCCAGCTGCTCAAGCCACCTGGATGTTTCCATGCAGAATAGCAAGATTTACTGGCAGGCTGTGGTCACATCACCAGAGAAGAAAACCTACAATTTTTCAGCTCTGAAAAAAATCCCCTGTGTAAGT
This sequence comes from Limosa lapponica baueri, assembly GCA_002844005.1. Lineage (NCBI taxonomy): Eukaryota > Metazoa > Chordata > Aves > Charadriiformes > Scolopacidae > Limosa > Limosa lapponica. The sequence goes on along the minus strand of KZ505753.1, from coordinate 713,263 downwards.
TTTAGGGAATCTTAATTCTCAGATCTTCTTTTCCTGGAGTGTTGTATGAGTATATCAGAAGATTTATTGCTTTGCAGACAGCAGATAAAAGGGGATTCCAGCAACCACTTGGACATCATTTATTTAAACCCAGGAGTAGTGGAAAGGCCTTGACTCAAATAGATTAGCCATGATCATTAACTTTGGTCCCTCCCAAGAGGATGACTGATTTTCAAAATTCCCAAGCATTAACTTTGATGGACTTGTAAAAGAAATTTGTTTTTCTTTATTGAGACGTCTTTAAATTTGACCCTCTTTTAAAGTCAACTGTAACAGGACCTGGTGCTGAGAGATGCCAGGAACTGACCACCTGCTCCTCAGCTTTCTGTATGGGAACTGGAAAAGAAAATGACTCTGTCTACCACAGCTGTAGAGTTTAGGATATGGCAAACCGGATGTCAAAGAGTAGTGCTTTTGCTTTCAGCTCTTAATAATAAAAAGGTGCTTAAAATTAAGATTCAAAGACTGCAGAGATTATGAGATTGCACAGCTAGGTGCTACTGCATCTTGACAGTGTGCAAAGATCAAAGTTAATAACTTCAGCAACCAAAAAGGAGTTTAGAAGTCCAGCTTTTGGCATGTACTTCTAAAAAACCTTGGCCTGTGTTAAGTATAACTGAAAGGAATGCAGCTTTATAACACAGAAATCCTTGCACATGGGAATATTGTTTTCCACATGCAGACAATGTGTGTACACAGACTGGTGTTTGGATGTATGGTTACTTGATCAATGCTTTTTTTTTTTTTTTTTTCTTTTTCTTTTTTTTATGTTTTCTGTCACAGCATCAGTAAATTTCATTCCAGGATGTATTACTCTAAGTACTGTGTATAAGACACCGGAGGTTACTTTTTTCATGCCTCTTGGCACTAGTCATCTCTCAGCTGAAGCTCTAAATCCAATTTCCAGGCCCACTCTTCTATGAAGCTATGAACAAATTGTAGATTGTCCAGAGAAAGGCAGCAAGGATGACAACAGTCTTGAAAAACATGACCTTTGAAGGAAGTTTTAAATGATAGAGTTTGTTTAGTCTAGAGGAACAGAGGCTACTGCTGATATGATAACAGCTCTCTGATATGTATAAAGTTATTATGAAGAAGCCAGTGAAAATTTATTCTGTGAACATTTGGGAGCTGGACAAGAGGAAACTGACCTTTCAGCAAAGAAGATTCAGGTGAGATTTTAGGAAAATATTTTTTATAAGCACAGTTAAGCATTGCAACGTGCTACTGAGGGAGCCAGTGAAATCTTCTGATGCAGATTTCATGACAAACAGCTGCCGGGGACGGTCTTGGCAAACGGGAGACTTGGCATCCAAATAAGGGGATTGACTAAACGGCCTTTGAAGTCCCATTCCGGTTTACTTTCCTGTGCCTGTAAATTTTCTTTGTGCATGTCTCTTGTTTGCAAACTGTAAGAAATATGATGGTTTTAAAACTGGTGATTTGAAGAGCTTTAGTCATGATGTGTACAACCCCTGTCACATTTCCTCATTTGGTATTGAAATCATCACCGGAGAAGGTGACCTGGCAGGAGCTTCCTAGTGTCGCAGTTAGCCCTGAAGCATGTCTTGAAGGCTCCTGAGCCACAACAACCCTTAGGGCTAAATGCCAACAAATTTTTTAAGGCAGTTTAAAGCAGTCTTTTGAAGCCATCCTTGGCTTTCTTGTGTGCTCCCTGTAGCCTAGCGTGACAGAATGAAGGTGCCCTGGAGTGCAATCCCTATATACAAGAAACAGCTACTGCAGGTCTTGCTGTACTGAAAAAAAGACAAAAGTTTTCCTTTCTTCATGTAGGAGAGTGCAATTTGAGGTAGGTGGGGATGGAGGGGACTTGAATACATAATGGTGAAGATTTGTGAGGTTTTTTTCTCCATTAGGTTTTAACGGCACTGTGACTTGTTAACAGTGAAGTTCTAATGCAAACTGTTGTGTCCTGCTTTTTAGGTTACTATAGGATGGAATAATGGGGGAAGACCAGTAGTTATGTTGCTTTGATACTGTAAATTATTCTCTGGAAACATCGGTGACAAACAAATGCTGCTGGTTTGGTTTCACTTGAAGCTTCTGCAGAATTTGAACAACAGAAGTCATCAAAAAGACATATGTTTTTCATGAAAAATATGTTGTTCATAACATTTTCTTTTTATGAAGAAAAATGACCCATTCTGGAACTTTTCTGACATTTCTGTGACTTTTAAAGTTTTACTATTTTGAAACAAAAAACGAGTTGTCATTTATTCTAATTTTCTCAGTTTATTGTTTTGTGATTGTTATTTTATCATTCCCTCCTCCAGCTTCCCTTTTTCCTCATTTCCAGGCCCTGCAGTGCACTGGAAACTGTTGGTGTGAGAGCACGTGTGCACAGACATGGTGCTTATGAGGATGCCACTTACTCCACTTGGTCCTTTAACTGTTGCTTGTGGGTTTTTTGCCTTTGAAACTCTCTCTCACATCTTGTTTCTGTTATTACTCCTAGTGTAGAACCGGATCCCATCCTTTTTTCTCTTTTTGTTCTGTTGGAGGATGACTAGCCAACAAAAATGTATCTTCTGCTCTGGTGGATTTTGTTTCCTTTGACAACTGCATCTGTCTCTCAGCCCTCCTGGATCTGATCCTAGCTCTGTCTTTCTGTGATTGTTCAGCAGTTGTGTTCAGGTTTATGTCCATTGAATCTGCATTGAATGATGCACGCCACTCGCACCGTACCGTTGCTCTGTAGTTTTATGAAACTGGATTTAGAAACGCAGCCTGTGTTTTGTCCTCAGACCTGAGTCTCCTGCATTATCCTTTTGTTACGTTCTGTCAGTCATTGCTCTTTGAGACCTCCCTGTCAGGTCCTTGGGAGAGTGCATAGCAATACAAATCAGCATTTTGTGTGTGTGTGTGTTTTGTCTTTACAGTCAGATTTTTTACTATGGTCTCTGCTTTGCGATTGCTTTATTGTGCTCAAATTCCCATTTGGCACTAGGGGGTTTAATTTTGCTGTGTTGGTCTGCGGCGTCTTGCTGTTACAAAATAAAGTTGCAAAACTTGCTTTCAGTTTCCTGGCCACAGCTGATACCTGTGTGCTGCCAGCAGACCACTCTTCCGAACTGGAGCTGTAATCCACTGTAGCAATATTGCTTCCTGAGATACAGAGAGGGTATGCCAATTCTGATCTTTTTTCACAATATCCATCTGAGACTTCAGAAAGCCATAAAATCTTTGCTTTTACTGTAAAACCTCTTTGCTAATGTGCATGGTGTCCACATGGTTTGCTTTAAGCTGGGTATTCAGGAATACCAAGTAGGCACATCCCTCTGTTTTGACGACGTCAGATCTTCAATTTGGTGAGATTACTGCTAAGCCACCTTGAAATGAAGTCCTGCCTCGCACATACATCCTGGCATCTATGTCGGGTAAAATACAATGTTGCAGGGTAGATTTTCTTGTAAGATGGCCAGGCTCAGACTTTGAATTGTTAAAATCTGTAGAGCCTTGTCCCGGAAAGAGCCTTACTGGTTGCCCTAAAGCATCTAGCACCAGCAGGTCTCAGAGGCAGAAATCTCTTTTTGCCTCCTCGCTGGTGACTTCACATAAAATGCATTTGCTTGCAGATGCTTGTGGAAGGCTTTACCCAAAAGTGAGTAGAGGGAATCAATCCACTCCGAATATCACAACTGATATCCTTTTATCGATATCTTTCTGAGCATCCCTCCTTTCTCTGTTGGACATATCTTAGTAGATGCTGTAGGCTGACTTTACATAGCCACTGATCCTACACCCCTTCTGAGGCACCACGTGTTCACTTAAGCTGTTCTGTAAGGCTGTGGTGTTTTATGACAAATGCTTTCCTTTTAATTTTACTCTTCCAAATGTCTGTTCTTTGGTCTACAGCTTTCTCCATATTTCTTCACTTTGCTTTAACTGCCTCAAGAAGCCTGCACTTTTGATAAATGTGCCCAAAATCCACAGTTGGCTGCTCCTGTTGGTTGCTGGATTTGTTTCACACTTTCTCATCCAGGCATTTCCCAATAGCTTGTGTCTTTCAGAATTCCCTGGATGTTGAGTCCTGGTGACCTCAGTCCTAGTGGACTCCAGTTCATCAGCTTTTAGCCTGCCATTCACTGGCTGGCACCTGGTCAAGGTTTGTACCATAGCTGGATACCATGATCTCCAGTTGCCACGTCATTAGTGTCTTGCGTGATACACAACAGGCCAACTGTGAAATCTAGCTGGTCCCCTTAATCTGTGTAAAGTTTTCTCATTCTTTCATTCGTCTTCTGGCAGAGCCCTTCATGGTATTTGGATTCTCAGTAGGTATCACTCTGTCTTTCAGTCTGGATTGATCCCCTGGAGTCTGTGCATGGCTCTACTGATCGCTGTCAACATTATGTTCCTTGGTTTATTTCGGTTTACCTGCCTTTGCAGGCTCTAAGTATTTTTCCTAGGGCGACAGCAGCTTGCTTACCCAGTCTCTCCAGTGAAATGGATTTGGTGTTCTGTCTCCTATAGAACTTATTTTACAACCTTTTACTAGGTATGAGCATAATAAACATTTCTTTCCTGTTTTAAGCACAAGAATCTCTAATTACATTCTGCACTGTCTCAGGACTTAAGTTGCAGCGATGAACTCTACTTACTGAAGTGCTGCAGCCTTGACGGGGTTTGTTCCCGTACCCACACAAGTTTCCTATATCTTCTCTAAATCCCGCCTTCCTCCAAGACATACTCTTTTCCCCAATTTCCATGCAGGGGCCTAGCCTGTCCTGCTCACTTTCTGCCAGTGACTTCTCTATTGGATGCTAACAAACAGTTTCCTAAGGAAGGTTGTGTACATATTTTATGGAAAATAACATCTTTAATCATCTAATGCATCAGGAATATAGGAGTCTTGTGGGGCAAGCAAAAAGTCACAGTGGCATTGAGGGCTGAATTATCACTTCATTTGAGCATAATAATGCCCAACTTCTCTCTGGCAAGTTAATCTTTTCTCCTGAATTCAGAGTATCCTTCCACCCACTTTCTTGACCCTCAAAGGATGGCCCTATGCCATTTAATTCCTCTTTCTGTCCTTTCCCCTTTCAAATCTCTGTCATGAGAATGAAAACAAAGGCTTTTTTAAAAAGGAACATTACCCAGTAAATGCTCAAGGGGATCACTCGGGCTTGAGTTTGTCTCATTTCATCTGCAACTCAAGCCTAGAAAACTACTGTGACTTCAGATGTCACTTGAGATTATGCTTAAATCTGGGCACACATTTCAGTGTCTCCCCAGAAAAACACTTCGGTTTTATGTGAGGCAGGTGTCTACTGACAGTGTGGAAAAGCTACAGATTTAAGAATAATATTCAGGGACGTCTGCGTACCTCTGAAGGAAATTCAGTGGAGCACATCCCAGAGCCCAAATGAGGAACCCTTGTAGTCATAAGGGCTCTGTGTAAGTGTGGGGCGATTCCCACAAAACAGTTATTGCCAGACTGGGGCCTACATAAACAACAGAAAAATTTTTTCTGCATTTCTATCTCATCATAGTGTGTTCCCAGCAATGGTTTCAGAGAGTGCACAAATCCAAAGACTGAGACAAAGTGTGCACTTGATGCTTCTTTGCTGATTGGAGACATGGGAATGAATATTGATATTTTGGAAAGTGTAAAACGTGCTTCCTAACCTGAACTGTTTCCTGATTCTCATGTGACTCAAAGACAAGTAAGCAGATCTTCTCTGCTTGTACTCCAGTGGTATTTAAATTACTGAAACTGCACAGGATGGTTTAAATTAGCTCTGAACAATAGACCCTATTCAGGCTGTTGGTGAATTTACTAAATTCTTTTTTGGCTGGTTACAAGAAGCCTATATTTGTACATGAATTGATTTTCCTGCCATTTTTATAACGTTAATAATTGAAAATACTTTATAAGACTGTATTTTACTACAGGATTAATTTGTTTGTTCCAATTAACAACTTTCCATTTAATATTTTTACTAAAATTGATTGGCCTATTCTATGTTCATGCTAATTAAAGTCTCAGAATCACCATCTACCAAAGCAGAGGATGTACTTTGGTGGAATAAAGTCTGCCATGATGGTGGACAGAATATGAATTCCTGGCTGGGCTTTGTGTACTCCTGTTGCTCTGCAGGCTGCAATGGGAGTCACTGCCTGCTCAGGTTTAGTGGTGTGAAAGATAAGAAATGGGAAGACTTCTGTGAACTATAGGTTCATTTCCTTACTCAGCCTTTACTCCAGCTGAGGTGTAAGAAATGTGTACCATTTGCTAGAGAAAAACAGAATCCTTTTTTCAGCATGAAATTGTGCCGACAAAATCACTGCCAAAGTCATATGGAAGTAAACTGAGCACTTAAAGGCAGTTGACTGTGTGGCCATTTAATACATGAAATCTTAAAAATCAGGAGTACGCCAAGGAATAAAGGTTACTGGCACACAATGGATAATTCTGCATGGAAGTTTGTCATTTGACTAATTGCTTTTATGTGCAATTATTAAAGTCACTTGTCCTGAATTGAAAATGAACTGGTTTCCAAAAAAGCCTTTCCCTGATCATTTTGTCCTCTTCCCAAAGATGTGGATAGTTATGCAGTTGCTGTCATTTGCCCCAAAGCTGACTGTTTCTGCTATTGATGGTTATATTTAGACAGTATAGTGCATGGAGGATTTCTGATTTATACTTGGGACAGCTAGGTGGTATCACAGGGAAAAAACCCTAATTGTCCCCCTTTTAACAAAATATTTCATGAGAGAAACATATTCTGTTTGTTGTGAGTGCAGGAACATGAAGTGAAAGCCCAGGCGGAGGTTGCAGGGGATGTAAAGTAGAGCTCCAGCAGATTTGGGAGAACCAACAAATGTCAAAGGTACTTTATATCACTTCCTATTTCACTGAGTTAGAAATATATTTTCAGCCTATAGAATGCCTATTGCTCTTTTCCATGCTCTCAGCATGGCCCAAAAATCATTGCCAACACACCAAGCAGCTCCCAGAAGCCCCTCAGGAGGTTCCTTCTTTTGCTGCTGCTGCTCTGAGAAGGCAATCTTTCAAAACTGCAGGTTTCATCGCTCCGATTGCAACCACAGTGGGAGGTTGTTAGCATCTGGCACTGCTGCAATGAACAGCCTGTTTGAGCAGACCTTGGAGTTCTTTGTAGCTGCAGGCAGAGAGCAACCAGTTCTGCTGCGGAGGCTATGGCATGAAAGGCTCCTGTTCAGCAGCCGGCTGCAGCCGATGCTGGTTACTGCTGCAAATTCTTACTCTGCCAGCAAAGCCTCCTGCTGGAGACACGGCTTATATTGGCAAAATTTATTCTTTGATGTACTTTATCACCACCATATATTGGGTTGAAATGGGGAACACCTTTGCACTCCTAAGTGACCAACATAAGCTGGCAAAAGCACAATGTCACTGTCAGAGAACAGAAGAGCTTTGTAGCACAGGAGCTTTGATTTCAGGACTTGAAATAAATATACTTACATATGTACATACACATACATATGTATATAGATGTATATATATTTTATAATACTGATATGTGTATAAATATTTTATATAATATATATATCTATGTTCTGAACAATATCTAAATCAAACTCCTTTACTGTGACTTCCTTTAGACCATGCAGAAATACCAAACTCATCATGAATACAGAGAAATGGAATATAACAATATACGGTTATGTGTGCACGTACAGTTTCACATTGTGTCTAAATCCCGGAGGCGCAGATGAGCACTCTGGTCACGCTTGACAGGCCGTGCAGAAGCACAAGACTACTATTTGCAAAAGAAGATGATGTGTCTAGTCCTTGTCCTTGCTAGCAAGGGTTTTACAGCAAAGACAGATCTTTTAAAACAGTGAATTTTTTTCTTAGTCAGAGACAGCCAAATGGGTCTATTCACATTTAGACACCAGCAAAAGGGAAAAAATTTCAGAAATTGTTTGGGAATTTTATTTGTAAGTGCTACAGTTGCAGTCTAGCTTGGACCTTTTGGGACTTTGTCCTTTATTTAGGTTGACTATATACACAGTGTGTCCTTCTGGGATTCTGAATGACTATGAGAAATATGTGTTTTCTAATGACCCCTTTATGATCTAAAAGAACATGTCAACTCGTGTTTTGACATGAATGGCTTGTGAGGAATGAAGGGGACTTTTGCCTTAGAGAGAATTGCATGAGATTATAAATACTACTGCATGGGTAAGCTACTCTTAATTACTTTCTGTTTGTTGGTTGGCCTGGCTGGGGATGTTAATAGTTGTGTGGATCTGCAATATAACTCAGTGAGACTATAAGCTGTTTTATCTTCCCACCACCGCCAATTCTTTGACACTGACTGACATCCTGAAACAAGAAGCAGAATGGCCAGACAAGAAAGTTGCTTATTGAAACAATGAGTTTCCTGAAATAAACAGAGCAGTTTTGTATCAGCAGGCCTGTTCCATCCCTGGAACAATGCTGGGCATTTGCATCGGCTAAATGAGGTTAGTGTTTTGCAAAGTCTTCTGGAAGTCTTTGTGTCACTATGGGCACCAGCAGATAAAGCCAACGTGATAAGGACTGAGGTCATGGAGAAGAAAAGGGAAAGAAAGTGAGATCTGAACCAGATATTTAAACTGCTGTGATAGTTAATTAAAATGATGTAATTGCTACTATATTAGTTTCTCTTTCCCTTGCCCTGGCGTTTACCTCAAACCAACTTTTTGTTATCTAGTGCTTTTACTCATTTTCTCATACCAACAGAGAAGCTGCACTAGCACCCTGAAGCTACTCTAACTGTCCTCAGAGTGGAGCCAAACATCTTCAGTCTTCACAATGAAAGCCAAAGGCATGGCAGGAAAAAAAGAACAAATTGGGAGAACCTTGTTGGGTTTTCTTCCAAAGACAGTCCCCAAATTGAAATTGTTTTGTGCAATACAGTGTGGCAGAGACTAGGTAAAGGTTTTTAATTTTGTTTCACAGTTGAGTTGTTTCTTGCTGACTTCTCAAAGACAACCTTGAGTTACTTTCAAGAAAGAATTAATTCAATTTTAGTTTCTTCATTTGTTAAATGACAGTGAAATTTGGTCTCCTTTTTCTTCCATTGTCTTTATTGTGTATGACTACTGAATATTGGTACATGTGCGTATGAACAAATATATATGTATTTTTTTCTTTACAGGTTGGTCACAAATATCCCTGACTAATGGTGTGTGAGCTGAGTCCTTTGGTGGCACAAGCTCCTTGTTCATGCCCTGCTCCCCCTGGTCTGAGCACATGAGCACAAACATGCACATCCTGACATAAACTGCTGCTCTTCTGAACACTCATGTGAGCCAAGGCAGTCTCCCTTCATACATTTTAGAAGAAGGAGGAAAAAGCCCTGTAACATAACCCCCCAAAAGTTAGAATGGATTGTTTGCAAGTTTGTTTTCTGAACACTTCTAACCTGCCCATTTTCAGGACACGAGCAAAGCCATCTGCTGAAGCATTTGGTATTTGGGCTCTGGGCTGTCTTTTCTAAAGTGCTCGCTACATTTGGCATCACATCCACTGCTGAATTGTCCCTGGTATGTCCCATCCTCCACTGTCCTAAAGCTGAGAAGGTGGTGGTATCAGGTGACTCCCCTCAGCCCTGAACATACTCACTGCAAAAGAGGAGCCTGTTGTAATTCTTGGGCAGAGAGAGACCATCCAATCTGTCCTGCTTTGGTACTTCTTAGCTATATCTATTTGTACTGACTACCATGTACAAACTACCATTTGCCTAAAGAATTCAGCACATACAGAGTATAAACAGGGTTTAAACAGTTTGGTAAGTCTTGTGCAAATTTTTTTTTTTTTTTTTTTTGAAATGCAACAGCTGGATATGATAGTCTTAGAAAGTGCAACAGTGTCAGGAATTCATTTGCTATTTTCAAGAGACGATTGGCCTTAATTACCTGATCCAAAGAAATGAAGTTAATGTGGTGCAACAAGGAAATGCCATGCCCCATTAGCAAAAGCTGTTTTTAGTTAAACCAATGTTGTGGTGGCACAGTTGCAGTGTGCTTACGTGAATAAGCCTTGCTCTGGAAGAAAAACTTGGTCAAGGAAAAAAGATCTCAGTCTTGAAATCCTTGCTGGAACAAGTTACGTTATTCTCATCCAGACTGTTCCTAGGGGCAAGATTTGTGCAAGTACCTGTGGCTGAGAGGTGGTGTTCAGGCAACCAGACGGAGTTTGGGTAGGAGCATGCAACTTTAAGCCCTGCTTCTGTATTTCATCATTACTAAGCAGGCCATTTAAGCAAATGTTTAGTTTCAGTTACACATGTAAAACTTCTTGAAGTGATTGCAGCATAAAACATGAGGCTATCCATAAGCTCTGTTACAGTCTGGGTAAGTATTGTTCAAAGTGTACTTAAATGCTTTTTCATAAATTTCTGAGAAAATTTATACAATTGCATACATCTATATTGGTAATTAATATTTTATATATATTATATAGTGGGGATGTGATCTCTGTATATTTTTATATAAATAAATATAAATATTTTTAATTTAGAAATATTTTAAAATGTGGAAAGGTCATGTTTCTTTTATCATGGAAAAGCTAATGAATTATATAAATGAATCATGCTTTGAAAAGCCAATGAAAGATATAAATGAATCTTGTGTAATTATCCTTGATCTTCTGCTCTTAAATACAGGAAGCTAATAAACACAAAATAATGGCCAGCATCAGGCTACAGAATTAGAGCAGATGATATGTTCTATTAATTGAATATCTTTTCTTCTGTTGTGCCCAGCATGCAGCCAAACATGATGTTGGCCCTCGCTCACTCCCTGCCTCCCCAGGTCCCAGTGGGATAACAGGAGGAGAACTCGGAAAAAAGGAAACCTTGTGGGTTGAGGTAAAGGCAGTTTAATAATGGAAGAGATTATAATAATAACAATAATGATAAAAGAATATACAAAATGAGTGATGCAATACAATTGCTCATCACCCGATGATGTGCCTAGCCTATCCTGAGCAGCGATCGCAGATCCCTGCCCCCTGGCTTGCACCCATATATATACTGAGCATGACGTCTATGGTATGGAATATTCCTTTGGTCAGCTTGGGTCAGTTGTGTTGTCTATGCTCTCTCTCAGCTTCTATGGAAAGCTGAAAAAGTCCTTGACTGCTTAGCAACAACTAAAAAAAACTTAACTCTATGCCAGCTGAAACCAGTATATCTTATTTAGTTATACACATATGTGTCTGCAAAATTGTTACCTATCAAATATATTGGAATAGTCTATAAAAATAGAGGATCTGGAGAACTATAGACCAGTTGAGCTCACCTCTTTCCCTTGGAAGGGGACCCCACTTTGAGCAGATGGTTGGACTGGGTGATGTGAGGTGCCTTCCAACCTCAACGTTTCTGTGGTGCTTCAGTATGGAAAGCAGAGCCATGAAGCTGAGCATTGAGAATACATAATATGAAATGCAACATGCTCCACAATTGTGGTGGAACAGTAAGGAGGGGAAACCTAATTTTTCACTTGGCCAATGAGAAAATTCCCCTTCAAGGTGTGTATTGAGCAGGTTCCCTTGAGCTGTTATCAAAGTATTATACAGGATAGATCCTTATTTCTCTTAAAGCATGGACTTTACAGTATTTGTTGCAGGCCAAACTACCTGGAGCTGGACATTTGGAGGACAGAGGTTCCTGTGCAGTTTCTGTATTTGTCCTGAATCTTACTTCCTTTTCTTGCATGAGCTGTATAAAAAGTAGACATGTTCCCTCATTTTCCAGTCTGGTCTTTAAGAAAGAGAGATTTATCATGCTAAAGTATAAATACACTTTCCTGAGTGTACAGTCTATACACAGAAACTGGTGTTGTCATATTAAAACCACAGAGTTTACCTTCTCTATAAGGACCTCCTCTGTTCAGCTGGCTTGTCACACCAGAGTAATATTTACTGTTTACTTCATTACTTGCCTAATGCGTAAGGTCAAGTATAAACCTAAGAAGGCAATAGGTTAAAATCTCTTTTCTGATGAAAGCAATGAGACCTTTCATATTCATTTCAACAGAGCCAAGATTTTACTCTGTACATGGCATAACAGTCTACAGGACCTATAAAAGGATGCTCTCTAACACAGTGATATCAACAGGACTCCGAGGATTAGAGCAGATGGAGTCCAACTTCATGCAAACAGTATTTTAGTTTCTATAATGCCAGTGACAGAGCTCTTTCATAACCACAATAACTTGGTCATCTCCCCCCCCCCTTTGCTTATTTTGTGAATGTTTATAGATGTGGGCAGTTACGCAAAAATATACTTTTTGGACTATAACAAAGCTGTTTTCAGTTAATGAAACAGCAAAAACTTACACTTCTGAAAAGGGCACTGTAATGTCACATTTATTTATTCCCTGGGTAAAGTGTGGTTCTATCACTCTTTTTTTCCCGTGTTTTTTTTGGTATCCATTCTGTGAAATAAAGTTGGCTGCATGCTGAGAATACACCCATTAATTTCAAACCAAAGTGAATTTATTCAGCTTATTTATAAATCCGTCAGGAACAAAAACTTTGGAGAAAATAATGATTTAGCTGATGCTATGGTATTGTATAGCTTTAGGCAAAACAGAAATTGTAGGATTGCAACCAAATTTCAGGGTGGCTGTGCTGAGACCACAGATTTTCTTTGTCCCTTTGAACTTTTCTGCAAGTAGATCTCTGCAAAAGTGAAACACTTTATGTTTATCCATTTACACAGGGTCCTTGCCACAGTCTCCAGCTTAGCTGTAACTCTAGCTGCTTTGTAGACTCCTCAAGGGCCTCAGAGGAGTCTTGGGTTTTTGGCTGCCAGCTCTTCCCTGCAGGTTCATACAGTTTTCTTCCTCCAGACCTGTTTCTTAGGCTTTCTCCTTTGACCAATTGCAATTGCTGCAGAAGGCTTAAATTCATCTTAACAGCTGCAGTTCTCTTCTCCAGGATTAAATGAGGGCTAACCAATTCCTCTTAAGACTGACAACAATTAACTCAGAACAAGAACATTTGAGAGAAAATATGGATCAAAAGAACAAGTGACAAGCACAGTTGGCTCCCCAGGTAATCACTCAGTTCTCTCCAAACAAGCTACCATGGACAACCAAGTGTTTGCCAGCTCTTGGATCCATGTCGTTTCTTACTTCTCTTTGTCCTTTGAGTCATTCATCATTGCGTCCTACTGAGCTGCACCAAATGAATCTGAGTTTCCTCTCTTGGGGAGCTAAGCTTTGAGAGATTCGTTCCTTGATTTTCCTTTGCAATGGGTATTTACAATAATTCAGTGTGCTGACAAGTGAGGAAGGTGTCATTTAGACTCCCCAGTGCGCCAAGCATATGGTCATGAGCCAACTCATAAAGATTCACAGCAGGTTTGCAGCATATAGGACAGAGTCTTCGAGTTGGTCCATGGTTTCCCGGCATCCTTCACAATCCTCATCTCACATCACAGAAAATTAGAATATATTACAAAATTCTTACTGAGGATGGAATTATCCCATCTGCAGGGGGAATAGACTCAATAGTCTTCTGGGAAGGGCCCAACTTGGTACATTTGATTTGCACATAGCATATTAGGTCCTTGACCCCTAGATATTAATGCAATGCCAATCAATTAATAATGTTTCTTAAATATTATAATATTTATAATATATAATATATATAATATATTTATAATATATAATATATAAATATAAATATAATATAATTATATATAATATAATATATAATATATAATATTATATAATAATATAATATATAATATTTCTTAAATATAATAAAGTATGTCTCCTTGGGATCTAAGGAGTTCAAGGGCTTGTTCTCAGCAGAGTTCCACTTGGCAAGTTTATCTTTTTGTACCGCTAACAGCACTGATCAGTCAGTAGCTCTTTTTTGATGTGCTTTTGCTCAGTTTTGCCACTGTGCCCAGCCCGTGCCCAGCCCACAGATAACAGCTGTGTCTGCGTAGACCTGCCTTTCTTTATGTAATTGTGCTTCTGCTTTCTATTCACGGAGGATCAAACACAACATAGCTGTAGCTAAAGTATGCTTGTTTTTCTGTGTTCAGATGATCTGGGCAGCAGGTTATGGCTACTTGAGTAAGAGCAACCCTTTTTAATTTCTGAGATTGGAAGGTTTTTAAGTAATTCATATATGGGTAAAGGGCTGGCTGTATGAAAAAAATGTACAGTTCCTTTTGCTTTGGAAAAGCGTTGAATGCATTGAAAGCAGGCAAAAACCCCTCTTGCACAAATGAGTTAAGAGTTTCCATGATCTTTGTTCTGTGCTCTCAGCCTCGGCGCAGGTTTTGCCTTTATGGGATAGTGTTATCTCAAGTCACCACTCGGTTCCGGCCTGAGCTGGCCCCTGGTGACACAACGGAGGAGGCAGCCTGACGGGTCGCCAGCGATTCCCCGCCTCAGTATCACCTAGCACGCTGTCTCCAGCTTTGTTTGTGCCAGCTTAGAGATACCAGCTACATGTCTCCATTCATTACTGCCCCCACTCACTTTGGTAACACCGCTGACCACTTCACCTTCTATTGTGCGTCCTCTTGAGAGGACAGAAGGGGTTTTTCCCTGTCTGTGTTTTACAGGATTTTGACAAAGGACTTGCAAACTGTAGTATCCTAGACAGGAAACACTGGGCATGTAAAACTGTAACACATCTTGGTGATACCCACATGTCATAGCTAAAAAAGTTACAAGTGTTAATGAGGAGAAAGGTTTTCACTGTCAGTGCCAGTTTTTTTGCTTGGCTTTTGCTTCTTTCACCCTGACCCAGGGTTTCTTTGCAAGCTGGGATCTTTTGCAGTGCAGTTTTTCAGAGGCAGAGGCTGTAACTCCTCCATTCCCAGTACCAGTTCTGCCTTGACTTTGCTGCTGGGGATCCTAGCAGGTTAACACAGATGATGCCTAATGCTCTTATGTGACTAGCACACTCAGTTTGTTGTCAGGGCTCAGCTAGGTTTAGGGTTAGAGTTAAGTTTATTTTTGGGCTGGAGAACCCAAAGGTCCCTAAACTGGGGAGTGTTTAATACGGAACTTGCCTTCCCTAATCATCACATTCCCCTATTAAGATTGATACAGGATTTGTTTGTCATTATGCTAGGACTGTAGTGGAAGTCAACTGATTATAAAGGGTTTAAAAGTCCTTGAGAGGTGCCAGACAGCACACGTTACCAAGGAGTTATTTGTGTGCCAAAATCCAGGATTGTTATGTTGAAATTAGGAAATTGGTCTTTCTACTGTTTTCTGGTGACCTCTGGGATCTGCTTGAGAGCTGGAAGTATGAGGAAGCCAGCTGCAACCCTTACCAACCTGAAGCTGTTGCAGCGCTGATGCAGTATGCAGCAGTTTGAGAGTGCTGGGTCTGTGTGAGTTGCCAGCAGCCCTTTTCCGAGGGGACTCTTAACGACTGAATGTGGTAGGTATATACCCTGGCCCTCACTGCGATCTTAAGAAAGATCTCTTCCTTAGGTCATACTTTGGCCCTCATTTGGGGATCTTA
Source organism: Limosa lapponica baueri (assembly GCA_002844005.1). Lineage (NCBI taxonomy): Eukaryota > Metazoa > Chordata > Aves > Charadriiformes > Scolopacidae > Limosa > Limosa lapponica. Next base: position 697,722 of record KZ505753.1, on the reverse strand, counting down.
AGAAAAATGCTGTCAAGGGTGGTACAGCATCCACAGGTTGCCCAGGGATGTTCTTCAAACTGAGGCAACTCTCAGTGATCCAACAGCTAGCTTGTTTCTGCTTTGTGTGTGTGTGAAGAGCACCTCACAAGCCATAGGGGCAGCCATCTTATGTTGAAAATATTTGTGCTATACCATACTTGTAATTCAACCCTGAGATCAAGTCAGGATGGTCAGGAATTTCCCCCAAATGAAAAGTGCTGAATGGAGACCTCTGAAGAATCCTGTGATTTGGAAACTTTAAATTTCACCCCCTTTGTGTCAGCACAAAGACATTTTATTCCCAGAAAATGTTCAATTTTGTAAGATTAGGGAGATCAGAAAAGATGCATTAATTATTCAGTCTTGTTCAAATTTTATTCCTGTGAGTGCGATCCACACCTGAAGCATGGAAAATTGAATATTTCAGATACAGCAAATCTGGCAAATGAAGATTTTGTGGAGTGTTTACCTGAATTTCATTAGGTTGCTGTGATGTGTTTTGATTTCATGAAGCCTAGCTGAGATACCTCTTTATTCATAAATACGTAAATCTGTATATACAGGTAGGTGCCTGGCATGTTGAACAGTTTTTAAATGACAGGGTTTTAAAGATATGAATAAACAGAAATTTTAAACATGTTTGTTTTTCCTTCCACAGTTGCCTAATGACCGTGTTTGCATTGGTTTAACTGGTTCTGAGCATACACCCTGTGTAAGGTAATACCAGCAAAATACTCTTGTGAGCAGACAGCTGGGGAGCGGCCGCACACAGCCAGAGGAGCGCTAAGTTAGTAAACCCCATCTTTTAAATGTACCAGAGTTTGCAGGTTGTTTGTGTGATATGTGATCAATGACGTACATAAACTGCTTGAAAACTGTGAGTTCGGGTATCAGACTGGACTCACATCTAAGAATTTCTAGTCTGTTTTGAATCTGTTTTGCTTCACTGCTGCTGGGAAGCAGATGTAGAGGGCGTGTTTACACTATCAGATAACTTCTCTGCCTAGTTTACACCTGGTCCCCTGCCTAAATGTTAGTTCATTCCCAAGCTTCCTTTTCCGGTCGGTCAGCCAGTCTTCTCCAAAACAAAACATAGATTTGCTTCTGGGGAGAGTTTCTCCCAGTGCCCATTTTCAAAAGACTCTGGAGGTCAGGGGCTCCCTTTGCACTGTGCAAACCTCCAGCACTCCCCCCCAACCGGTTTTGTACCCTGATTTACTCCTCTGAGGTCCCATGAGGGTACCCTCACCTTACTGTCCCACTTTTAGACACTTTGAGATTATTCTTCTCCCACTCCATTGTGACTTGGTGTCCAGAGCCTATATGCAGTCAGGTATTGTGCAATGTGGACATAGTCAGTATTGGCTTGAAATGCAGAGATTGCTCTTGGGGATGGGAGGTATATAGAAGTGTAGATAGAGCCACTCTTACCTGCACCCATGACAAACACCTAAATTTGGTGTGGATTTTATGAATTGCTGGGTTTTTAAACATCATGTTGGACTGCTTCTTTTAGTCACAATGTGCAGATGTTCTCCTACATACGTGACCTTAGAGGACAGCCAGAGGTGGGGACACTACTTCAGACAGGTGCCCACTTTCACTCATAAGTGACTTCTGTTTGTACTGCAGCAATGACCAGATGCCTCAAACAAACTCAAGGGCCCATTGAGTTGTTCAAGGGACAGCCAGTGGCGCCAAACCACAACGCCCCTTTCCAGACAAACTCTCTGTTATAAGTACAGTTTTAGAAAAACTAAAATATTTGCTGTAGCTCTTGATTAGAAAAATGTTGTAGGAAAAAGAAAAAGTAAGAAAAGAAAATCTATAAGTTGCAATTAAAATCTTTTTCATGCTTCACCAGTGGACATACTTTTTTTATATCTGGGCCTGTTACTCATGCTCAGCTTCTAAAAGGGTGCATTTATTATTCCCATCTTCAGGAGCTGGAAGAGGAATCCTCCTTCCTACAGTAGTACCTAAACTCCTTGTATCAGCTGAGAGTGTGCAGTCAGTTACCTCTCTAGAGACTACTTGAATAAAGTGCCAGTTCTGGAAGAATGCAGCTGAAATCTGTGCTGACTTGAGCAATGATTCAAGAAATCAGTTTCATTGTTTTTATATCTGCTCCCTTCCTATTAGGCCTTCAAAGTAATGTGTGAGGACTGGCACAGAAAGTACAAATGGACCATGATTTGAAAAACAAATTGCATAATTCTTTGCAAGGTTCGAGGGGTGCATTTTAACTTTGCAGTGTAGCTCCAACTTGGAACATAATGCCATAGCTCAAATGTCATCATATGCACTGATGATTATTTAGGCAAAAAGAATTGGAAGAAGTGGGGAAGAGTGAAAATACGGTTTAAGACAGCTCAACTGAAAATTCTTGCATGTATTGTACTCAGTATTTTAACGCATCTATAACAAACAGGAAAGCGAGAAGTGTTAAAGTTCTGCCTACATAAATAACTAGCTAGAATTTAGTGGCAGAGGTGTGGGGGGGAAGCTGTTAGTTAGGCTCTGGAGAAAAATCAGGCAGATACAGTGTCTTGTGTTTGTCTCTTTTCACCCTCTCACACTTCGCAAGATTTTTCTCACTGCTTTGTAAGAGCACCCTCCATTCTTACCTTGCCCCCCCCGCCCCGCCAATGCCACTCTGCTCCCTCATGTGCTGCCTTGAATGCTGGCAGCAAAGCGAGACTCGCTGGAATGATAATCTTGGTGCTGCCTGGATGAGCAGCACTCAGGATCAGCCTTCTGGTCCTGTTTTCTTTTCCTGGAAGCACACTCCTCTCCACCATGTGATGGGGCGGAGGGGTGAGGGAAGGGGATATGGGAACAGCACATCACCACCCACCACAGACCACTGCTCAGCTGAGAAAGCGTTTGTGAACTATTAAGGGTTAGAACTTTCTTAATTGTCCAGTTGGCAGATTTTTGCTGTTCCTATTTTAGTTTGTTCAAAAATACAGGTTTTGTGATTTAACTATCCAGAGCATGGAATAGGCAATCAGGTATTGCTGCTATTCATTTCTTTGGTTGCTTTATCATACACACAACACAAAGTACAGAGGGAAAAATGATGGATATGTGCATATGCATGTAGGTAGACATAGCTATGCATATATCTATATCTATGTGAATGTATACATAAACACATAAAAGGAGACTGAGACTGAACAAGAGAAATAAATAAAACTACCATAAACTTTTCTTGTTTTAATTCTACCCTTCTGACATTTTCCCTTCTTGTTTCATGCCTTGAGACTGTGATAGAACTCGGGCTGTATCTTTTGGCAGCATTGTTCCTAACGAAGGCCAGACTGAAGAAATACAGTAAAAGATTATTCTGGGTAACAGGAAGCAATAATTCACACCAATGTGAAGTTAAAGAAACTTCAGCCAGACTTGTTTCTACAAAATCTTACTCTGTCTTTCTTTTTTTTTCTTCCCTGAAAATCAGATAGATTTGGCTAGCAAGCCACAAAGTGTTGTAAAATGTTTAGTGCTGTATTTCTGAAAGCAAAAATGAAGGTATGATCTTCATGAGAATGCCCTGTAGGTAAAAAGAAGAATGAAGAGCTGCCCCATGGATCCAGTTGTGCCAACACAGTTGACATTTTGTGGAAGTGTTGGTATGATTCTCCACAGTGATTTTTCAGGAGATTTCCTTAGTCTTTTTCTATAGGAAATTACATGAAAACTCTTCTCAATTTAAGAATTAATAGTGCCAAATCAAAAACCATTAAGAAAAGGACAGAATTTAGGTTGTTGTACATTAATTTAGTTCTGTTGGGCTGAAGTGCTTGATTCTTAAATATTTCTTTGGTTTTTTTTACTTCTGGCAAGTCTTTCATATATTAAAGACACACAGCTCTGAAGTCCAAAAGGCTTGAGAATTCACCCAATCTGATTAATACTACAAAACAACACCTGGAGAAAAAAAATCAACACAGTTCTTTTAAGCTTGTGGGGCAGTCAGTGTTTGAAGTAGTCACCATTTCCTAAATTGGAGTGCTTCTGGAGTCTAGTTTGCAGGAAAGCCATAGCCCAAAATTCTATTACTGGCCACTACATGGGCCTGAAGAAGCCAAAGTGTGAGGTGACTTTCTGGGCAACTGCCCTACCTGGTGGTTTGTTGTTTCCAAGCAGCAAAACAGAAGCCCTCTCCCAGTTGGAGAATGGTGTATGAGTCTCCTCTGACATCTGATTTAGTAAAATATTTCAAATAACCTGAACTGCCTTTTCCACCCCCCTGTTTTCACAAAACACCCCATTCTCTCCAAATTAATTTTGGATTATTCCAGCACATATTTTAACTGAGGAGTAAATTCAGAAATTATCTATTTATACCTGGGTTGGTTTTTTTTACAACACAAAGGCTTTCAGGTTGTTGTTTTTTGTTTTGTTTTTTTTTTTTTCAGAATCTTTCCCTCATGGCTAGGAAAATGTGGCAGATGCCCAAGTAAGAGGATGGGAATCCTCATGGGGCCCGGAAGGGGGAGCTCTTCAGTATCAGCAGACAGAAGAACCAAACCAAGGAGATCTGGAAGGGGCTGTCCTTGTATGCCTGACGTCTCTTTTTAGGTCTTGTGTGTCTCTTTTGAATACAGTGATGGAAGCTCCATGGAAACACACAGAGAGAATGTCAATAATGATAAATAGGGGAAAGTAGGGAGATAAGGGTGTGGGCTAAGTCATCAGCCTGACCTTCTGAGGTAAGTCTGTCAAGTGCTGCCCTTTTGACATGCATAGCGACCTAATTTGGGTTCCCATGCAAACAGTAAGCAAAAACAGCTCTCTTGTTTACTCGAGCATTAGCCTTGTTACCCTTCCCCTTCCCATAAGAACGGGTGTCTCCCAGCTTGGGCAAGTCTTTGCCTCCTGATATACAATCCTCAGTGCTTTTATGTCTTCAAGTGCTTTGGCTGATACACCAGGCTGCTTTCTCCTCATCTTCGGTTATGAGCTTCTATACACATACTCTCTTCATGAAACACAACCATGCTTGTGATAAGTGTGTTCTGGAAGCACGTCCTCTCCTCTCAGCGCACTGCTGTGTGAGGGGAGATGGGCCCCTTGTAGAGCCTGGATTTTCCTTCCTAATTCCTCCAATCTGTGGCGGTGAAGGGAAACGTGCTATGGCGATTTTCCCTTCTGCCAAAAACGGTCCGATAGAGTGCGTGTATGTTATCTTCTTGTAACCATGGAAACAGACAAAAATTAGTTGGTCAGTACAGCCAGACTGTTTTCACTTTCTGGAAAGGCAAAGGGCTCCCTTTCATCCTTGGTCTGGAATTGACAGTCCTGCAACTGTCATGGGTCAAACTCATGTTTACTGCATAGAATATTTTTACTGTGATACTAGATCCTAAAGTGCACCTAGCTTCAGAGAAGTTTGAGCTCTTTACTTTTGAATTCCCTTTCTTTTATTTGTTTGTTACAAATGTCTGTATTTGGCCCTCCTTGGTAATGTATCTGCCTTATAAAAATCACAACCTGTCTATGACATCATGGTAGCGTACATCTGGATAGCAGGTTATGAATGCACTCCAGGAAGCCTAGAATGCAATATATGGGAATAGCTTTGTAATTTATGTATTTTATATTAATTTTATATAATTGTAAATAAGCAGCATGTGAAATAAGTTATAAACCAAATGTGCTAGTAAATCGTGCTAGTACCTCCTTAATGTATTCACTTGTAAGTGTATTTCCTTGTAAGTGTTCAGACCACAAATCAGTCTGTACATTAAAACTGATGGTGTAAGTTCTAACAACTGAAAACTTACATCCACACAACAAAACATACTTTCATACATTTTGAAGTTCTCATGTTGGCATTATGCTACATAATAGCGTACAGAGAAATCAGTATCTATCGCAGGGTTCTGGTCCATGGTAGAAGGTCACAAATTCTATAAAATCACTGAAAGCCCTAGGCTGCGTGATGTGTCCAAGCAGACACAAGGTTCAAGGAAATCAACTTTTTTTCCTACAACAGCTTCAGAGCTGAAGCTGGATCACGGTCAAACTGAAGCAATCTTTGGTTGGTGTGATTCATGGAAACAAGCCCAGAGCTTCCTATGGGCCCCACCTCGTCCAAGAATCTCCAGAGGGCTGAAGGCTGTAGCTATGATCCACTTGTTCTGATAGGCCCCTACACAACTTCCATCTCTATCTCCTCCTCTTTGATAATGTGTGGAAAAGATAGAGTGAGGCTGTGTATATAAGCCTCCATGCTGGTGCCATCATCAATCATTTTTGACTGCAACTCACAGCTATGATGAATAATGTCTAGAACTGTGTCTACACTTACGCGGATGCCCAAGGTGAAGGACAGCACACCCTGCTTTATCAGTCTGCATAGACCAACCAAAAAACATCAGTGTCATATAATGCAAAGTAATTACTTTCTGGAAGAAACATTAATGGAAAATACCTCTACAAGAATCATTAGCTACATATATATATTTTTACATACACATACATAGTAGATGTGTATATATAAATATTAGTGAATAGATACACATATCTGAATATGTATATATGCCTAAATACATTTTTATATTGTGTGTATATGTTGTGTGTGTGCATGTGTATGTGTACATTTATCACATATGAGGGAAACTACTGTAAACTGCTTCTTTGTTATACCTGTTTCCCCTTCAGTACTCTCAGCCTGTGTGTTTTATCTCGGTGTTCCAAATTTGTGGCACATCAGAAATCTTCCTTATTGTTTCCTCAGTCAAAACTCATAATGTAGTTGCTGTCAGAGCCTGGCTGCTTGCAAGGAGTTACTTGGAAACTCTTCCTTCATGAATGTGAGTTCAGAAAGTGAACTCCAATGAGCCCTTTCCTCCTCAATTAACTCACCATGGAAAGAAGCCTGATGCTGGCTGCTTTGCCTGCAGTTCTGCAGTTGGAGATGGGGATGAAGGCTGGAAGATGTGCATGCCGTGCTTGTGAAAGCTCTCTTCTGGGGTAGCCAAATGCTCAGGATATCCGTGGGAGGTTATCTTCCGTCTGTAGATAGGCATATTCCTTCTTTCAGATAATCTCTCTGGCTTTGATAGGGGTAGTGAGGGCCTCTAACAACTTCTACTTATTTTGGGTGCTTTCTTCCAAGAGACAAGGAAAAAAAAAAGATTCAGAGAACATTATTTGGCAAGAAGTAATGCTGCTAGTTATTAAATGAGTGTGGCTGATTTAGCACTAATGGGCTTTGGAGTTTAGGCAAATGTCAGAAGTGAATAAATACTGGATCCTTCTGAAATGCAACAAATTTATTTATTTTGCTGAATTCTATCTATTCTCAGCACCACAAAAATGGTAAGGAACACAGAATCATAGAATCATAGAGTCATAGAACGGTTTGGGTTGGAAGGGACCTTAAAGATTATCTACTTCGAGAGCCCCTGCCATGGACAGGGACACCTTTCAGTAGAACAGGTTGCTCAAAGCCCCATCCAACCCGGCCTTGAACACTTCCAGGGATGGGGCATCCACAGCTTCTCTGTTCTAGTGCCTCACCACCCTCAGAGTAAAGAATTTCTTTCTAATATCTAATCTAATATCTAATATCTAATCTTTTACTTTAAAACCATTACCGCTCATCCTATCACTACACTCCCTGATCTTTCTTCAGGTACTGGAAGGCTGCTATAAATTCTCCCTAGAACCTTCTCTTCTGCAGGCTGAGCAACCCAAACTCGCTCAGCCCATTTTCATAGGAGAGGTGCTCCAGCCCTCTAGTCATTTTTGTGGCCCTCCTCTGGAGCCGCTCCAACAGGTCCATGGTTTTCCTGTGCTGAGGACTCCAGAGCTGGATGCAATACTCCAGGTGGGGTCTCACGAGAGCAGGGTAGAGGGGTAGAATCACCTCCCTTGACCTGCTGGTCATGCTTCTTTTGATGCAACCCAGGAAACAATTGGCTTTCTGGGCTGCAAGAGCACATTGTTGGATCATATTCAATTTTTCATCCACCAGTACCCCCAGAGTCCTTCTCCCCAGGGCTGCTCTCCATCCTCTGACCACCTAGCCTGTATCTGTGTTTGGGATTGTCACGACCTAGGTGAAGATTCTCATCCATATAAAAGGGAAGGAGACTATTTGAAAGAAAGACTGAGCAGCTGGTTGGCAATTGATATTTATTTTTTTTAAACTGTCTAAAGAAATGGACAGTGCTGTAAGGTGTTATGAGAGCTTTCCTGGTCTCCTTTTTTTCCTTAGTGTCAGGATCAGCTAAATCTATATCATTCCTGACAGATGTTGCCCAGTCCTGTGATGAAAAACTTCAGTTGTGGAAAGTCTACAGTCTCCTGAGGCAGCTTATTCTAGTATTATCCTTACCAAGAGGAAGTTTTCTTTAATGTTTAGCCTTAATTTTCCTATTTTTTTTCTTTTTCTCTGACCACACCAGAAGAGTTCATTCCCTGCTCATTTTCAATAGCCTTTTATGTGTTTATGTTAGCAAGCCTTCTATTGCTTGGAGAAAACATAATAATCTTTTAAAACATGAAGACACAATGGTGCAGAACTGCAATTATAACACTCATGGATCTGTGAGAAGCTCTACAGACTGTCACGAACTATTCTGCTACTCAACATAGTTTCACACGCCAGGTGTGCATCACTTACTGCTCATGAACCACCCATTATCCATAGACCACAATCTGGAAACCATTGATATAAACTACTTTTTCAGTGAGAAATCCTAGGTGGGACAGCTTATTCCAGTAGTGTGTTGCAATTGATATCTGAGGTACATGCTACTTCTTACCATGTACCTTGTAGTGGAGACAGTTACTTTTCTGTAATTTGCAATATTATTTTTTTTTTCATTGCAGTTACATGAGAGGCTAGCCACTATAGGACAGATGAAATGATTAGACACTTTGAGATTTGTGTAGATCTGCAAAAACAGATTTTGCAGTTGAAAGAATGTCTATGGAATTAATTTATATTAAGCCTTGCAGTAGAAAGCATTTTAATCTTATTTAAATTGAGAGCAGAAGCTAAACATTTGGAAACATTGCCTGTGTCAAGAAATCACAAGAAATCAAGAAATGCCTTACATTTGGTGAATGATGTATCACATATCTGAAATAAGGCATTATTTACAGATAACAGTATAAATGAAAAGGTATTTAAATGAGTTTGAGTGTACAGTTTTGCCTTGCTCTAAACATGGATGTTCTGTTTGAGTGGTCTCAATCAGTTGTTGAAGAGCATCTCTGTTACCATCATACAATCCTCAGAGCTTCATTTGCATGTTTTATTTTCAATCAGTGAGTTGTTAGGTTAAATTATGTTGTAATTTTTCTTTGTATTACAAATGACAACATATTTGGGGTTAACACATGGATAAAAACTAGCTGACTGGTCTAAGCTCTCTGCCTCCTTGTCTTCTTGATAAGACTCTGTGGCAAGACAGATGTTGAGCCCTCTTTGTTTTATTCATTCATCAGCTAATTTTGTGACAGTTATTCCTGAACTAAGACTTCCATAAATATTGGAAGTTTTTCAGAATTCCCCAAATATCTCGATTGCAATACTTTGTGGCTTCTGCACTTGAAACAACCATCCAACATCTTTCATGCTTACTGTATAGTGAGTCATTTCTGTAAGAGAAATGTGAGCCAAGTGTATTTTAACTGAAGTTAGAAGAATACTGGCTGAGGTACAGTGAAAAATAACATCACATAACATCAAATGAAGCAGGAATTTAAATTTGTCTGCTTTTCATGCTTGAATGACTTCTGAAATCATTGAAAATGGTGACTTGTTAAAAAGCAAGGGCCATGTGCCATAAAGACTCTTGCTCACTTGAATTTAAGAGTCAGATTGGAAATCTTTCCTCTTTCCATAATAAATTTTATTAGGAGTATTAGAGCTAATAACTTTTAATGCAGGTTTTTCCCCTTATAGCAAGGATCATTTTCAAATCCAATTTGACTGTGAAGGGTGCAGTATTGTAAAACTGGATGAGGATATAGGTAAAGCTGAATAAACACTGTTGAACCATAAATGTTTAACCAGAAAAAAGCCTGGTGACTCTGAGCAGGGTATCAGCAATCACCATAGAATCACCTATGGATGATCTACTATACATGAACACCAGAAATACGAAGTTTGAATCTTTTCAGAACACATCCATACAGTGCTCTAACTTTCACGGCTAAAGAAATTTCTCTCTTGGGTCAACGTGAACAATTTTTTACCTGTCTTACAGTGATATTTTTGTGACTAGAGTTACATCTGTCATTTTAAAGGATATCCAGGGGATTTCCAAGGCAGTGCTAACACTGTGAGAATGGAAATGTACTTACTTCAAAGCCTTTTATTGGTGTGGAAATTTGATGATAGATTTCTGCAAATATAAGTCTACATTTATGGTCATCACTTACAGTTAATCAAACGCTTTGCATTATATGCTGTGGATAGGGCTTATGTTAGGGTTGATCCTGTCCAATATATTCAGTAAAGACCTGGAAACGGGATGATGTGACAATGCTGATGAGGACAGCTACAAAGAGTTACAGAAGGATCTCACAGTACTAAATTACTGGATGATGAAATGACAGATGAAATTCCATGTAATATAAAGTGATGCACAAGAAAAAAACAATCCTCTATTTATATATCCAGTGATGAACTTGGAACTGCTATTGCCATGCAAATCACAACCATTTTTACATACTCAGAGCAGTAGTCAAACCAGGAAATCAAATCTAGGGATTTTTTAGCATGGATTAGGAATAAACCAGACATCATTATGCCTCAGTACATGTGTGCCCATGATGTGCCCTCATCTTGAATACACCGTATAGTTTCTCACTTCTTCACCCTCTCATAATTTGATAGATAAAAAAGGGTAGTAACAGAACTGAAAAAAAAAGTACCAAAAGGGCATAAGAAATGGTCAAAGAAAAAATTTGTGGAAGAAACTTGTAGAAGTCTGGTTTGAAATAAAAAAAGAGTAGGAATTTCTCCAAATAGTGTGATGCTAAGGCTGTGCTGCAGGACACTGTAATTAGAAAAAGATGATATGGGTTCAAAAGGTGACTGAATAAACTCATGGCAGAAAAAGTCATAGCGATCTATTCAGTACAGAATAGTGCCATCTTTGGTCCAGAAGGTTCATGAGCCATAAATCATTGAAGTCTGGTGAATATTCTGGGGAAATATCATTATATACTTCCACTGTCCTTGCAATCTGTGCTAGGCATCCATTACTGGCAGCTGATGGAGACACATAATGGGGCTTCATGTCTTAACTCAACTTGGCTGCTCAAATGCCTGTATGATTTACCAAGACCTGCAAGGTGACAGTAAGGACGAGAAGAAGCCAGGAACATCTGTTAACAGCTATGCTAACAGCTGGCCTTCATCCATGTGTCTCTTACCCCGCACAGCAACGTAAGTGACCTCCTGGAAGTCCCTATCTCTTCACTGATTTTGAATCAGCTTTGATAATTAGCTTAGAGTGGGTGCCTGTAGTTAATAGGAAAAATCCCAGGCCTTGTGAGAAGAAGGTGAAATCTTCAGGTTCTAAGAGCTCTGTATTGAGCAGTGTTGGATTGAAACTTTGTGCTGTTACCTCAGAGGTTCTGGCAAAATTTATTTAGGAATAGTAATACGGATCTAAAGATGTGTGAATAGCCACATTAATCAGGTGAAGAGAATCAGCATCAGGTCTCCAGTGTTGATCCTTTCCTATTTGTGTAAACAAACTTGCCTAAATTTCCCTAGACGACAGTCTCATAGTAGCATACTACTTCACCCCTTACAGATTTCCTTGCGGTTGTCTTGTTTCAGCCTTCCACAACTCTTCACCCATCTGTTTACCTAGCTTAGGTTCCCACTGTAATCTCTTTATGTTCACTCATTGTTTAATCCATATTTACATTGTGCCACATCCTACTCATGCAAGACAGACATCTGTGCTTCTCCAATTCTTCCCCTCATTCAGCTTGCTCTTTTAGGCCTACATTTTACCATCAGGTTTTCAAGAGGTGATTTTAACAAGGCTTTATCACAGGGCACTTATTTTAGTTCCAGCGTTTGTTGTCTGTGATAACCAGCCAAAAACATGGTTGAGCTACCCTGTGAAGACATTTATCCTGTAGTACATATATGGCTTTATTCTTTCCTTTTTCACTTCCACCTCATTGTTATATGTGATCTTTCATTGTATTATATATGAGTTCGAATTTTAAACTCTTTGAAGTAGGGACTGCTTACAATACTTCACTCTTTTCAGACTCAAAGGAACAGTCCTGTGAATCAATAAATAAGACTTTAAAAGTGTAAGTGACAGAAAGTTGCTCCCTTGAAAAGGGAAAGAGAGGAATGTTACCCTTCGTTGGCAATGCTCCTACAGTTCACATTCATCGGATGAGTAAAAAGAAGGTTTTTTAGCTGCACGAGAAAGCACTACCTTTACTACACATATCGTCTCAATAGAAGCAATTGACTTAACATTAAACAGCTTTTTTAAACCAGGAATTCCTTGTTCCTGTGTGGCTGCTTTTTTTCAGCATGTCTGCTTTTTCTGCTGCCTAACAGTGGTTAATGGAGTTGCAAATTGTTATCAGCTTGATATTACTGTAGAGCCAGCTTAAACAAATACCTGATAAGCGCTGAAACACATTTCAGTGGATGAAAATTCATTGTACAGCGTTGTTTCCTTTTACTTTAATGTGTTCCAGACCACTTGGACAGCTCACTTAATGAATCCCATTTTGCGGAGGACAGCTACGTTTGAGGGGCTGCCAGCCTGAGATGCTGGTGCCCGCATATTGATGACCCAGGTGAGATCCTTTGACAGCCAACAGGGCTGTGCTGACTGTCTTATAAAAAAGGGAAAAGGTACACTGGAGGAATGATGGTTATGACAGGGATAAGGTGTTTAAGAGTCCTATGTTTTGTCAGGCTTCTGTGCAATGCATGGTGAGGAACAGGGTTACAGAAAGTGCTTCTCTGGCAGCTGCAGAGGCTGCTAATCTGCTGTTTGGACCATTGTCTGCACAGTCATCTGCATCTGACTGTTATCTGCATCAGCATAGTCACATAGTGGCAGCTATCTTTTATTTTATGTGTTGAAGTACCATGTAATATGTACAGAGTTTTCTTCACATCTCCCAGGTTGGATAGAAGAAAGTTATCACTGTTTTACTGGTGGGGAGCTGAGATGGAGGCACCTCAACTGTATCCAGTCGCCTGAAAATCAGGTTTCAAGGCTTATCTGGTTTTCCAGCCTCTCTATGGAAAGTCACAGGCTTTTGCGAGAACCATCTGCCCCATGATAATCTAGGCTCCTGATGGGTTTTATTGCTTTGTGGTTGCTTTTCTCTCACTGTTGATTACAACTGAAGTCAATTGGGATGAACACAGGGACACTAACAGATCCAAGCACTTTCTGAAGGCATTTAGCCATCCAAAGATGCAGAGCAGGTTCCTAGGGAGGTTTTCAAAGTATCTTCTGCAAGCCCAGCTGCCAGGAAAATGAGTGCTCCAGCAAGGCCCAGACGAGCTGTGGACTGTCCTGCTGTGGGACGAGTCCAGGAGGCTCATCCTCCCTCGCCCATGGAAATGGCCTGAGTGATTATGGGAGGCAGCATTGCTCTGCCTGACCCTGTGCCAGCTTGTCCTAACATCATCAAATGATCTCTGAGGGAAAGGGCTGAGGGATCTCTCTTGGACAGGAAGAGGCAGGTCCACAAGATCTTTCTCCAAAGGTGGGACAAAATTCTTGGGGTTTAGGTAGACATTGCTGAATGATGTGGAATGCAGTTCTGAAACCTGTGGTAATCTTGAGGTGATTTTAGCACTTCTGAAAAGAGCCAAAAATTCTGATAACTTGGGGCTTTTGAAAGTAGTCTGGACAAATTTCTGTAAAAATGTGATTTGGGAAACCAGCCAGCATTGGCAGAGACAAGAAGTCCTGTTTCCAATCCATGACTCTAGGATTAATTATTTTCTGCCAATTTCAAATCTGTTAGTAGTTTTAATTGCCTTCTATTACTAACTTCTTGCTCATGCATAATGTGTCTGATGGCTCAAATGCTAAACAGTATCAACATTTCACTTCAGATGTGGCTGTTCTCCGGGGGAAGTAATGTGGCTCCTGTAGAGCTGTAGGGAAAAATTTTTGAGGACAAGAAAAAAATCTGGCATGTGACTTACATAGGCTTTCCTCCATGGCAGGGTGTCTACCTGACCTTTTTGCCTTTGAAACTTTTCCTTCACTGTTGCTAAAATTAGTCTGTAAATAATCAAAATAAATATGCATGAAGGTACTGTTAAAATAATATTATTAGGATGTTTTCTCTCTTTAGGAATCTTGCAAAGCATCAGATTCTGATTCCATTCCTGGATTACAGGCTCATTTTCTGGACCACCCTTCATTTTTATTTGTAGAGCACCTAACACTAAAAGGACTTACTTTCCCTTTAGCCCTCAAACCATATAAATACACATAAACAGTAATAACTGGCCACCAATGCACTTCAAAGTGTACCACAGAGATCAACAGAGGTCAGATACTCTTTAACTCCATGAAAACAGCAGCAATACCCTTAAAAATTAGTAATGGTGGAAGTGATAGATATTTATTCCTGAGAACCAACTGTCTGTTTCCAGAGTAGAAATCAACTCATACTTTGTAAGAGAAATACACCACCTCTCTAAATTTAGATTTAAAAGTGGCAGCCTCTCTACTCATGAAAGTGTACATTCATTGCTAAGGTACACAGTGGCCGTCTGAAAAATTTTCATGTCATTAAGACGGTATTTAATTTACCTCTCTCTTTTAGGTCACTTGGAATTAACATTCAGTAAATTGTTTTTGGGGGAGATGTGGTAGGGACAAACTGAGGATCTCAGTTCAGTAAACCTTGTCCCTTGCCTGAATAAATTAGGACTACTAGAAAGTGTCCTGTAATGGTAGATGTATAATAAAAATAATAAATAGTATCTAACATTTTAAACATTTCACTTGTGTTCTTCAAGCAACATCAATATGTTATTTATTTGCTGAGATTTGACTCATACTGGGTTTTTAATGACCCTTGACAAACATGCCCTGTAGATGGAAGCACCCAGGACCTCAAGGGAGGGTGATCTCATCACAATTTATAAGTGTTGATAAAATTATAGTGACATATGAAGTTGGGGCTAGAAAGTTCAAAACTGCTCTTGACACGTTTAACAGTGTGGGTGTTTAGTCAGAGGAGTCAGTGAAATTGGGGATCTTTTAAGATCAGAGGAATTGTTTTTCTAAAAGAATTTATCAGGTTAACAGATTATGAAGGAACAGACCAAATCAGGTGGTCACAGTGGTCCCTATAATCTACACTCACACTTCAACGCAGGCAAATTTCCAAGTAGAAACTCTGTGAAATTTCTGTGTGGGGCCTATAACACTTGTCTGGGGTGTGCTTATAGTCAGTGGAGGAAAACAGTCTTTTTAGGGCAAAACCCGTTTTTTACCTAAATTGCCATTGAAAACAGGCCAGCTGATTCTTTGGGGTGCCTTGTCACTCTCCATTGCTATGACAAGGTTTAGATGAGCAGCTCATCTCTACCATGACTTTTCAGGGGTGCAGAGAGCTGAAAGCAGAGAGCAAGGCTGGGAGGACATGCCTGTGCAGATGTTCTGGCAGGACAAGGCTCTCACTAGTCTTCTCTGGCCACATTTCAAAAGGTTTTACTGCCCTCTTGCCTTTGTCAGAGTGAGCCACCCCCTTGGAGAGCCCATCTGGGACAAGGGACTGCTTTCTCAGTGGGCAGTGCTCAGCCGTGGGAGCTCACGTGCTGGGGACCAAAGTCCTGAGCTGCAGATGTGAAGTCCTCGGGATAATTCCCAGCTTGAGGCCCACCGAGGTGTTAACAACCTGGTGAGAAACCTCCTGCCAGGCAGCAGAAGGGAGACAAGATCCTCTGCAGAGAGCAGGAGACAGGACGTGGAGCTGGGCACGTCTCTTCACAGGAGTGACTTGACCCAGACAAAGGAAGTTGGAGGTGGAGGGATAAAGTGTTTATCTGGAAGGGGGGTTGCCTGCCAGTGAGCATGAACAACACTGGTCGGGCTTTTGACACCAAAATTTGTAGAAAAGCAACACTAATAGTATTTAATACTCTTTGGTATTTCAGAAAATCACACTGCAGCTAAATAAAAAGGAACCAGCTTGACAGCCTGGTCAAGCTTGGGTATATCTGCTGGGGTGTTTCCCGCAATACTTATTCAAAAGTGCTTAAAAAGCTAGGACGTGTCCCTGCCTGCTGGGACACAATTTTCTGTACTGGTAGCTCATTAGCCTGGTTGGTATCACACTGAGACAATTCACACTCTCAGATTATTCCCAGGTGTGTCTTAGAGTTAGCACAGGCAGGGGACCATTCTCTCTCTATTTTGGGTGTGACGATTCTGTTTTGGAGGGGAAGGGGGTTTTGGTGGGTAGGGTGGAGTCTGACTGGCTGACCTCAGCATCAGAGAGAGGTTCCTGCTCAGTGTACAAGTGCAGATGTTAACTGAAAGACTCTGTTGTCAGGAATGCATTTTTCTAGTCCCTTGAAAATACTTCTGGGTGAAAATCTTGCAGATGTCCATTACCATGAATCTGCAGATTCTGGGAGGTGGATTTTAATGTGTAGTGTAAATAGCCTGTTCAACAGCTCTGGCTAGAATTTGTGGTTCCTTGGACAGTTTTTCAGCCTTTTGGTCCCTGAAAACCTGCTCTCTGAAAGCGACCTGTTTGATCAGCTTCTAAAGATGCCTTTCCCTTCCTTCTCTGCAGGGACATCCCAGCACACTCAGAGCCGTGCGACAGGAAGAGGAATGGTACAAAAATGAACTTCTTAGCTCTGTTTAATTTTCTTTCTTCACTAACTTGTCACTATACTGTTCTTCCCACATATCCTCTCTCCCCCATGTTCACTGGCCATGATTGGGGAAGATTTATGGGAAGAAATGCCCTTCTTTCACATATTAGGAAAATCCATTCTTGCAGTTCCACCTAATATACATGTACGTATCGGCTGTATGAAAACACAGGACAAGTATCAGGTTTTGCAGTGTTTTAAATTGGGTTAACTAGAAGTACAGCTGGTTTTGAATTAATTCATGGTGTATTTCACGTTGGTTGCAATTAAGTTTGAATGAAGCGGTTAATAAATCAAATTTTTTTACTTATTTTTTTAATTGTAATTATTGGACAAGTTAATCTATTGTAAAGTCTTCTAGAATTAGGCATGGGACATGGCCAAATATTCACTATCTGCCACAAAATGGATCAGTGTCATGGCTTTTGTAAAATCTTTTGTATTGTAAGGCTGACTAACACGCACAATTCAGCAACAATATCCACTGAGCACGATTTGAACAGGAACTCCTGCAATCCAGAGGCGAAGATGGCAGCATTTCGTTTGAAGACTCTTTTGTATGCTAATAATCTTCTGTCTCCATCTCTCCCAAACTGGAACAGAAGCAGGGAGGAGCTCATTCTTTATTGGAGAGTCTGTTACCCAGATGTAAGCCATGACCTTAAAGTGTACACCTTCCCACCATACCCTGCTGCTGACATCTGAGCCCCTACCAAAGCTGCACCTTAATCTTTGCAGCTGGTAGCTAATTCATCTCATCTAATCTAGTGCATGCCATACTTACACATGCCAGGACTCGATTTTTAGTTGCATTTTCAGAAACACAAGGGCTGCAAATCTGTATCTAAAATCAGCACATCAACATATGAAATACATTATGACATGCACGTTGATCTATTCAAAATTTGCTCAAACTCAAAAGATTTCTTCTTTCCAGGTCTCTGACCATATACACTGGTTAAACATTATTTGCATATGTATATAGACACACACACCCCTATATGAAAATGTGTGTATGTGTAATTAGTACAGCTGTTCCTGGAGTAACTGTTGAGCAAGTTATATGATAGAAGATGCTCTCTATACTGTCTTGAAGGAGAGAAGTGATTTCAGTTCACTCCAAATCAGAATAAATTAATGTGATTTCTGTATTTCTGGAATTGGTGCTTCAGAGTCTCTTATACAGCAGTAGATTAGGTAACTAAAAAAATTACAAAACAGGCTTATGAATGCAGAAATCAACATGCAAAGTTAACATTTTAATACTAGAATCAAATAAATACTATTACAAAGCTCAACCTTTTAGCATTTTTTTATCATTTTTTCTAGTCACAGCATCCTTGACTTGCCAATTAAGATGACAAACAGATGTTAAAGGTACTGTTCTAGCAGTACAGGAAATCTTTCCTTGAACATACCCACTGATAACACAGATTTTCATTTATGAATTTGTGTAGAATTAAGTTGGATAGGACCATTATAACCCACAGAAATTTGGAGACATCTTATTTCATTAGCAAAATGTCCACTATTTGCCAACAACATCACCTTGACTGTCCCACATGCCTTGCCACAATCCTTAGCGTGAGAAGGATCCTGCTTCCCAAAGTGCCTTATTGAAATATCCCCATCATCCACTGTACGCATGTCAGTTTAACACAACAAACTACTGCCCTATCCTTGTGTCTCAGAAAGTGCTACACAATTTTTCTGTCTTCTGTCTCAGGATCATACTTCTCTCTGTTTGCATTACTACAGTTTGCCTCAGAGGTTAATGTGACAAAGTAGGAGAGTAATCGCAGGAACCTGAAAATGGGCTGGTTAGGGCTAATTAGGAAAGTCATATCTGATACATATGCAGAAAGGATCAACCTCAGGATATCAGGATCTTGTTTGACAAGATTTTCCACTTCTTGCAGATTGTAACACTGCCATGATGCCATTTGGGCGCTGAAGCAAAACAAAATATCAGCCATCAGGAACAATGAGAATAGGATAATGAACAAGTATCTTAACTTCTAAGATTTTTGCCTTTTTTCTTTCCATAATCTGGTGGGAGATTTCTGTTGGTTTTGGTTGGTTGGTTGGTTTTGGTTTGTTTGGTTTTTTTAATCTTTTTAGCTAAATACCTATAAAGTCTTCCAAGTAGGACGTTATTAAAATGTTTGTTACCTTAGATGGTATTTATAACAATAACAAATGTTGTCTATACAAACTTCCCAGTTTTCAGTGTTCCCAGTCATTGCCTACATGGCTTTCACAGCATAGTGCATCTGTGTTTTTCCTTTTAAGGCACAGATTTATGAGCAGAGAGTATTCAAATTTAACACACATTGCTTGAACAAATGTCTGCTAAAGGAGTTTTGATAATTGATTATATTTTGGCAAAGACATATCATTGAAGACCAAATAAAAAGAGAATGCCTCATAGCAGTACAAGTAGGAATAATAGAGATCAAATAAAACAAAGGAAAATGGAACTGCATAAAAGAGAACATGACTTCAATCAGGAAGTCATTGGAAGAAAGTGCTCTGTGCAGTCATGAGAAGGCAGTGATGGCAATTGCATTGACTCAGTCTTTCATGGCTACAAGAAAGAAAAGAAGCAATTGAGAATTTGCTGCAAAGAGTCATTTTTTTTTTTTGGTGGGAGGTGACTAAGGTTATATTTCTTTCTCTGATTCCTAAGACACTGTTAGGAAATGGTTTGCTTTGCCATGTACACACATATTTAGTCTGATTCTACAGTCATTGTAAAAACAAATGGACCAGAACTAAGTTCAGTACTGGGAATGCAGAATTTCACCCATACTTACATACATGGTAGTATGTTTGGTTTTTTTCAGAATGCAGAGAAAATATGTAAACTTATAAAGTGGTTGTTGTTTCCTGTATTGCTCTTCAGTCAAAGAATTTGTCACTTATGTAACATGAAAGGATTGGGAAATACATGTATAGTTGTAGTAGAGTAGAGTTTCAGCTAAGAATGATTGACAATTACTCACCAAAGTTGGTTTTTTCCTAAAAAAATTTAACTTCAGCTTTGTGTTTTTCCAGCCACAGAAATATGATGCATGTGGAAAAAAAAGATTTTGACTAAAAGCTATTGTTTTCCTTTTCTTGACTTACAATAGAATTTTCTGACATAAGTACTCTGATGTTTTCTAGTAATTTTCTATGGATAAAGAAGCACACACACTTTTTAACCAGCTGTAGTTCAGAAACAATGACTAGAGTGAAAGGAGGCAATAGGTTGTAGAAATCGTAAAACTCCTTCCATTCAATCAAGATAAACCACTTGGCTCAAAACAATAACAGCTGAGGTTCTGTAGAATTCTCTTGGGAGTGAGAGTACTATGTTAAAAAAGCAGGTTTCCTCCTGCATAATATGTATATAGTTACATCTGAGCAATTATCAAAGCATCTTTCAATGTTTCTTGAACACTGATGCAGTTAGTGGACTTAGTAGCAGACTGGGTCATCTGCAACTGGCCAGGGGGATCACAGAATTTCTTAGACCACAACCCAGATGAATGTATCTACGCAGTGGCAATGGGCACAAGCTGAATTACAGGAGATTCTGTTAAATATAAGAAAATGCTTTCTACTGTGAATGTGGCTGGATACCAAAGCAGAGATGCTGTGGAGTCTCTGTCTTGGGAGATATTCAAAACCAAATGGGACATGGCCCTGACCACTCTGCTGTAGCTAACCATGCTTTGAGCAGGAGCTTGGACTGGATGATCTCCAGAGATGCTTTCAGCCTCATCAGCTCTGTGATTCCAGGAAAAACAACAGAGTTCTGATTTCTGCTCTGTCCACAGCTTGTGTATTATATTGGTTTGGGCTGGGATAGAGTTAATTTTCTTCATAATAGCTCGTATGATACTATGGTTTGAATTTGTGACCAAAACAGTGTTGATGACACACTGATGTTTCCGTTATTGCTGAGCAGTGCTTACACAGTGTCAAGGCATTTTCTGTTTCTCACACTACCCCACCAGGGAGTAGGTTGGGTTGCACAAGAACTTGGGAGGGGACACAGCTGGGACAGCTGACCCCAGCTGACCAAAGGGATATTCCATAATGTATGATGGCATATTCAGCAATAAAAGCTGCAAGGAAGAAGGAAGGCATTTGTGTACCCTAGTAACTGTTACAAGTGATGAAGCCCTGCTTTCCTGGAGATGGCTAAACATTTGCTTGCTGATGGGAAGTAGTGAATTAATTCCTTATTTTCGTTTCCTTGCATATCTAATTTTTGCTTTCGCTATTAAACTGTCTTTATCTCAACCCATGAGTTTTCTCACTTTTACTCTTCCGATTCTCTCCCCCATCCCACTGGGGTGGGGAGTGAGCGAGCGGCTGTGTGGTGCTTAGCTAATGGCTGGGGTTAAACCATAACAATAGTCAAGCTAGTAGGACTTGATGCCGATTTTATTTATTTAAAATATTTCCTTTTTTTTTTTTTTTTTTAAATTTTCTTTTAGTGTGGAGTGGGTTAACTAACATGAACTGTGTTTAAACTTTAATGACTTCCCTGAAAAAATGGGTTCAGGGCTTCAGTAGGGGAAGAGTAACTAATTTAGTTATAGGTTCTCAGAGAATCCTAAAATTATATGTTTATTTTTAAATAAAAGTCTAATCAAAAGCCCAAGAAGCCAGTAAGTACTCTTACATTAATTTCACTTGGCTTTGGTCATGGTTTATATGGATAAATCAAAGAGTTATAAGATCTCTTTTCCAAAGCGTCCACATTTTTTGTTGGGGACAGTAATTATGTTCTCACCATGACAGTTAAGATAACGTATGAACACATAAATGCTTCCAAACACTAAATGAAATACACTTGTATTTACCATTGTACCCACATTGAAGGGATAGAGATACGAGTAAAAAGCAGAGAGAGTCATGGCATTGCATGACATAGCATCAGCTGGAGGCTGTGCTTTCTTCTCACTCACAAGTTCCTTGATCCCCCAAGAGAGATTAAGCAAAGTTGCAGATAATGATGGGAAAATGAACAAACTGTTTATGTGGCTCCCCAAACAGCTGATGTGGCTACTTTTCTTGCAGTGGTCCAAGATCACTGAATTTGATGCTCAGTCAGTGTCAGTGCAGTCCCTTGCACATCAAGTTTCAGTGACACCATAAGATACTGGGCTTCCAATTCTGAAAGCACGCATACCCAAGGTGCTTGGCTCAGATGCACAGGCCTATTGTTTTACAGCTGTGTTATTAAAAATAAATCAGCTGCTGTGTAAGCAAGTGCTTTTACTTTATAGATTTTTTTAGTAGTTAATTAAAAACCAATTGTTGCTATTTTCTCATATTGGACTAAAATACCTCATCGATTTATGGTAACTTTGTTGCTGGCCACAAGGAATATCTCATCAGGAGAAGGAGAATTCACAATTCTGCAATCTTACTTATTCCTGATGAAAGCAACTTTTCAGAGGATTTGAATATATCCCAAAAATATTTATTGATGTACTAATGAGACATATTCCTGGCTAGACATCTTCCTTAGTGTTTTTACTCTGTGTCTGTTAACTTAGCAAACGTGCTGTGGTCTCTTCTAGAAACAGTGGTGTGGCAAAGCTCTGCAAGCCCCAGGAAGAAGATTTAAAAATATGTGCTAAAGCGGACCTTTAAAAGGCAAGACAGTGAAAGTCTTGTATAGCTCCACTGTAAAGAATTTTTTCTCATTCTAACCTACTGTTTCCTTCGTGGTGATTTTCTGGAAGACTACCTATTCAGCTTAGAGGAAGTCAACCCCATGAAGTCTGGAACACCAACTTCATATTGATCGTAGAAAACAGAATAATGTTTGGTTGCAGATTCTTCTCATTGAGTGTTCATGTCAGAAGTCCTCCTCTGTTGATGGTTCCCAGAGACATGTATGTCTAGAAGTTGATTTACTCCTTAAATGGGCTCCAAAATGTCTCTAAGATAATATTTCTCCCTCTATTTATCCTTCATCCTGTGGTTCCAGAGTCAAAACTCTAATGTTTCTTTGGACCAAGAGAAACTCTGATTCACTCAGAGTTCTTGAATTTTGTCAATTCCTCCTTTCCTCAGTTGGGCATGTAGGGAAGTGACACTGGTGGTACTGCACTATTTCAGAATAAGGTGTGTTATATTACAATTGTATTTTATGTTATAATGGAAAAAAATTTTGCTGGCCAGGAATTCTGCATGGTTTACATTCTTCCGAAATGTAGATTTTGAGATCCCATACACTGATATATACACTACTGCACCAGAAATTTTCTTTTTTTTTTTTCATAATCTCTGTAGAAACAAAGAAATCAGAGATAGAAAAATCCTCTTAGGTTATTTGTTCAACTCCCACTTTTATTTAGTGCCAGGTCATTTATTCCCTACCACATTGTCCACTCTTGTTGTAAACGACTTGTAATAAACCTTTCACCAGTTTATCTTGGAGGTTGCTCCTCATTGCTAGCTTACACAGATTACTCCTACTTACACCAATGGACTCTTAAAGAATTATTCTGTTCTGCCTTTGTCTTTAAAATAGAATGGGTCAAAGTCTTAGATTTCTTTTTGGTGATACAGTATCTTTTGGAGTGGTGAGTTAAAAATGGCCCCGTTTTGTGGTTTTGATTATTTTTTTTTCTTTTTCAACCCTAGCAAAGAGCTACAGTCATTTTCCATTTAGTGTCTCACCATGCCTGTAGGGTTGCTGCAGCCTTACCCCATGCCTGGACTCGGACTTCTCTCCCCAAAAGGCAGATTTCACAGCTCCCGCTCTCTGACTGTCTCAAGTCAACAGCACCCACTATAACCCCGGGGCTCACCCAGGACATATAACTGGTTTACTTAAATGTCATTCTTCCCTTCAGCCATGCAGACCTGTAGTGGACCTGCAGGCATACACAACCAAGAATTTCTCATCTGGGAGATCAGACTTTGCTCCCAGCTATCCAAGTTAATTGTGTATTTTGTCCTATTACTGCTCACTGTCAATATATATTTTGGCAGCAGCTGGAAGAACCACGGTCCTCCCTTTTCCAAGTGAATGTTCTCATCACAGGTCCGCATGGTGTGAAACCTCCCACTTCCTTTCCCTGCATCTTCTGAATGTTTCATTTGTCTCTAAAGCTGCTGTCTGTCTGTGGGACAGCATCCAATCAGTCTGAGCACTGGTCTACTTTGAGTGGAAAGCAGCCTTTCACAAAGGGTGCCAGGAGCCCCTGATGTCTAAGTCAGCATTACTGAATTCTTGCAGCTGAGTACTCGAAAGCCAGGCATAGCAGTGTTAAGAGATGCTACACCCAAGTGGCCCTTCAGTCTGGCCCTGAGTGTTATGTGATGTGACCAAGCAATTGTGCAGCAGAACAAGAACCACATTCTACACCTCAGCATTACAAACTGATGTTGTAATCACTGGAGCATCCTTCTTCCCTACACCAGAACTATGTATAAAAGCCAAGCAGTCTATTGGATGTGGTGCCTGACCACTTACTCATTCCCTTGGTACAGAGTCCACATTCGTCCTGAAGCAAAGGCAGCTTCTCTTATATTTTGGTATATAGGGTTTAAAAGTCCTGGGAATGGAGAAACTGAGCATTGAATTGTAATGTCTGGTTGACATCTGGTTACCCCAGCACTTGGCACTAGAATGGCTAAGTTAAAACCAAATCATGTTTACAGTGAACTGAGTGGCACTCACACTCCAGCTCACAGAAATCTCTTCTGGTATTCGAATTTATTACATGAAATTAAAATAATTGTCATCCAACAGCAGCTAAAGCAATTACAACACTCTTGCTTAATCTTTAATTTACTGTAGTTTTCCAGAGCTCTATCCCTAAGTTTGTTTTTTCTAGCGAAGAGTTTGGATTCATTGCCATTATCATAATTCTAGATTGGAGTCAGGGATAAAATGCTGGACAGCTCATCAAATGATGTGTTCCAAAAAATAATGCCTGTATCTGAGATGAGTTTAATAAAGCCTGTGTGCGTAATTACAAAATGGATAATATGTTTTCCTCCACCTCTTGCTTCGGGTATGTGTTATTATAACCTCTCTCAGCCTATTCACAGCAAACAAATCCTACCATCAAAATCTTGAAATTAAAGTTTTTACTCTTTTTTTTTTACAGGGGTGGATTAAATGGAAATATCAGTGTCTCACCGTCATGCCTCAGATAAAACCTAATCTTTCTTCAGATAAAAAGGATGGATTTTGAAGGGTACAACATATTCCCTGATTATTTTTTTCCTATTTTACTTATCTTTATGCTAAATAGAATATGGAAAACATGATGTTGACTGTAAGTAGTTGACTGCTAGTAGTTGACTACATAGTGACTGTAAATAAAATTTTTATTATATATGGAGGCAAAGGGTTACACTCAGAAAATATATCAGATTAAAACCAACACTACAGGTTTTGAAATGTTCCTAGGGTGTCAAAATACTTTGTCTTCTGGGTGTCCAACCTGACATGCCCTTAGAATGACCTGATTTTCTGAAAATAAAACCTCTGTCATATCACTAGTCACTTTCAAAACTTTGGAACAAATAGTTAAGGTATTTTGGCTTGGTGTCAAAATGTGTAGTTCTCATGGAAAGTATTACATGCTCCAGCGTTAGATGGTGGGTGTGTTGTTTTCCATCTGATCCAGCAGGAGCCTTGCCTTTTTAAAACTTTATGCTCTCAGCTCAAGGGATTTTATGTCATGGAAAACTTTAATGATGGAATGAATGAAGCATTTTATCCTAATATGGCTTTAATTTTCATGGCTTGCCATCTTCTGAGATTTCCCAACACTTTCTGTAACCAGCATTCAGAAGTTGCACAGGAGCTTGGATATAGAAACACATGTCCCAACTTTGTGTCCTTTTCAACCTAATTTCCTGATTCTCTTTCCCATAGTTATGTATCAGCCTGGGAGGAGAGACAAAACTGGTTCCTTAGAAGGCCCTATACAAACAACAGGGACCTCAGTGTAACTGAGCCAGATGTAGCGTCCACTGCTAAACAGACATCTCGCATGGCCTGGGTAGGGTGATCCTCAAAGTCCCAATCCAGTCGCATTATTCCTCTGAGCACCTCTCTGAATGGGGTGTAGATGGCACTACTGACTTCAGATGAATGGGAAGATAAAACAGAGAGAGGGCGAAGTAAAAAGACAATAAAAATATCCAGTGCATAGGAATTTGCAATGGAGTTTAAAATTTGGATTAGTGGCAGTTAAAGTTCTGGGTTGGTTTTTTTTAAGAATTATTTTGTAAGTGCTTTATGGGGCTAGAAGTAGAGCTGCTCTTTCATTTTGTAATCAACATCCATGTCACCAACAGACAACAGCATGCATAATGCAATCCTATTCCATGGTGTATATGTGGTGAAAATTTCACCTTTTGAATTCCAAGAGCTGAACTGTCTGAAGTGAGTGAATTTGGATACTGAATGGAAATGGATGCTGACTGACATTTTGCAGCACTTGCATTTTGAATTGTTCAGTGCTTCCAAAACCTTGCTTTTATTCCAATTATGACTGCCGTCAAGCAGCTTAGAAATTCCACTGTAGGCTGAATTGGACTAGATGACCTTGAAAGGTCCCTTCCAACCTGAACTGTTCTATGATTCTGTGTTTTCTAAAAGCTTAATATTCCTTACTGCCTTGTGAGTTCTTAGAGGAAAATGGGTACACTTCTTGTTTAATCTAAACAAACGTGTGAAATAAATTATGAACACATCAGAAATTTGCTTGGAGAAATTCCTGTGATGGAGCTTGACTAATGTGTTGTTTCTTTTTTGACATCTTCTTGTTCATCTTCTACAGATTATTGCAGCCCCTATAACACAAGGGCTGTTTTATGGGGAAACTATGTGATGCAACATGCCTGGTGCCTTTGCATATGGTGGATTTTTGAGAAACTTTATGAAAGAAGCCAAAAATCCTCTCTGACCAACACTTTTTTGTATTTTATGAGTCTCATTAGTCTTTGTTTGGCCATCCACTTATGCACTTACATATGGTATCAATAAATACTACAAGTGTTTACAGTTCATGCCATCCTGTGAAGCACACACAATGGGATGTAAATTACTCTGAGATAAAACTATGGGAATTATCTTTATAGGCAAGCAGAATCATCATCATTTGGCCAACTGCTGACAGTTTTCAACTCTAAATGAGTTTTGGCTGCGTTCAGTGCTTTTCAGTCGGGGACAAGGCCATGTATCCAAGCACATAGCTTTTTTGGATTGGCTTGCAGCAGTTAAAGGCACTTCAGTCATAGTCAGCCTGCTACTATTTCATGGCTGAAAAAGACTCTGCCTAAAAGTAATCTGCTAATTTTTATTTTTGTACAAAACATTTAAACCACAGTGCTGGAGCACTGTTTCATCTCAGGACACTGGTGATGCCACAGGTGGATGTTACCTCGCTAATCCAGTTCTCAGCCAGTTTGGTACTGTCAGAAAGACAGCCCTGATCTCGCAAGGCCTTTTGGGACTTCAGGTCTGTTGTAGTTGGGCAGGTGATCTCCATCCAGCAATAAGGGGAGAAAAAATGGTCTCGTGTGGGCTGTTGGTTCTCAGAGAAGCTGAAGACTGAATGAAACTCAAAGTGACAACTGACCACTGTATCATGTCTTTCCCCTGGGTTCAACTGTGTAATATAGTAGCAGGACAGCTTGGGGAAGCAAATGGCCAGACTGTGTCCATACTGTAAAACTTTAGGTGATGATTAAATTTGGAACTACTCATACTTGCTCATACTAATGTTATTGAATTCAGCACAGAAAAAACAGACATGGCTACTTTTGTCTCAAAATATGACTGCTGGGGGTCATACAGTGATTAGGAGCAATCATATCAATGATGGCAGAAACCTGGATCTCTCCATCAGGTGAATGTCTTGTTCAGTATGTTATTCAGTATTATATTGCACAGGACATTTAGACCAACGTGTATGATTTAAGCAACTAATTTTAGGAGAAGGTTTCAGGCTACTAGACCACATTTTACCTGGACCCTTTACTTCAGAGATACAAGGAGGCAGACTTCCAGAAATGTTAACTTTCCTCTAGTAAAAGTTTCAGGAACGTTCTTTAGTAAAAGTTGTCAATTTTCAAAATGAAAATAATCTCTTTAGGTGCAAGGTCACTACCTCTTGTTTTAAAAGTAGCACTATTCTGCATTCCTGATGGCTCTATGCTTTCTAGCTTCCTTTCTTTATATTTGTTTTTCTGGGGAGGGAGGGTGTTAAATGAGAATTCAGGAAGACCCAAATAGTAACCCAAATTGTATTTTTCTGCAGGTAACTGATTTACCTTCTAGTAGCTCTACTATCTGGCTCTACTAGAACTCAATCTTTATCACACATTAATATGTCTTCAGATAAGAAGAGATTATCTTTATCATTCAGATAAGACTAATGATAAAGGGAGTCAGTGCTACACTAAACTTTATTTGTAGGTTTTTGCTGTTGTATAAATATAAGGCTCAGCAAATCTATAAGGGTTTTGGAGAGGTGGCCAGAAAAGATTCCAAGTTTCTCATGAAAAATTGCAAGAAAACAAAATATTTTTTAAGTCATCCTCATTACAAGACAATTTTAACACTCTTGAGCCAAAAGAGCTTGGAAATTTTCCAAGTATCATATGAACAGACTACAAGATCTTACAAACTGCTGGGGCCTCATCAGAGCTGGGTAAATGAACTGCAATAAAATGACCAAAGGCTTTACCATCCTAGCATGCAGCTTTCTTTTCCTAGTTCTATCTCTTGGACATGTTTACTGGGGATGTTCATACTACTTTGGTCCAAATAATCAAATCTGTTAAGGTGATGCAGTACAGTATCAGAAGGCACCTTAGGTACTGCAAGTCTCAGGACTTCAGTGCTTAAGTGTTTGGGGTCTGATGTCACAAGTGGAACTCATATTCTTGTGTCATGTGCATTGAATTAAGAGATATAGGTTCCCAGGAATGGGATTTACAAGAAGCAGGGGGCTGAAGGCGTATACCTTTGCCAGTTGGTAGGAAATGATGTGAAAATGCCTCTGTCTTTATTTGGTCTGCCTGCCTGAAGCAGGGATGAAGGAGTCAGAAATGGTCTTCTGGTCTTTGTGTATAATTAATGTAATTTGGAAGGAGTAAAATGCTGAAGCTTAGTGGGCACAGGAAAGGAGAAAAATAATTTCTGATCCTTCTTCCTGGGCTGTTTATGTTTTGGTGGTGGTTTTTTTTTGTTTGTTTTTGTTGTATTTATTACATTAAAGAGTCATAGAAAAATAGAAATAGAAGCACTTTAAGGAAAAAAGCTCATATCACTAACCGATCTCTCTGACCAGAATGATAAAAAATCAGATTCATCTCTGCCTTCAAGTTGTGTCTTATATCTTTGTTTTAGCCTAGATCAGGAGCATGCTTCTGAACACTTTGGTTCACAGTGCAGAGCAGTCTTGGACACCACAGCCTGGATCCCTTTAAACTGAAGGAAAATAAAAGGTAGTTCTTTAGGAGAATGCCAGATGCTGTTTAGGAGTATAGCATAGCAAAACCCTGGACTTCAGGAGAACAGAATTGGGCTTGTTCAGGCCACCTGCTTAGAAGAATCTCATGGGAGACAGCCCTGGAGAAAGCAGGTGTCTGGGACAGCTGTTTGATTTTCAAGATCGTGTCCTCCAAGCTCAAGAAATATCCATCTGGCTGTGCAGGAAGTCAAGAAAAGGTCGCAGGAGGCCATCACGGATGAACAAGGAGCTCATGACAAAACAAAGACATAAAAAGGAAGCCTACAGGAGGTGGAAGCAGAGAAACAAGACCTGGGAGGAATACAAAGACCCTGACTGAGCATGCAGGCATGTGATTAGAAGAGCCAAAGCCCACCTGGAATTCAGTCTGGTAAGGAACATGAAGGACAATAAGAAAGGCAGGTACATGAACAGCAAAAGAAAAACTAGGGAAAATGTGGGCATGCTGCTGAACACGACAGAGGACCTGGTGACAAAGGCCAAGCTGCTCAATGTCCTCTCTGCCTTGGTTTTTACTGGTAAGACTGTCCTTCAAGAATTCCAGGCCCCTTGCACGAATGAGTAAGGCTGCAGCACGGAAGACGTTCTCAGTGGAGAAGGGCCTGCTTAAGGAACACTTGTAGAAATTGGACATATATCAGTCTGGAGGATCTGATGAGATTCACCCATGATTGCTGAGGGAGATGGTCAATGTCATTGCAAAGTCACTCTCAAGTATGTTTGAAATCAAATGTCACTCTTACCTTCAGGAAAGGCAAGAAGGAGGACCGAGAGAACTACAGGCTGGTCAG
Source organism: Limosa lapponica baueri (assembly GCA_002844005.1). Lineage (NCBI taxonomy): Eukaryota > Metazoa > Chordata > Aves > Charadriiformes > Scolopacidae > Limosa > Limosa lapponica. Next base: position 667,507 of record KZ505753.1, on the reverse strand, counting down.
CCACATCTTGATCCCTGGGAAGGTGATGGAGCAATTAATCCTGGAAACCATTGCCAAACATCACAGGACAAGAAGGTGGGTGGGAGTAGTCAGCGTAACTTTATAAAGGCGAAATCATGCTTTACCAGGCTGATCGCCTTCTATAATGAGATAACCAGCTTAGTGAACATGGACAGAGCAGTTTATCCTGGTTTTAGCAAGGCTTTTGACACTGTTCTCCACAACATCCTCATAGACAAAGTGAAAAAGTTCAGGTTAGGTAAGTGGACAGTTAGGCAGATGGAAAACTGGTCAAATGGCCAGACACAGAAGGTTGTGGCCAATAATGCAAAGTGCAGCTGGAGGCCAGTCACTACTGGTGTATTCTAGCATTGATACTGAGGCCAGTATTCTTTAATGTTTTTATTAATTACTTGGACAATGTGGCAAAGTAACCCTCAGCAAGTTTGCTGATGTTACAAAGCTGGTGACTGACACACCAGAGGGTTGTGCTGCCATTCAGAGGGTCCTGGGCAAGACGGAGAAATGAGCAGGAAAAAAACCCAAAGGAGGCAATTCAGAATGAGCAAAATGACAGAACACCTAACTCTCTTTTACTATAAGATAATGGTGTGGTCTGCAGACCTGCAGAAAGCAGCTAGCAGTTTTCCACCATCTCTAGTCTCTCTCAGGCAGAGAAAGTGATTCCACGCTTCACTCATTGCCAGGCAACAAAGGAGGCAATAAACAGAATCAGCACAAACAGTGCAACACAAGAGTTTTGTAGTTACCTTATAAAGGTGTATTGATTTATCACTTATTCTGCCTTAGGGTAGAGGGACAGAGAAAAGAAGGGTGCCTTTCTCGCTCACAAAGTCTACCTGGTCCAAGGCCTCTTGGAGGCCATAGTGTTCTCATGGGTTTAGGCTACAAATGAAAGGTATTGCTGGGGTAGCTGTAGTGCCAGGACAGATACAGTTTAAAAGTAGTTATTTGTGGGGAGAAGTACTTTACTTGTATAATTTATACCATATGCCCAAGTGCCTTGGCTTTGATTGTGCCAAACCCAGATACCTAAAGAACAATGTAAGAACTGGGGCTACATATACTTTTATTTTCCCATGGTACTTTCCCAGCCTCTGACAGTTTGAGGCTCAGGCACTTTCTGAGCCTGACATCATATTTAATATTGTTGAATAGATCTTTGTCCTATGAATCAGTATAATTACTTTTTGGATCCATGGAAACTTTTAGCACCCACAGCATCCTGTTTCAAATCTACAACTGGCTAGTTTGATTTAAGGTCTTCTAGTTCATGTTTTAGAATGAATGGCAAATAGAGGTTGTCTATTGATTCATTCCTGAAAAGATAAAAGCCGTGGATATTTTTTAAGGTTTTGCATTCAGGAAAAGGTAATATTGGCCTGATAGTCATATTAGATTTTTGACCTTTGAGATTATCCAGTGTATCCCCAAACCAGAGAAGTTAGAGTTGAGTAGTTATGGTACCTAATGTATCTATACCTTCAGTATATTTTGAAAAATTTCATTTTACTTTTTTCGAAGACTTAAAAGGCAGGTTAAATTTAATTTTATATATTTTGTTTCTGAAAACTTTCCTGCTTACCTTTTCTATCCAGGTCAAACAGAGCATGTAAAACTGATTCAAGTGCATATACCAGACACAAATGGGTACATTTTATATAATCAATGAGTAGGAAGGTATTTAGTAAAATTTGCTACAGCTGCTAATATGAAAAACATTTTATTAATCTTTTTATCATGGCCAGTGTCATTTTGATATAAAATTGTGGGCTTTGTGTGTAAGTCATAGAAAGCTTTGATGTGTTTGGGGTCTTACTGTTGTACAGTATGAGTTCAAGAAAGAGTGGTTCCATTTCAGTGATAATGAAGCCAGCTCATATATGAAAGTGGTTGCTACTCCAATCATATCTTGACTGACATATTCCCCTAAATCACTTCCAGATACAGAGATCTTTCTGAAATGAAATAGCTTAGCATCATGATCAGATTTATTACACTTCACTGATTCTGGACCTGATCCTAAACCAGGATTACATTGCCTGGGATCAGGCATTTGGAGGGCCTGGCTTTCTTTTATTTAATTTAGAAAATAGACACAGTGGAGAAAGAGAAGAAAACTCCTCTGAGGTAAAATGTAAGGACACTAAGTCATGGACATTGTATATGCAAACAAATTTATGATGATAGGTTCCTAAAAAAATAATGTCAAACACAGACACTAAACTAAGTTTTAATGTAGCTTTGTGGCCTTGGTTTCTAAACTTTATCTTTCATCTTATTGTCAAGCATCATACACTGTTGTAAACCATGACCATGGGAGGCACTTCAGATTTAAAGTGTTGCAAAGATAACTTAATTTGAGACACTGGCATGCTCATGAAAAATATCGATACTTGTCCCTGGCTTCACAAAGGAGAGGTCTACATTTGGGTTTTGAATAAAAGCCATTACTCTCCATAGAGAATATTTTGTGTAACACAGAGTAAAAATTATCCCAACTTTGCATAAAAATGATGATGTTTTTGTGAATGCTGTGCATTGTCTGCCCTTGCCCATTTCCTTAATATTTTAGGCTGTTAATGGTAGATAAAGGGTCCAAATTCCTACCCAATTCAACTGCAAGGTATAATTACTTGGTCTGGGTGGTAATGTGTCAATGCTAGGAGAGTTTACTTTGGTCAAAGATGCTACTTTGTGTTCTGAGGCCTATTATGCAAATGTTTTGATGTAGTGGATCTGCATTTGTATACATAGCCAAAGAAGGGAGATAAATACTGGATGCCCACTTGAATAGATTCCCTTATTGAGGCAGCACCGTGAGCCTCAGCTGAGCTCTGGACCTGGTGGTGGACAGCGGGATCCCTGCACATCCCTACCTAATCCCATCCACCGTGCAGATCCAGGTGGCCCTCGTTGTGCAGCTTGAGGTCAGGTCTGGTAACAACTGTGTGTGGGAAAGAAATTAAAACAACGCAGTCCCGTCCACTGATAGCAGTTAGCTTAGAGTGAGAAGAGAATGAGAAAAACTTGGATGAAATTACTGGATGAGAGGCATCTTTTTCAGTTTATTCTGAAGCAGTAAAATAAAAAAGATAAAGACTTAACTTCTCTCACTTTACAGAATATTGTGAAAAGCTGATGTTAGGCAACGAGACATAGAGATTTATTGGAGCTGCATGACTATAGTAGTGCACACAAAACTTAATTTCTTGTCCGTCTTCAGATAAAGAAAAAACTGGGTTTAGGGTTACAGTAAGAGTGAATGAATAAGCTAAGAAAGAGAGGCACCTCTCTTAGCATTACAAACTTTAACTCTCATTTGAAACCACATTTTTTTTGCAAATGCTACAACTTATTTTCAGCTTTTTTTTAGCATAACTGCTAAAGTATTTCAAGAACGCTGATTTCAATGCCACTTCTGCATGTATGCCAAAAAATCAGTTATAAATTTATAGCTTCAAAACAAGTAACAAACTTAAATCTGCATCAAGTACATTTCATCATTTTATTGTCTTAACCTTAAATAATTCTAATTTAACTCAGCATCATTTTACTAAAACAGTGGTTTATTTATTATTGATTTTGCTGATGTGGTAATTATTTCATATTGCATGAAAGAGTAGGTGTTTGATTATATGTTCAAACCGGGGAGCTAATGTGACTAGTGTCCAGGGTCTCTGTCTGCGTCTGTAGTTCATGGTTATTTTCATCTCAGAAACAATGTTTGAGTGAGACCTTTAAATCTGCAGATTTCTGTGGTCTCAAAGTTTATGGAGTATTTTTTTTATACAATGAGAATGTAAATGAGGGGGGATAAGAGGGATTAAAGACAATGCAACTCAAACATTGATGTGGCCAGGACAGATATTGCACAGAGTTAAAATGTCCTTGGAGATGAATGAGATTGTATGGAAATCATATGTGAAATTACAATGAGATTTTCCTGAAAAGTAGCAGACGTTTTTAATTTCACCTTTTTTTATCTCAATCCCTTCTGGAGAAAAAGAGAAATGGGGAAATAACTTAGTAAATAGCACCATGCACTTCATGTTACTTGGAAACGTGGAAAAATACTCCAATTTCAGATATTATACAACAGTTTTCCTCAGAACAATGATTTATAGATGCTCTGAAGTTTTGTATGGAAGAAAACCTTAGTTTCCACCTGATACTACATGAATTAAGATCTTTTTTTCATTTTGAATCACTCCTAGCATTATCCAACATACAAAATTTATAAATGATTTATGTTTGCGAAAGCATATGTTACTGGACTCAAGTAAAATGAGAAGAAAGTGATGATCCATAATGAAATTCTGTGAAGAAAATACTCTTTCAGGAGGTGCTGATTTTGCCTTTATTAAATTTAATATGTGTATTCAGATGAATTCCATTCTAACTTCTGGGCTCTTTACTGGGGGATTTATGCAACAGCCATTGTGCAAAACCCCTGCTAGTTTTACTTTAACTCAGTAGAAGCTGAAAGAGTCAGACATGATCTGAATGCACTCAGTAAATCATGTTTTTGCAGAGTACAAAAATATCCAATCCTAAATACCTTTTGTCAGCAGACTGGTACAAGGGTAGTCAGTTCAGAGGAGACCAGTATATCTCCATGCATTATTAATATATCTCTATTACACCCGTAGCTACATGGGGAAGTTTCTGCCTGAAATGTTATACATCTAATTTCAGGCATATAAACCTGTACTTTCCTATATTTCAGCTCCAAATTTTGGCATGCATCGTAATCTGGATATCTAAATGATTTTTTTGAAAAGCCCGTCCATGCAGCCAGTACAAAAAGGATCTACTCATTGGTATTCCATGGAATCAAGCATCGTCAGAACTTCATTTTGGAGCATCTCTCTCAGGACAGTGCATCTAGGATGTTTTTTAGATTCTCATTGGCAGGTCTTGGTGAACTGTGAATCCATGGAACATAGTAGTTAATCTTAGGATGCCAATAGCTGTACTTTGAAAGTAACATGCTAGCCAGAGGCATGATGCTGGTTGCAGGCTCAAGACTTTCACTACAGTTGACTTCACTGCTTAGTAACAGATATTGGGGAATGGTTTTATTTCAGAAAGCCACTTCATCAGAATTTCTAACTTTCAGGGCAAAAAATTTTGAAGATCTAAAGCAATTAAAGATATTATACTCCCCCTGAATGAGAAAACTTTTTGCATTTTTAGCTCCTCCAGTAATAGGTTTTTTGCTTTAATTCTTCTTTTGATATTTAAAAGAGATTGATGATGAATGTACCAGAATGTAATTGGCAGGATTTTGTTATATTATCTTTCTGGGGGTTTCAGTTTTCTTTTTGCCTTTTTTTTTGCTTTTTTGTTTCTTCTCTATGTCTCATTGTCTTAATGCCTTTTTTTTTGCTTTTTTGTTTCTTCTCTATGTCTCATTGTCTTAATGACAAAGTAATAGCAATTGCTTTCTTACCTCAGAAGCGGGTTATATGGTTCTGTGATTTAATGTTTCTCTGCACTGGGAAGAAAGAAGGTCAGGATTTTTTTTATGTGTACAGGTTTCTTGAAGTCTTTAGAAACAAAGCTAGAAATTGAGCCTTTCTCAGAGCTCTTTCAAGTGTACTCAGACATGCTGAAGATATCAAATTCACTCCACCCAGTTATTTTTATTGACATAGAAATTAACAATAAACTAACTCCCTGTTATTCTAGGTAGGGGTTTCATAACAAAACAACAGGCTCAACTAGACAGACTCAAATTTAATTTCTAAGTACAATCAAAGTTTCTAACTTGAGGAAACTGCTCAGGTAATATTCACAAGTCCAATGCCCACACATAAACCTGCTTTACTTGGCAAGAAGAACATGATTTTTTTCATGTAAGATTACTTGTTAATACGAATATTTTATAACATGTCCTATCTTATATACATATCTTATCAGTTCTTTATGTCCTATAGGTTATACAGAAGAAAAGAATTATTGCTAGAAAGTGGCACAGAGATCTGCAAAATAAAACCCACCATTATGAAGAATATATTTGCTGTACGCATGCCTGGCAGGTAAGGCACTGGTAAGGAGTCATCAAAATACACTGTTCAAGTAACTTGGCAGAGTAGAAAGTTCTTGAATATTTTTTTTTAAAAGAAGAGCTTCAAATTGCAACTGCCTATAAATATAAGAAATGATTCATGTTTTTAACATTCATATTATTGCCCATACTGCTGCCAAATCATTTGTAATTACAATTCAGTTCACATAACAAAGTTTATAGTCTGCAATTTGAACTATATTGGACTCTCCTTGGAGTGAGAGAGATTTTACTTGTGTGTCCATATTGCTTCTCGGTAGCTATCATTTCTTATAATTATCAAGACTCAGTTGACTAGATTTTCTGAAATCACAGTCATCGTATATTCACATCAATTGCAACAGAAGCTCCTTGCCAAAAGACTGCATTGTAAAACACCAGAGAGATGCGTGGAAGCACAGGTGTTGCTGTGCAGCTTCCAGCATTTTGGTTCCTACCCAAAAGAACTTTACAGGAACACACTTTGTAAGTGCTTTTATATTGTCTGGTCCAAGAACTGAGTTCAGAGAGACTTTTAACTGATGTAGTCTTCCTATAGTAAGCTCTGCACCACATGCAGCAGTTGAAGGGGGCCTTGAAAACAGAGAACGTTTGGGGGGCTGTAGGAATTCACTTTTGAAATAATTTGGGAGGAAGACCTCTCTTGCAGTGGGCAAGCTTCTGTGAAGCACAGGTTGCAATTGTGTAAGGGTATAAGATTTACATTCTTAATGTTCATAGCAGTAATCTGAGTTGGCTGCCAAATGGATAGAAGAGGAAAAAGCTGTGCTGATTTTCAGTGGAGGTGTCCCAAAAGGTCTGAAGGTGATTTTAGAAGGGTGAGCATCTACAACAAGACTATGATAATAAGGACCCTTCCTTATCTTAGTCTTGTCCCTTTGTTTCCTTGTAAATTCTTCACTTTAAATAATTTCTTGTCATTCTGGATAAAATGTGTTGTGGATATCAGCACTCACAAATTCATTTGCATGGATTTCATTGTGTTTTGCATTTGAACCTGGTTTATTGCCTTAAATCTAAATGGACTTGTTGTCCAACCAATGTTGGTTGTAAATCCACAAATCCTTCCTGTAGTTGATATGGTTTGCAGTTGTTTCACATCACTGCATGCTGTAATCCACTTTCAACACTTGTGATAGATTTTTCACTTGTAGCTAAGCTACACCAGCAATGTCATTGCTTAATTTGCTTATACATGGCTCCCTGTGTGTAACTCATGTCATTCCAGCTCGTTCAGTCTGCAATTTTGGCCTTTTTTACCATATTCTCTTCTCTTATCTCTTCCACGCTCTAACCTCTTTCTCAGCATCCCTCTCAGAATCATGTCCCCCAGCCTGACAGATAAGTGCCCGGAAGGTGAGGACCACATCTCCTTTCCCCTTCCCTGTGGCTGGAAATGTCCTTTATAGCCCACCCTCCTGCTGTTCCTCTTTCCTACTGCTCTAAGGGCAACTGTCTCTAGGGATCTGCCAGGGAAAATGCTTGTGTGGGGGCTGAGTGATCTGCTTTAGTCATGAGCAGCTGTCTGTAATGTCTGCATGAATGTCCCTGGTTTTAATAGGGAGAGGGTAGGAGTCTTCACCACAGCAGGGCAGGAAAGCTGCTAGCAAATGGACTCAACAAGCACAAGCCTCTTCCAAAACTCAGGCTTTTGCAAAGGTCAAGGGCTCACAAATATATGAGAACTGCTAAAAGGAGGCTTAAGGAGGGTTAGGTTGAAAAAATGTAAAAAAAAAGCGTTCAATCGTTCTGCTTTTGTTTTGGCCATCACAAACCTACCATCTCATTTCTAATGTCTAGCTGAGTTCTGCCACATAATTTTTCAATTATTAAGCAATGAACACCTATCTCAGCATCCAGTGCTGGCCTCAGAGTAAATCCGAAGGAAAATTATTAACCAGCCTGGAAACTTCCAACCCAACCCCTATCCTAGTGTTCTGTAGCCTGCAGGCTCTGAGGAGTATCCAAGCTCTGTGCTGTCTTCCCTTTTGCAGTTCAAAGAAATTAGTTCTTTTCTCTAGATTTGATCAAAATGTTTCTAGGCATTGAAACAGAGACTTCATTTTAATTCAATGTATTCTTTTTTAAAAGAAAAAAAAAAAGATGTTTGTGTTTTTCAAAATTTTTGCTGAAAATGCTGGGTTTTTTGAAAACAAAATGCTTGGAAAGAACCCCACTACAAAGTGAGAGACATGGATTTTGCCTTCTCTCTTTCTTTGTTGACTCTTTTTCCCTTTGTTCTCACACCCCTTATTTGCTTCCATCAAAAATGGAGTGGGATACTCAAGCAGGTAGCTTTTAAAAATGGAGTAAAAAAGGCAAACCAAGCTAACTAGGCTCATACAATTCAAATGAACTCTGCTTTCCTTTCTCAATGGGTTATAGTGCTGCTATATTGTTTTCTTCTCTATTTGGTTTGAGTCCAAGAGCTGATGAGTCTCTGAGTTAGTAGCTTACTTTCATTCTTCTATTTGGCAATGTCTGATTCTCATTCAGACCAAATCCTTTTTGGATAGTAAGATCTGATATAAAGATCAATCTGTTCCACGTCAATACAGAGTACGGACTATTTCCTTGAGGGGGCTGGAAAAGAGTTTTGGAAGAACAAGAAATCTCTTTTTATCTATTCTTTGACCTACTGGATATGAGTACATACATGAACTTCTAAACAAGAGTTTTTCTACCTGCCTCTGGAGAATAAAAAGCGCTCTAATTGGTCACCAGCACATTAGAGGCTCCACAGCGGAAATAATGATATTTAAGTTTTGTTGAGGCTTGCTGGATTCTTGTAAGCTTAGCACCATGCAAACCTATATTTCAGCTGTGATTTGTGCAGAAGAGGCTAGCTCTCCCGGCCATTCTTAGTTGCAATCATAATAATGGGCTTTTAAGAATATACTGGTAACATCCTTAGGTTAAAAAAAAAAAAAAAGAAAAGCATTTCAATGCCTTCTTTCTGTATCCCTCGTAATTTCATACTCCTCCCTGTCTGAGCTGCTCTCACATCATCAGCGAAAGCATTGTTTAGCCAGTAATACAAGTAAATTACCAAAATAAACAACAGCACAGTTGTAGATCAACTGGTGAATGACACAAGTGGGAGCTAGACAGATTTCTAGGTCCCTGAATCCAAGTGTTTTTTGAGGGAATTTTAATAATACAGAAGTTTACCAGTAGTGTACATAAGGCCTTACTACAGGCTGAGAGGCTGTCTTGGTTAAGTAGCTATTTAATGCCTTTTCAATCATAGTCCAGTGTCAGAAGCAACTTTAAGTTATTACCGACTGGAAACTGGTTATTCACTGCCCATGGGTCAAATATGTTGGTGGTCTTCTGTTCCTAAGAGAGAAGAGTTCACATCACACACATGTATTCTGGGTCGTGCACGCGCGTGCGCACACACACACACACATGCCTACCTCTAACTGTCAGAGCAGACTGTGACCAGCTTCTTCCTGATGGCATTAGTGGAGAGAGGGATTGAGGTTTATCAGGGAATTCTTGCGAAGAAACTGTAACTGTGAAAACAAGAGTGTTAAAAGAGGAATGTCCTGAGTGCAAAGGAAAGGAAAGAATATATTCTTTGTTCCTGTGTCAGCTGTCCAACTTGGTCACTGCTAGCATTTCACTTTCACCCTGAAGAGCAGCTAATTGTTTATGAAATGACCTTGTTATTCCTGCCCTAGTAACCTTGTCTGGAAGGCCACCACATGCATTTATTATTCTCTGAAGGAAAATGTGCTTTCTGACATCTGTTCTGCATTTGTTTTCCTTTAATTTCCTTTAACTTCCATCACCCCCTCCCCAGATTGCTCATCTGTGATTCTCTGCACAGGGTGGCATGGGCTGTGCTAGTCCTACAACCCTGCCTGTCCTCAACTTTGTCTTTTCTGTGGTTCTGCTGTCTTGCATTGTAGTCTGGTACAAAAGGACAGAGAATTGCACTGTGAAACTGCCTTCTCCCTCGTCTCCTTCCTGTGACAGCCTTTACATTCCCTGCACTAGGTATTCCAGTTTAGGATTGTAAGAGTTTATATTGAGAGTGTATTATGGACAAAGACTCTTTCTTTCCTTATCTGCCCTGGGGATTCATTCTCCTCTTACTCCTAGTACTAGAGAGTGCAAAAGCACTGGCAAACCACAGTCTCCTTCCCATGTCATTTTTCAGCCAGCAATAATAAGCATCTACAGCATCAGTTCCCGAGTTTCTAAAAGTACAAAAAGACTTTGCAAGAAGTTTAAGTGACCCAAATGTCCTTCCCAGTAAAAAAACTTTATTGTTGGCCATGATCGCTTTCAGCCCTTTCAGATTTCTTGTGATAAGCAATTTAAGGGAATGGCCTGGCTGTTCCCCAAGAAGGCTTTGGGCATCTGTGAACTAAGTGACATTTCTCCAGCAACGCTAGTTATGTGACTGACACCGTTGCCTGCCCTCTCCCAGCAGTCTGTGCTCCAGCCCCGGCCATCCTCTGCCCGGGGCTAGTGTAAGTGCTGAATGGTCATGCAGTGAATCTGATTTGGGAGGGTTTTGGGGGCAGAAGGAGGGGGTGGGAGGAAGGTTTTACAGAAGATCTGGGTTAACAAGGGGTGACAAACTCTCATGCTGGCATCTGGAAGTGGGTGGTGGGTAAATGGGAACATGCAGCAACACAGAGTGGCAACAGTTTACACTGGCTCAAGCATGACTTTCTAGCATCTAAACACATGCTTAATTTCAGGTTTACCTCAGTGGGCATAAAAGCAAAGCTACAGATTTAAGAGGAAAGGAAAAGATACTTTTATCACTCAATCTTGCTACAAGAGAAAAGTAATGGAGGGTAAAACAGGGCAAGAAGATTTACGTATGTTCTACCTCTCTATTCCATGAGACTACTCACAGCCTCATGAATCCAGGTCATCTGCATGAGATTGTGATCACACCTGCAGAAATATTGACTCTTCGCTCTAGCTTTTAAGTCTACCTAACCTCCCCAACATGTTTTTTGGGTTCAGCCTTCCCAAGGTCACTCAAGGGGCATGTCCATGAAACCAAAGAAGGGGTGACTTTTTCTCCTGCCTAACTCAAACCTTATCTAGAGAGGAGAGCTGTTATGGGCTCTTAAGCTACTCTCTCTGCCTCCAGTTTTTATGAATCCTCATGGGCAGGTTTCAGAGACAAAGACCATGTTCACAAGAAGTGAGTAGCCTTTCTTCTTTTGCACGGTCAATGAGATAGGTTATAATAGTAGTCAAGTAGTTCTACTTCAGAGCATGTGTATTCAAAATTTGGTCACCCTTAGGAAATAACACAGAATCTTCCAAATAATTCCAGAATTGTTTCATAGTCCCTTATTTAGGAAGGTGTTATAGATTTGGCCTTTCATTGGGAGATTTATAAAAATGTTACTTCATTTTTGTCATTATTTAGGCTGGTACCTCTTGTAGGCTATATAAAATGACAATTTTTTTTTTCTTTTCTTGTTTATTTTGGCTGAGATCTATTGTTAGTTTCTGTGGAACAGCTATGAGACTTGGCAATGCAGGGGAAATTGCTATCCTGAATACCTTAAATGATGCAAGACAGCACTTGGCTGATTTTATATGTTTTTAATGGTGCACTGATGCTAAATAATGGGGAGGGGGAGACAGAAAAATATAGCACTCAAGCTTTCCAGCTGGGTTCTTTACTGGCAGGATAGACAAGGTGTCAAATAAAAAGAAGTTTGCTGCATCTATCCTGAAAGGTGTTTTTGAGACAAATCCTGTGTCTCCCTGAGGTCTCCTCCAGGCTCTTTGGCTTTTTCTTCCTTTGTTTGATTTCATTTTCTGTGCTGTTTACTGCTGCATATGGCATGTGATCATTTATGTTTGTCAATGCAGAGCTTTATTTACTGCATAGCAGCCTGATTTCAGAGGAAACTTGGTTCCTTTTTCTGCTCACTCACTTGATGTAATCAGTGAATGCAGCTTGCATACTGTTTTCCATCTGTCTCAGTCATTTATATAGATTAAAACCAGCAGAGGTCCAAGTAATGGCCTTGTGGGGAGGATTCTCCACAGTGGGGTGGCTTGCTTTACAAGTCCTCAGATTTTACTTTGTTTGTTTGCTTTTTCTAGTCTGTGCATTCACCACTTGCATGTTAATAGATTTGGAGAAGATTGCCCTCCAACATCCCCACAGCCTCATCTGTAACATCAGACAGTGTTGTTTGCTCTTCTGAAACTCAGCAATTTGTGTTTCATTAGGAAACATCATCCTTAGTACTTCTCTTGGACAGAAATGCTCTAATGGGATTAAAATAAATTAATCTCAAAGAATTCCTAAACCACACCTACACAGATCTTTAAAGCTATTTTGATGTTATACTCTTTGGAGATAATGAGTATTACTGTTAAAATCTCCACACTATAAACACTTTACCTCTTTGAAAGCCTTGCCACTGTACGGTTCTGTTAATTTCAGTAATAATTCCATTACATCAGTGAGCACAATTTCACTTTCAGTGTCATTTCTTCAAGTTCCTGGTGTCAGAGTTCATGGGCTATATTTTCACACATTTGCCTAGCCTTTATGCTTCAAGTGTCTGCCCTACCATTTTCTGTTAAATATTATGTAAAACTTAATTTGGAAGAGCAGGGGAACTATTAGTCCAAGTGTTCTCACTATCACAGCAACTGCTCATTCTTCCATCAGCAATTCAATAAGAAGTGGCTTTACACCAATCTAAATTAAAGCTGAAAATTCGGTCCCATTGCTAAAGTGACAAAACTGTGTGGAATTTCAGAAGAAATTTTGTCATAAATGCATGCTACTGTGTCTTAACCCTGTTGCAGGTGCTTAGAAGAAACATATCTAGATGTGTAGGTGTTCAGGTTGAAGACCTGTCTTTGATCTGATGGTCATCTTTCTTTTTGTCACCATTTCGCATAGATTAAATTGAGTTTGTCAGCACTTTCTTCAACTGGAGCTTAAATATAGTTGTGACCCCTAAGGGAATAAAGCAGCAGTATAAAATGATTGACAAATACTGGCAAGCTGAGAAGTGCCTGGAACCACACAGATGTGAGGAAACAGAAAGATTAGATTTAAGGAAGTTGTCTGCCAGTAGGGTTGTATGTGTGTGAGGCATCAGTTTTTGAAACAGCTGTGAAGATGGGTGTTACCAACACAGAGGAAAAATATTTGCATCTATAATTCCCTTTTTGTTTTGCACAAACAGATGGATACCTTATAATGTGCAGAATAGGGACAAAAGATGTGTTGCAAATACTTGGGGTATAGAGGGGTTAAATAACAAAATGCTATCCCTACCACTGCCACATGAACTAGCCAGGTCTGTCCTCATTTAAGATATGTTCCTAGGCATCTTAGTCCATGGGCAGTAAAACAGGAATTAAAACAGGGCATCTTCAGGGCCTGCTGGCTTTAGTAGGACATTTTAGGAATTCACTGGTGTGTAAACCTGAGTGCAGCTTCAAGGCTCATCATTGGGACTAAATATTATTGTGGCAAAAGCAGATAACTTTTCTCTGTGTAGGAATAGAAATGATTATGTTACCTGTGCAATGTATGGAAAAGTGTATCTATAATACACAAGTGAATTAGAGACTTTATGCTGGCTGTTGCCTTGAGAGTCCCCCAAGGATATATGGCCCGTTACAAAAAAAAAAAAATCAACCAAAAGAACCCCAGGAGTTACCAACAGGAGTTACTACAAAATAAAAACTGCTTTTAGCATGTGAAAACTCAAACTGGCAGTGTCTGCTCTGAAAAGAATCATCATAATTTATCGCTCTTGGTTAGATCAACTCTTAAGGCATTTCAGTAGATCAAGGAAAGGTCTTTCGGCCAATTATCATGGAGCTATTCTTTGAAGGCCTGTTACAGTGTCTATAAATCTGTAAATGTGTTTCTTAGTCATTCAGTTAGAGCTGTAATCAGTTATCATACCAGATGAGCTCTGAAGTCAACAGATCAGTTGCACATTCCCAAGAGGATTTTTTCTGTCTTATCTTTTCTATTTCTCTGGAAGACGTATAAGATTTCACATATTTGAAGCATATTCATCTCAGCAACTGCTGTGTCAAATGAACAAAGCTAGGGAAGATAATGAAGTACAGTTTGGTAGATATTTATCAATCTGGCTTTTCCATGCCTGCAGTCAGCTCCGTATGGAAGCAAAGACTTGTTCCTCTTCAGTAAAAAGACTTTTTGCCTTTATGGACAATGTGTTATGTCCCAAAGGTTATCAGGAAATGCTGCCATATTAGTGTGTTTCTCCAGGACAAAATGCACTGACTCTCATACAGAAATCACTTGCATACAGGCATAAAGATAGTGTAGTTTAAATGGAAGCTCCATGAGCACCTGGGAGATATAACTGGATGTGCTGATAATTTGTAATAACCTACAAACCTATGTTTCATATTCTATAACCAAAACATTGCTGAAACTATAAATTGAAGTATGGCATTGTTCTATTAATCCAGTCTGGCCTTGTCTATAACCCTGAATGATAACCTTATAAAGATTCAGACAAAGCAGAGACTACATAAGAATTGCTAGAATCTCTTCAAAACATTGAAATAAATGCCTAGACTGTGCAATGTAAGCTTCACAAGATCAAATAATTCAAATAACAAATAAAGCAAATTGCAATACATTCAATAGAATGATGTGGTTGAAATCTAAAAAAATTGCAAATCCTAGTAGCTTAGGCACTGGATCCTCTCAAAAACCCTCCGTAAGTCTCAGATGACATCAAACTGGGGGAAAGCAGCTGACATGTTGGATGACAGAGCTACTCTTCCTACAGATATAGAGAGGCTGGAGAAATGGGCTGACAGAAACTTCATGAGGCTTATCAAAGACATGAGTGAAGTCCTGCACATGGTACAGAATAAGACCATGCAATAATGCAGTACGAGGAAGGAGCTTTGCAGGAAAGCACCCTGGGTGTCCTGATTTTAACTTGAGGCAGCGGTGTGGTCCTGCTGCAAAGAAGAGCAAACACATACCAGACTGTATAGGAAAGAATGCAGCCAACAGGTCAAGATAATGTTCCCTTATTTGATACTCATGAGACCACATTTGTAGTACTGCATTCAGTTTTGGGCGCTCCATTACAAGAATGACATTGACTGGATCGGGTCCTATGGAGGGCCACCAAGAAGGTCATGGAGCCAGGAAACATAATGTACGAGGAGAGGCTGAGAGAGCTGGGCTAGCTTAGCCCAAGGAGAAACAGCTGAGGGGGATCTTACTGCTGTCTGCAACTACCTAATGGGAGGCTATAGAGAAGATGGACTTAGTCTCTTATCAGAGGTAGACAGTGAAAGGATGTGAAGTGATGGACACAAGTTGCAATGAAGGCTGTTCTGACTGCATTTAAGGAAAACATTCTTCGTTCTTTGCAAAAAGGGCAATCAAACACTGGAATGGGAGTCCAGAGAGGCCGTGGGATCCAAATCCTTGCAGATACTCAGACTGAACTCGACATGGCTCTGAACAATGCGCTCAAAAAAAAGCCCTGATTTGAACAGAGGATGGTACCATATACATTACAAGTTTCCTTTGAACGTAATCCATTCTTGGATTCCTGTTCTCAGGTCTGTGCTGGCCTTTCTTGTAGGAGGGGCCTTCTGTTGTTACCTGTGGTTGTAAACAGTGTGTTGAAGGTGGAGTTTTTGAAGGCTTCCCCAGGTTGTTGTCCTACTTTCAAGTACCCACACATCAGTCGATGTCATCTGGTTCTGTTCAAAAGAAACATTTTTTTGTTTGTTTGTTTTATGCTACTAGTCAGCCTTTCTTTGAAAATGCCCTCATGGGCAAAAGACAGAGTGGAGATCTTCATAATACTGGGGCACAAGGCACACTTACTTCTAATTCAGACTGCTTGTGTGGTGTTGGAGTAGTTAATGTGACTGAGATTTCCAAGTGATGAGTAATTTTAGGCTACTTTTATGGAAAAATGATAATCAGCCCTGATTTTCAGCCTATTGGAGAATTTGAATTATTTCAGATGTTAAAAGCTGGGCTCCCCAAAATTCCAAACCTTCCCAAAAAATCATTGGCCACTTTGAAAAATCCTTTAATCTCCTCTTGGCTTCTGCATAATAGAAAAGGTGGAGAGGGATTTTTCGCCTTCCTTTCCCTTCCCTTCCCCTCCCTGCCCCCGGCCTCCTCCCGCCTTGTGGTGTTCTTTGTAAGCCAGAAAAATCACAGATTTCTACACTAGGTCCCAAATACAAATTTGGACTTCATCAGTAGTGGATCAACTCCAGAGAGGGAATGAGAGTAGTATAAGAGACAAATCAGCATGGGAAAATCTCTCCTCCTTTCCATTCTCCAGGGACAGGTTCCAAAAACACATGGCTTTTGGCTGTCAGCTTACTTTTGGCATCTGTACTCCAGCTGAGAGCTTGTTTGGCCTTGCATGCTTTGATACATTAACAACACATCCCACATTTCTGCTGATTAATCATTCGGTCATTTTCTATCTTAACCAGCTATGATCATGAGCTATTTTCCCCTGCAAAGATTAGAGATGTCAGTGTTCATCATCTTCATATTCTTCACTCCCTTTATATAATGGCAGAAGGGTCTCATCCACGCAGGTGCTGAGGGTCCACATCCCCACTGGAGGCAGGGAGGGGTGCAGATGTCTGGGCCCAGTCAAAATCAAATATTATCCTCCTACATCTTCAAAGACCATAACAAACCATAGTTTAATTCAGCTCATGAGGAATTATGCACTGAGTCCAATTTTATCCTAGGAGTAGGAATCCCCATGTCTATATCTTGAATTTGTGCTTCAGTTTTGGCATTTGGGCGCTGCAGCCCAGTGCCAGCAGATGGAAAATATCAACGAAATGCACTTCCTTTGTGACGCATGCACCCTCTGGAACATGTCACAAGTAAACCCTCCACAGAAGATTTATGTTAAATAGAGGAAGATTGTGCTGATAAACTGTTGCAGCTTTTTTTGATTTCTTCAGGACCATTTCAGTAACTCTCACTACTTGTTTTAGTCACTGAGGTGGAAGCTGCTGGCAGTATTACATTAAAACAGAGAAGTTCAAGCTTCCTTCCTGGAAATTACAGTGTGGTCTTCAAGCAATTCCACTTGCAGCCAAACGAATGTTGAGTGCATGATGAAGTTTTTCCAGTGTAGTATCTGATTCATCTGAAATCCCATAACAATGCGTGAACCCTGACATAGGCAGTAGTATTTTTGTAAATGAAAACACCCAATATATGTCATCTCATTCTTCCTTTTTTTTTCAGGACAATGGTCTTTCTTTTTCAGGAATGTACAGGTTAACTTTTTCTCTTCTATTTTGTCCAAAGTGACTGGTCTATCTCTTGTAAACTGAGTTAATTAAGTCATTGTTCCAAAGAGAAACAGAGCCTCCAAGTCTGTAAATAATATAAAAACTACTTAGTATGTCCTGGGTGCAAAGTAGAAAAACATGTGTGAAACACCCTGTCCCTCCCAGAGCATCTATAAAGAACTTTGCTTCTAATCATCTGTCATGAGAACAATATTTCCCCCCTGAGCAGAACAGAAAAATGTCCTTCACTAAATGTCATTCACTTGGAGTCTTTGTTTAATACTTTGCCTAATTTTAGTCACAATAACAGTCACTTCCATAGGAGTATGTTCTTCTTTCCTTCTTCACGCTGAGAGCAAGCTCCTTTCTGTGCTGAAGGAGTGGTGATATAGGAGGGTAGCTGTAAATGTAGTCTAAATTAGCTGAAGACCCTGATGGTATAGTATTGTTATTAAACTGGTAGATAGGTAAAGGAAGGGCGAACATGGCCTTGAGAGGAGATGCAAGGGAGAAGAATCCACTCTACCTTACACATGGAATTATGCAGGATTTATCCTTTGCAGTAATCAGATGGCATGCCACAAAGATGGCAATTGCTGGTCACCTGTACATGACCCAGCCTAGGGCTGAGACACCAGCCCTGCTGAGCATAACATCTCAATGTGTCTCAGAGAGACCACATGACTGGTGGATGTTAATACTGCTCATTTTTCTAAAACAGAGATACTTCCGTGCAGAGTAGGAAGCCCTCGTTGCCTGCTAAAGCTGGCGTGGGAGGAAGTGCCGGAGGAGACAGATCATGTTGTCTTCGCTAAGAACAAGCAATAAAAAGCTAAATTATGAACCTTGTCTCTTTAATCATTCCTTAGTGATTTGTAAGCAACCCAAACCAATTTGGAAGGCATAGCCATGGCTATAAAGGCCTTGGCAAAGTTTTGGAAAGATATTTAGTTCTTTCATCTCCCTGAGAGAAAATAAATCTGCCAGGGACATTAAAGCACCAACTTTAATTTTTAGTCAATATTCTCATTTTTGCTGTCTGTTATATCAGTGAAACAGCAGGAAAAAAGGACCTTTTCTACATAGCTGTCTTTGGAGAGCTTCCCTCAGAGGACTCCTAAAAGACCAGAGTCAGCATTTTGGTTTTGTGGAACCACAAACATGAAAAAGGACCATAATAGAGAAGCTGAACAACACACTGAGGACAGGCTGAGGACAGGAGAGGAGCAGGACAGACTGTTGCTTAGCTCAGGACATCCACTGTTTTTGCCTCCCATGATTTT
Source organism: Limosa lapponica baueri (assembly GCA_002844005.1). Lineage (NCBI taxonomy): Eukaryota > Metazoa > Chordata > Aves > Charadriiformes > Scolopacidae > Limosa > Limosa lapponica. Next base: position 648,817 of record KZ505753.1, on the reverse strand, counting down.
TTTGGTGATATTTTTGCAGAAGGGAGGAGACAGAAAAGTAGGATGAAGGAATGCACCTAAAGGAGCCCACAAAAGGGAAGACTCAGTGAGCAACAATGTGCACTTCTGTACAGTGATAGATTTGTCTTTAAAAGAGTGCTTGTATTTGACTGTAATAGTATTCATAAGTGTTTCTTCTATCCATTTCAAACAAGCTGTACATAACTGTACATACATAAAATACAGATTTTGTGTCTAACTATGCTTATATTCAGGCACTTGTTATATTTGTTTTATATGACTTGATTGATTTGTGAGCACTTGTCTATTTAGGTGTTTATGGCAGTGGTGAAAGTCCATATTTTAAATTGGAATTAAAATATCTGGAATCAGATATTCTCTTTGAAAAATAAAGAACTGTTGAAGAATACTTTAAGTCTACTTTTGACAAAGATCAATGTCATCTTTTATAATGTTTGAATTGTTTTCTACTTAATGAATAGTCTACTTTAGATATATTGATGGCATGTTCCTATTCAGTCTGTCTGGAATGTAGATCAGTAAAACAATGTATTACGGATATACATTATTTTTATTGATGAACAGAACATAGTTTACTAGCACAGGGATAATTCTGGATAATTATTATGGAAAGTCAGCCTTCTCAGGTCTAATGTATGAGCTTACAACATTTATCTGGGAGATCTGGTGGATGTACATGCTGTTATATTTAAACAAAGGAACCATTACAGTCTAATATATCAAGGAACTTCAGAGTAACCAAACTAATGACTTGAATGATCTGCTTGTGCTCACTGCACTTAATAAAAAAAACCTGAGTTTACCGTTGCAGTAGTTTCTAGGGATGTACAGCAGCTGCTACTCTAACTGGAATTGCTTAGCCATTTGAAGTAATTACAGGTGATTATGGCATAAGGAACAGTGAACAAGGCAAACCATCTCACATGTGCTATGTCTCAGCCTGCTCACTTCCTGCATGTCCAGAGACTAGAGTGCAGGGGATAGAAATGTTTTTTTCAAGCTTTTCAGAAGAGCTTTATAATGTTTTATGACTGAATAATTTTTTTCTATGAAAAAGACAGGTTTTCTATTATTTCCTCTGACATAAAAAATAGTGCAAAAATTCCCAAACCATTTAGTTTTGATATTTTCAAAATAAAGCCTGGATTCCTTTGCTTCATTAACAACGACTCTGTGAGTAGCCTTCAGTGCTCTCAGTCCTGCATTCCCTTTGCTGATGGTGCCAAGACATTAGATTAAACCAGCAAATGTAGGTTGCTCATCTCTGTTACCTTCTAAAAGAGAGGTTGCAGGTTAGGCTAGGGAATAACAAAAATGGCTAGGGACAATAGCACCTGGGTGAAGGCATGTTTGCAAAGGAGAAGCCTAGGCTTGTCTTCTTAAGACTGAATAAACCTGGTTCTCTCAGCCCCCTCTTATACATCTTGTGCTCCACCAATGACCTTGCAATGGCTTTGCTCTAGTATGTCAATATCTGTCTTGTGCAGCGGACCTGAAAACTGGACACAGTACTCTAGATTTCATCTCATAAGTTTTTCCATGCGGGGAGAATGGCTCTTAGCTGGCCATGGCTCCCACCTGCCCAGCCTGAAGCACAGGCATTGTGAACTCACGTCTTCCAAATCCACCTTGTTCTCTTCGGAATACCCCTAAGGGTTTTCCTCCTTCTTGGCATGGCTGCAGATAGCCCAACCATTGTTATGTCTCTGCACAGTGTTGTTTTTTTACCAAAACACAGAAATGACTCTCCTCTGCTTGGTCACAGTGAGTTTGGGCTGGAAAACTATTCCAACATAGGGCATGAAAGGTGTGAGTGCAGAAGGACATGGAGCTGTTGGAGCAAGTCCAGAGGAGGGCCACAAAGACCATCAGAGGGATGGAGCACCTCTCCTATGAAGACAGGCTGAGAGACTTAGGGTTGTTCAGCGTGGAGAAGAGAAGGCTCCAGGGGGACCTTAGAGTAGCCTTCCAGTACCTAAAGGGGGACTACAGGAAAGGTGAGGAGGGACTTTTTTATCAGGGAATATAGCAATAGGATGAGGAGTAACAGTTTTAAACTGAAAGAGTGTAGATTTAGATTAGATATTAGGAAGGAATTCTTTACGGTCAGGGTGGTGAGACACTGGCACAGATTGCCCAGAGAAGTTGTAGATGCTCCATCCCTGGAAGAGTTCAAGCCCAGGTTGGAAGGGGCCTTGAGCAACCTGGTTTAGTGGGAGCTGTTCCTTCCCATGGCAGGGGGGTTAGAACCAGATGATCTTAAGGGTCCCTTCCAACCTAAACCGTTCTATGATTCTATGATTCTGTGAATAAAAAGAACTCAGTGGCTGTGATTTGCAGGAGAGAGTATTTCTGGAAATATGGTACTGAAAAGAGATAACCATAAAGACATTAATGCATAGGAATATGTTACTCAGGAAATCTGTAGATGTTTCTTCCTTGGAGATATTTAAGAGCAATTTAGAGTACTGCTGCTCAGTGGTGCTTCAGAGATCATACATGGACTTTCAGATCCACGCTGGTTTTATCTTTCAGTGTTTCACCGAAGGAGGGTGTATATAGGGCTGCTATCTCAGCACAGAAACATGGAGGTGTTTGGGTTTTTTCTAATAGCAAATTATGAAAATGTGCTTTGAAATATATCCTAGGGTTTACATGAGATTTTACTTTATCAGAGACCTCCAAGCCTTATGGTTTTTCTCCTAGCCCTGAGGAAAGCATCTGCTATTGTTGTGCAAGTTTGGTGGCTTAGAGGAGAAATGGATGATCATCCTCCATTTTAGAGCAGCATTCAGAGATGCAAAGTCCCGCAGTATTTTTAGCTACAGACTACAGTCTTAGTTATATGGGTTTTTTATTTCATACTTTGGGTAGAAGAAACAACACAAATCCTCATCGTAGTGCTAGGTGGACTTTATGGTTCTCTACTACTCATGTCAAAATATCTTCTTCAGCCATAATTTAAACATCCCTTTAGAGACTAAATAAAGACTCATGAAATGGGAAGAGCACTGTAAAAACAAGCAGAAAATACATAATACTATAAAGGAACAAGATATTTCTATTAGACTCTCATAAATAATGAAGAAATACAAGTTCATTTGAGGGAGAAACCTATGAATTTTCCTAGATTACCTTGGTCCTCAATGTGGAATTACCATTCACACTCCAGAAAATGTTCAGATTTCAATACAGTAGCATTGATATACATCATAAGTTAATGGAAGTTTTTCTGTTGGTGTCATGGAACAAGTGTCCCACCCATGATAGGATACTATATATTTCCCTTTTGATGCCAGTCAATGATTATTACGTCTAGAATTTAAGACTTTTAGGCATGTTTGTGGTTAGATATATGTTCTCCGCTTTCCCTAGAAGAAGCTTGATGTGACTTCAGCAGTTTGGCACTTTATTCTCTGCTTCACATTCTCATTTTTACTGGCTATTTCTTTTCTGCAAGTATTTAGCTTTTCTGCTTGGCAGGGAAAAACTTCAAAATAAGGACGAACACTAACCAGTCAGAGACACTGCCACAATCTACAGGTCTAATCAATAGCTCTGGGAGCTGCAGTAGTATCACAGAAATGAGGGGCTTCATGGCAGAAGGTGGGCTCCATGTGTGTCACTGTTACACCAGTGATGTGGACACTGTGGACATATGTGTAATTTCTGTGCCCACTAGGCCAGCAATGAAACATGAAGTAGATGCTTTCAGACCTTGATAGAACTGGTCTTAAAATACTACAAGGACTGTCCAATCTGGAAGCATACATCTCTAGAATATCAGTAAAACTTTCCAAGTGTTTTATTGGAGATAAGAGGGTTTTAAAGAGGTGTAAGCATTTTACAGATTTGACAGAAGAAGTGAGAGAGAATGAGAAATTTCTAGCAGGTAGCCAGAGCATTTTACTGTCTCTATCCAGTCAATAGTTCTCAGGGATTTGGCAGTCACCTTGAATTGCTACTAACAGCCCATCTATATCCAAAGTAAACAGAGCTTAGGAGAAGCACAGGAACTGAGTAGAGACAAGACAATGTAGTAACTGCCAGCATATTCCTAGAAAAGGCAGCTTGTTCAGACTCTGAAGAGGCCCAGTTAAAAGTTACTTTTCCATTGTGTTATGATCCATGCAGTTGCCTAGATCCAGGGCAACAAAATAATCTAGCACAATGGGTATGATTTTATTGAGATTGCCTTGTAAGTGTATTTACAAAGGCGTCTCTGTTATTTCTTTAGGAACTGAGACCCATGTGGCCTCTGCAGTTAGCTTATTGTAAACCGTACAAGGAATTGTGTTTATTAAAGCAATCTCACAGTCAACAGTTGTTTTAGCAATTCCACAAGGATCCTCCATTTTCATCAGTAGTCTGAGCACTTGAAGTTAAGCCAAGCTGATTTTAAGTCTTCTTAGTTTTGCTAATGGTATGTGTGAGTACTGTCTCTGTTACGGAGTATGAATGGGACACTCTTTACACACTGAGTTGAAGGGCCATTTTTATTTACATAGCCTGCTCTGGATGCCAGTTCATGACATGTGGCTTCCTTCCTCCTCATTCGTATGACCTTCTAGGTAGCACTAATATCCAAATATGCCCTTCGTTGTTGGGGTAACTAGTGCTGATCTCCTTACAAAAGGCGCTGCTTAATGCTTTATGACCTCCTGGATCTGCGATGTAGACTACCTCTGTCCCCCTGAAGAACTCATTATGCTCTGTCCATTGTTACTGTGGCTGCAAACTTAAGAGCTGTCACATCTGCTAAGGGAGAACCCTGGATATATCTGTACATTCTGTTTTTCTTTGAGTGATGAATGAAATTTGTGAGGGCGATCTTTTTTTTTCACAATGGGCACAACACTGATGAGTATGACACATGACAATTATTTTCAGGAATTCTTACTCCTTGCTTGAATATCTTCTACATCTCTTTATAATAGTATACTCAAACAAATACTCAAACAAATTAAGGAAATATTTATTAGCATTTCCACTGTGTAGGAGGAAACAAAGACACAAATGGTAAGTGCATACAGCATTTGTTGTACAGTAGAACAGATGGGTCTGCTCATCTATATGTAGATGTTTAAGTCAGATGTTCAGTCCAAGCTATTCATCCAGGATCTCACCATACTCAGCCTCCTGGAGTACTTCCAGGAAGTGAAGCATCTTGCCCCAAGATGGGTAGACACAATGTATAATAAACAAACACTTTTACAAGAGATGCCAACTCTATACTTGGCTAGAATACCAGAAAATGTCTCTGTTCCTTTAAGAGAGACACTGTCTCAGAGCAGGAGCAGAAGTGTGCCAAATATACCTATTTTAAAGAACGATTGGTAATATTTTCCTGTAAAATCAAGGGATACTATTAACAAGGCTAATGTGTTCTTCAACCGTTAAAGCTACATGGGGATGGTATAGACAGTAACGGTCTTACACAAGAGAATCCCTGTTTATTGAATGTGTAGTGCCTTGATATATCCTGATAGTCTTTTGCACACAGAGTGTGTAACATACGGTGAATTCTGCTCTATGCCAGGTCTTCTTACCTATGAATGGCTGACAGGTGGCTGACATGACTGTAAACCCTTCTTATTAATGATCAAAATACTTTGTGACTGTTCCAAGATTTCTTGTACCTTGAGACCATCCTGCCTGCCACATGAGTGTCTGAGGTCTCACTCATGAGTGAAAAACATATCTGAAAATGCTGGTCTGTTTATCTAGATGACTAGACTGTTCTCACCACCATGAGATCCCTTCCTATAAAATGACGATATTATTTTTCTTCCTTCCCTGACGTCATATTGCAGGATTTGAATTTAGTGCTTTTTGAGCTGGTTGTCAGAGGAAAGGAAGTTAGTACTTTCATGAGGTCTACTTGTTGGTCACTTCTAATCCCAAAGAATACTTAGACCTGTTGGGACATTTCAACCCAGATTGAAAAGTGGGTAGAAATCTCAAAGATCTTGATCACCTGAGAAAAGATGTCTGGCTAGAGGAGAAAAACACACAAAAAAGAGCTCAGTTTGGTTCTAGGAAAGGCAAGTTTTAGACACCAAAGGACAAATTCTGAGATGCCCCTTAGTAGCATAGTTATAATTCTCATTAAAGCAGGAGGAAAGGTCACAGTTTCCTTTCTTACATCCTTGCAGTTGGTAGTTTCCTGTTTTCCTTTAGCATGGGTCACATTGCCTATTATTATTGGCTGTGATCCCTCACTGACTTGCTGATACACACTAAAGGCTGCCTTTTACCCTACAATGCTCAACCACTTATCAATTGTCTGAGCACAAACTTAGACCAACACAGCATCATGTTGCATGAGCTGTGCAGTGAACTTGGCCACATCAGGGCTGAACTGTTGGCTGAACGTAGAAAAAAGTCAATTCTAGTATCAAATTTAGAGTTAGATGTTTCTCCCTTTGACCCACATCCTAATTTTGTGCATTTGCATTTGACTTAAGAGATGACACATTATTTTGGTAGGCTGCCCACAGTATAAGAAACTGAGACCTCTTTGAAGATCTGTCCCATCTCCCCGAGCTTGTTTTAAAGAGAGATTTACCAGAAAATGCCATTTTGTGATTAAAAACATTCATAAAGGCAGAGGTAATTTGTAAATAGGTTCAGAAAGAAATAAAAGGGAAAGGGGACAAAACATCAAGATATATTTTGTAATTTTCAAAATGGAACATTTTAACTTCTCATGATGAAAAGATGTTTCCTTTTATGAAATTACCTCAGTTAAGAAAAAATAGTAATTTTAAACATCCAGAAAGCAAAGCAGAGCATCTAGTTTTCAGCTAACCAATTTTGTTTAGAATAATTTTTAAATTCTTATGCATTCTTATTTTTCCACAGAAAACAGAGTTAAAAATTTCACTATGACCGCTGCTCTACTATTCTCATGACAGATATTTACTCAAGGTGGAAGCCAATTTAGGAAATCTGTACAGACATTTTTTAAGAAATAAAGGACAACAAGCATGAACAAGAGAGGGCATGATGAAATTGTCACATATCCTAGCAAATTACTCTCTTCAGGGAAAAACTTGCTACAGTAAATGGAAAAGATGAAGTATTTGCGTACATATTTTTAAATCCCTTATGCCCCTCAGAATGTAGTGGTTAGCATCAAGTTAGTGCCAGTGGCCACATTGCATGGCTGACTACATATGTGAAGTATTTTAATTAATCTGTTACAAGGTAAATAGCTTAGTTATGCATTTAACCATCTGTAGTTGGGTTTGTATTTTACTGCATGAGGCATATGCAACTGAGAGGAATACACTGCTTTTGAAGAAAAAAATATGAACTGGGGATGTTGTCACTGAATTAATGAAGATGATCTTATACCTTCTGCAAGCAACATACTGAACGTTTGTGAAGATGAAGGGAAGAAACAACTTCTCTTGAACTTGAAAGTACATATTAATCATGTCAAGTCATACCAATACATTAAATCCATCTTCTAGCTCTGAAATAATGCATTTTGACTATGAGAGATTTTACCAATTGATGACTGTATGTGTAATTTTAGAAGCTCTCATTGGAATTAGGTTTAAACTGTGAAGTGTTGAGCAAAATTGTTGGGGGGTTATGCTTCCTTTGAGCTTACACATATAGGGACAACTTGTATCCTTGCTGTTTGAAAGGGTCTTAAAGGAAAAAGGCTTAGGTGTGGCTGCAAAGCTTGCATACATCGCCTTAGTTCATGAGACTCTGATGTGATGTGTTATAATACCATTGCCTGACTGGCATGTTGGGAGTCTTCTTCTAGAGAATACCACCATAGTAGTTATACTCATCTCTTTTATTAATAAACTAAACAGTGCCAAAGCATGAGCACTGGTGCGGGAACCAGCGCAGCCTGATTAACTGTTAGAAGGATCCCTGGCGCTAGGGCAGGTTTGACTTGATCAGGTTTGGCCTGTACCAATAAGCACTTACCCAGTTCTTGTGATCAGGAATTATCAAGAACCAGGGATCATTCCCAATATCTATATTCTGGGTGCAATTGACTTATTTTGAAGAACAATAGGTTAATAATATAAAGAAGGACTTTTGTGTAAGGTGGCCTCAATTCTAGAGAAGTGTTTGGAAAATATTTGCTTTAACTGCATGATTGTAGCCATACTGAAGAGGTCTTTTTCAACTATAATAAGTGACACAGAAAATTTGAAGTGTTATAAGAAAAATATCTACATTGGATCATAGATCATTATTATTTGTGTAAAGTTATCCCAGATAGTCCCTCAGGGAGATTATCTTCTGCACTGAAGCAATATGGCTGGCTTTTCCAAACCCCTTCATTTTTTAATATGTTAATAAACTCTTTAATACTGTAATTCTGGTTAACCTCATAATCCACATAAATTTCCAGTTCTTCTTTGGCCTTGCCAAACCTTTTGCCTTGATGAAGTCCTGTGGCAATGAGTTCCAGGTTGTTCATGAAGATGGTTGACAGGGTCAAACAAGTTAAGAGATACATGAGGGAAAACGTTTTCTTGTAATGCTCTTATCCTCCATATCAGAAGGGACTTAGTCCATTGCCTCCCATTTTTTTAGCATTCTTATTTTCTCCTTCTGTTGCTGTTGTGCATTTGGTCCTCCCTAGGGACTGAAACAAACCTTCTCACAAACATCACTGTTCCCTAAAGTGCGTGGTTGTCTTGTCAACCTCATTATTTACCCTGTAATATTGTTTTTCACTTCCCACCAACTTGCTGTGAGTAACTTAAGATGTCTCTGGGGCAGTAAATAAACAAAGACAGCTAAGTATGAAAAGTCTTTTCTTCTCTGAGTCTCAAAAAAAAAAAAAAGGTGGGGGGGGAGGGAGGAAGGAGAAATGGAGGAAGGCTATTGTTTGTAACAGCTGCCAGTAAACAGCTGGGTTTGCAATGTAATATTCTGTGCCAGCTCCCAATTTATTTTTTAGTTATTACTTGGTTTTCCAGCATGTTTTTATATTATCAGTTTTTGTCTTTGTTTTCAGTTTCAAGAGATTTTGATACTAAGTTTCAGAGGAGTCCTAATCCTGGAGAGGGGCTGTCCTGCAATTGTCCCTGATGGAAGAGCTTTCATTTGCCTATGGATGTAATGTGTAGGATGTCATCTCTGCCACTTTTCTGAAGTGCCTTGGAACTCTATCCAGTTCTTTATTTGCTATCAGCAGAGCAGGTGGCAGGCTGGGACTCCGCTCGTCCTTATCACTGGCTGGAAGAATTGCTTTTTTCACTGAAATAGACTGACCAAAACCCAAAACACATTTCCAATTTTTGTTGACATGACTCTGTTCTTTGCAACAAATAACCAGCTTTGAAGTTCTCATTAAGGAAGATTTTTCACTTAATAAATTAAAAGTCAGCTTATTGTCAACTTTATTTTATGAATGTTCAAAACAGTAGATGAAAATGAAATTTCCTAAAAAAAAATGTTGCTAGGAAAGCAACTCCTCATTTTGACTTTGTCATTTGGAAGACCTGTCTTTTAGAATATTTGAGCATTTCCTATCTTCCCCCTCTCTCTCTCATGCTTGACTCGTCTATGAAATGGATTTGGAGTGAGCATCTTGAAGAAAATGGGTTAAAGGGCCAGAAGGAGCATAACTGTATAGCCCTGCAATATGGTATTGTTAGTGTTAGTTGTTATAAAGCCATAAGCTTTGTACTGAGTTTTGCAAGGCCTCAGAAGAGAGGCTTGTCAGGTCTGCTCTGGCCAAACTTCTTGACCTGCCTATAGCTTTGTTTGATTTGGTTCAGCTGTGACAGAAATTTGTCTAATTGGCCAGGTGTCTATATCTAACTTTTTTAAAGTTTTGTTTATCTTGGTGTGGTACCACTATAGTTTTATATAGGCAACACTGACAGGAAGTTTTTCTTGGTAGAATGAGATACTTACGAACCTAACACGATGACACAGTGTGGAGAAATACAGGCCTGGTACAAGAAGAGAGACCTTGAGAAGTAGAGACACAGTGGAGTGTGACAAAACTGGTTATAGGGGTAACACAGACAGCAAATAGTATCTAACATATGTAAATGTCACTATATGTAGTATATGTGGATGTGACCTAGAGCAGCAGACCAATAAAGAAAGAGAAAGCTGGAAAAGTGTGTTTCAGAACATATGTAAATTACACTAAAGGAAGAAAAAAAGAAAAAAGAGTTAAAAAGGATGAAAGAAGCAGATGGAAAGAGGAAACCCTCTACATGAACATCTACGTGAACTCCAGACGCTGACTACACCCTGCAACAGCCCACTACTGCCAATGTCAGTGTGAAACCACTCACCTCAGCATGCAGAGGAGCAGGAGAAAGGTGAGAATAGGACTAGGAAAAGAGGTAGGAACTAAGAAGTTTTTACGTTATAATTTTAATTGCATTATTACTGTTATTTATATATATATAAATAAAAAGGTGTGTCTCTCCTTCAACAATAAACAAAATTTTATATGTAAAAGGAGGTACACAGCCAAATCCACCTCACATGATCAAGAGTGCAGGTGGTGTTCCTTGGACATTCAGGCACAGAGGGAAGGGCTACAGCATGGTAGTGTCATGGTATCCGATGCTCAGACCTCTTCATGGGTGCAGGTTTTCAAGTCCAAGCACTAGAGTAGAAAGTGTTACATATGACACAGGCAGCTTCCAACAGAGATGGATTATAACTGGAGACGGACCATTATCATCACAACACAGGTGAAATAACAGCAGGGTGTCTCTAAGAGATATATATCAACTGGCAGTGAGGCAGTTCATGTCCTTGATGGGTAAATTGATTTGGTATATCACAGAGCTATTCTGGGGGATGAAGTTGGGTACAATAACTACAAATAAGTACAAATTTTTTTATTTGTTTTTCTTCTGAAAAAGTTTTTATTGCCATTTATTGGAGAAAGAAAATGGGTATCCCATCTGGGAGCAGAAAGCAGAACAACTCAGCACGTTTAAGAAGAGTAGAATCTGGTTTAAAGTGAAATCCTGCTCATCCCATCACAGTTGACTTCGGTCTCCAAGAATGGACATCATCTCATACAAACCTCTGCCCTCTGGAAGGTAGGTCTCCACACTGAGCTGGTAATACAGAGACTTTCATTAATTGGGGAGTGGGAGGTTTATTCTTCCCATGCTGAGAAACACAGTGTATAGAAGAGAGGGGTCAGGAAGTCCTCTGAAGCCATGCATCTTTCTTGATGCAGCCTGGAGAGAGCCAAGGATTCAATTTCATCTGGGAGCCTCAGTCACAGTTTATTTGAGATGAGTCCATGACAGTATGTATAGTTTGTGTTGAGTATTCAGTTAATATGCTGCTGAAGTAACTCTCTAGCTGAAAATCTCTGTTAACATTCAGAGATTTGAACACTTCATCTCCTGAGTGGAGTACAGAACATTATTAATTATAAAGAAATGGAGGCGCTAAGAAGGGAGTAATGGGACCTTTGCTCCGGGTCCCCTCTGTGCTCTAATCAGTTGACATCAGATTCTCTGTGTTTATTTAGGGTTGAGTTTTATTTTTTGTATGTAATTATGTTCAAAGTAAGTCACAGAAATCTGAGCAGAGAGGTTGCTTGCGCTAACATCACATAATAACTGCTGAGTGGCTATCTTGATCTCCTGTGATGAAATGAAAGGAAAGCCAAACAAACACCCAGCAGACATGTTGGCTTTGCTTGTGTGAAGAAGAGATAGCAAATCTTAGGAAAACATGTTGCTTATTATTATCAATAATGAAGGCTGTCATATTATACATTAAACAGTCTTGGTGCTGATACTTAAAACCAAAGACTCTTAATGAATTCTGCACAAGTGACTATGGTGACAACTGAATGCTAATGACATGTTTATGGATGGTGTGTTTGAAGAAAACAAACAGCCGCCATATTTTTGATTTTACAGTGGGTGAATAAAAGATGAAGAGAGACCAGCTTGTAGCTTCTTACTGTGTATGATACCTCAAGTGCTGTTATTTTTCAGGTTGTAATTTGTGATGATGTAGTAAGTGCATTATTTTAGAGATTTCAGGTTATCATAGAATCATAGAATGGTTTGGGTTGGAAAGTACCTTAAAGATCACCTAGTTCCAACTCCCCTGCCATGGGCAGGGACAACCTCCACTAGACCATGTTGCTCAAAGCTTAGCAATTCTTTGTCACTTTTACCCTCCCTCTTTTCCTTGTATTATTTCTGCTAGTTAAGGAAGACAATGTAAAAGATTAAAACGTACCCCAGAAAAGCACCTTGATGATCACATTTCACAGTCTGGCAGTGCTACTCCTTTAGAGGCGAAATCTTGTGTGCATCTCTAGTACTGAGGTAAAAATGAGTTAAGTCATCATTGTATCCCATCCTTGCACGCTCAGACATTTTCTATATTCCTCCTGAGTGACCCGATCCTGCTTCCACCTCCTGTAGGCTTCCTTTTCATGTCTGAGTTTTCTCATGAGCTCCTTGTTAATCTATGGTGGCCTCCTGCCACCTTTGTCTAACTTCCTGCACCGCCAGATTGACATTTCTTGAGCTTGGAGGAGGTGATCCTTGAAAATCAACAATACTTCTCGACCATCTCTTGTGACATTCTTCCAAGTAGGTCCCTGAACACACCAGAATCTTCTCTGTCTTCTCTCCCTGTGACCCTTTTTCTTGCTTTGTTCCCTTCTTCTGGGATCCTTGACTCCACCATCGTATGCTCACTGCCCCTAACCTTTGCTGTGAAAAAGGAACAAACCTATAGTAAGTAAAATATATTGTGTTATAAGGATACTGACAGGTATTTCTTAGTCACAGAAATAATCTTTGCACTTATGACCATCTCTTTGTTTGCATGTTACACAAATCAGCATTTTGACGCTGTGCTTGTGAAAGGCAAAACATTATGCTAAAAGTTGCCTGATGAGGATTTTTTTTAGCCAGATACAAGATAATGACTAATGTTTCAAACAGATGAAATATTATTTTTCTTTCTTCTACTGAGTAGTTCACCCCAGAAAGTGTTATGTAGCCAGTCAAAGGCTCTTCGAAGTCATGGAGCAGCCACTGAACCAGAATGGAAATTTAAACATCCTGATTGGTAAACTTTTTCAACATGGAGTAATATTGCCTCTGATACTTAAAAAAATGTGCAAGGCTGTCATTCTTTTTTCTTTGTTTTCTCCTCAGTGTATAAATAAAATCTGGAAGTGTGGATTAGGATATTGCTGGAGCCTAAGGGAGAAATGAGTTTAAAAGCAGTCCTTGAAGCTGTTAACATCAATAATCTGGCTGAAATGTTTGGCCAAGGGTGTCAAAAAGCCCTTAATTGCTGGGAGCTAAAAGAGTCTTCCAAAAGAATGATAATTTTAAACTTGTCATGTCCCTTTTGTTTTGGCCACTATAGGGGACAAGATAGCAATCTAGGAGGACCTTTGGTATGACACAGTTGGACTATTCTTACACATACACACAAAGTGCTAGCATTAGTGTTTGGTGTCGCGAGAAGCACTGCTATAACACACCATCATGCCCTCCAAACACTGGCAGGACCGAAAGTGTCATTCAGTGTGTAATTCTCACTAGCACTCCAACAGTGCAGTTCTGAGTAGTGTTATTGTGAAAAAAAAAAAGATTCACTGTAAAATCTTCACTAGGAACTACAGCTCCATCCCACACACTTTTCTCCCATCCTCCCACTGGAGTAATTGGAAAGAAAACATTGCAAATGATACGTGAGAAGTGCTCCTGGCATGGTCACCAGCTGCGGCTAAAGTGATGAGATATTGTGAAATCCAAATGAATGGTTCATTATAAGGAAAAACTTTGTTCAACTATTATGCAGTGCTGAGGAATCCACACCTCGTTTGCAGGGGAAGAAAATGTTCTATTTCAATTCCTTGAAGATATGTTACCCATTTCTTGTGGGCAGTCACTTCAGTGTTATAGCTTCCTTCTTGATTCCAGCTATGCAAAAAATGTTGACCATATCAAATATGCCGACTGCTGTGGTACGTGGACAAATGTTCTCTGCAAGGAGCAGAATTCTGTACAACAGTAAAGGATCTCTGGGTCCCCTTCTTCATTTCTTATCCAAGACTTTTTTATATCTGAATAATACATTACTTTATATATATCAAAAAAGTGGCAGGTCTCTTCAGTGTGAATATGCTTCTGAGGAACATGCAGATCCCATAAAATACCTGTTGTCATACTTAAGATAACTTTTCCCACAGACTTCCCTTGGGGTAGAGACTGAGAGTTGGACCGTTCCTTTTCCCAGGCATGAACATAGCTGAGTCTTTAACTTTGGTACATCTGATAGATGATCTGAAGATAGTCACATCTTCTATAACCAAAAAGGTTACAGAAGTATAAATTTTTCCCATGAGGAAAGCAAAATACGCAGAGCTAGTACACAGCATTAAACTACGGTGTTAGTGGATCTACATTACAGTTCTGAGTGGCTTAATTATGGATTGGCTTTGTCTTGCTTCACATGAACTGGCTAAAGGCTGAAACAGTAAACCAAATTCCCTCTCCAGTGAGCAGAAGAGCAAACTTTTAGTGTAATTCTACCTACCCTAAGACTGTTTTCTGGGACAGGGCTGAGCTTACCCCTAGAGCTGCCTTTCTTTATGCATTGATCATGGGAGGATCTGGAAATGATATCCATCTAATCTAACTTAAGTTTTCTAAAATTTAAACACCAGCGTAGGGCAAAGTTAATACAATGAGTTATACCTTATTTCTTCTGACAATAGTTAATTTTTCTAAGGTGCAGCTAGGTTGACTGGGAAGTAGGGAAACACAGATGTCAAAATAAGACTCTTGGAGAAACTGAAGCATGCTTTGCCATTAACTGTAGAGGGGTCAAAATTTAACCCCTGATGTGCATTTTATGCCATGATCTACATCTGGCCTTTTTCTCCCTGCACATGATACAAAGGATGCTGATTAAACAACCATTTCATAAAAAATATTCATCCTGGACGTTAGTGATATTAACTGTTATTTGAACTTTTTCAAACTACTATGATGCTCTCTTCTGTAGGTTTGTTAGCAAACTTTGTGGATAGTCTATGTTGAAGTCACCCAGATGGTGTGGAAAGGTAGCTGGTAAAAGCAGTCCTGCTTTCCCACTAAATATGCATCTTCTTAACTCTGAGACACCTTGTGTCATATCTCTACTACAGATAATAACTTTCAGACATAAACTTCACATAGACATTTCCTTTTGAGCTCCTCCCATATGATTTGCTGGAGAACACGTCATTTAAAAAACCTGGTAATAAAATAAAATGTGTTTTACCTCTCTCCCCAGATGAAACCCAGCCCAAGCTTCAGGGGCTCTGTCCCCGCTATCAGTCATCCTCTTTTTACCTGTATCCTTTCTCCAGTCACCATACCTGAATTTCTATAGTCTCCATGAAGCATCTTCCCTGATTTTGTGAAAATTCTATCACCTAAATATTTAATGCCTATGTTGAGTCATGTTTAACAATTCAGTCCTTGAAGTGCAACTGGGCTGCATTTCTCACTGTACAGAGGTTAAAGAAGGTTCTCTTGGCAAATGGAAGTACCCGAAGGAGGCAACTAGTAGTGGAGTTGTCTAAGAGAGATCTTGCTACACCTAGGATGTTGGGGAAGATTTCATACATCTCCAAACTTTAGAATTCAAGTCCGTCTACACAGAGCAGACTGTGGAGCCCTGCTAAGAAGCTTTTGGATTTTTTCCTGTTTGTCTGTAAATTGGAACCAGCTTTCACCCAATACGTATACAAAGATAGCAGTGAAAAGATGGATCTTACCATTGTGCAGTCAGATCAACTCCATTAGCTACTTACGTCTATTATAGTAAAATGAAATATGGCTGATTTTCAGAGGCAAATGGAATTCACTGTTACTGAATGCAGCTATATCCATTAACTTTGTGAACATATCTGTTTAAAATTATGATAGACATTGTTAAATTAATAATTAGTCCATTTTGCCCTAAGCAAAAATAAAAGATACAACAATATATGTATTTAAATGTAACTGGCTTAAAAATTTTCTCATCTTCATTCCTTGCTTCTAATGTTTATATCCCCAGGACAGGACAGGTTAGGATGCAATCTGTGGTACTCGCAAAGTTAATGAATATAAAAGCCTTTTATTTTAAGGGGCTCTTTAGGGCTGTAACACTCTTAACAAGCCTCTCAGGGCTAACATTTAACACATGTGCCCTACAGAAGCCTATAATTTACCACGTGCCATCAATTTCATATAGATGAATATATGGCTGTCAACCAGGTGCAGCTCTGCCTGCTCCTTAAGAGTTCAAGTATTTTAGTGCTACCCATGATGGCTTAAGTATGCTAAATAGCTAGCTGTTCTCCTGCTTTGTTAAGGTTACACGCTGAGACCAAAGCTGGTAATGCCTGAAAATTGTTTCTCACAATTTTCACTGCCTCTTTGATTGGACAAACAAAACAATGTTGACAGACAGAGCTAGCAGTCTTGCAGCCTGAAAAGAACACGTGGCTTTTTTTTATTATTATTTGGTGCAGTTCAATATAATACTGAAATCTCATAATTTAAATTTCTAACTTTAAAATTTGTTAGGGATAAAAAATTGGGATCTGTGGTTTTTTGAAAACTTTATTGCATTGCAGAATATTTTCATGATAAGCAGAAAGTAGATGTCTACAGCAGCCCCCGCGTTACCATGACAAATGAGCAGTAGCACAAGCTTGTTTAGTTTGTGAGAAGAAAATGTGCCTGAAAGTGTCCATGCTCTTGATTTTGGCATCCTTAAAGAAGCTGTGCACAAGTTTTGGGGGTGTTTGTGTCTTAAAAATGTTTTGTGTAACAATATTATTCATCTTCTTCCTTTCTAGTGATGAATTGGGAATATGTAGAAATTGGCTGAAGTTGTGAGAGGGTGGAAAACCACAACTGGCAGGGATATTGTAGAATTCAAAATAAGCTTTTCCTTGTGTGAATAGAAAAAAATATTGAGATTTCTTTTTATGTACAGAAAACCAGCTAGCTGAGAAATAGACATTTTGTAGACAAGACGGGGTAGAGAAAAGAAAGGCTGGTCTTCACCTCTGTAATGTTTTCAAGGGCACTGTGGAATCCTGTTAGTGTTGTATAGATTTTAAATCACTTTTTATCACCCTCTTGGTGCTGCACAGTCCTCTTATACGTTTTTTTGGGGGGAAACATTCCATGTTAGTTTATAGAAAGCACACTCTGATTACTGTTGTATTCACTAACTGTGTATATATAAAATTGCCTCTGAGCCTAAGTGGTTTGGTTTGGGTATTTAATTGTTTGATTTGCTTATTGTATATGATGAATTACTGTTTATTGGTTTAAACTCACCCAGGGTACACTTTATAAAAATGCTGTTTTAATTGCTAAAATACACAGAGATTTAATTTGTTTGAGAAGCTAAGGTGGCTTACTCAGTGAGTTGGTACGTACTGGTGCTGACCTTCCTTTGGCATTCCATGACTCATTGGACTCCTAAGGCCACTTCTGAAGCCATTTAGGGGATTTCCAGGTATTTTCTTGCTGAACTCTACTTGAACAAAGTAGAACTATGGGTTGGATATGATGAAATCATTTGAATACTTTTATGGCTAAATAGTGCAAATTTGGATTGGTTGAAACAAGTTGTAAGTTCCTGTTGAGCCCAGCAGATAACTTTGTCAAAGAGGAAATGGTCAAAAAAACCAAATTATGAGAAAAAGATTCAATGCAATTTTCCAGACAAACCTGTTTGGTTTTTATTTTGAAACAGAATTTTACTTTTTAAAGCTCTAAAACTAAAAAGGGACATCCAAAATTTGATGAAAATATTAATTCCATTGCAGGTCAGATGATGTAGGATTACATCTAAAACTGAGCTTTTATTTAACAAGAAATATTAATTTTGGGTTGATCAAAATGAAATTTTTCCTATCAATTGCCAGATTTAAAAAATATTTCACATAAAACCAATCCTCTTCTTAATGATCATCTTTGGCTTACATTTCAGAGGGAGTTTTGAAGGTGCCCTTTAAGATATGGATGGCTGCCCCAGCCTTAGAAGGGTCCATTGCTAACATGATCGCTGTATTTCATACCCCTAATATGGGATATATTCTACTTTTAGGGATTTCACCTGATGTACTATGTAGTGTGATATCATATCACTGTGATCCAAACTGTTTCTAAAAAAAGAGGGATTGGACAGAGTAGAAATTAGTGGGAAAACTAAGCTGCATTTAGCCTACAATAACTGTATATTTTCACTGCATTGATGCTTAGTTAGTATGAAATATGATTCTGTACGTAGTACAAAAAGTCTTAACCACAGATGTATTGTTTCAAAAATAAATCCTTGTACATGGGGGGAAATGGATTTTGGAGAAACTGATGTGAAGCTCTTATACATAATTTATTTTCCTGACTTGATGTGGAATTAGGATGTTGGATCATTGGGTGTTTTCCAGAAATCGCTTGTAGGAACTGAAAGCGGACTGAGGAGACACTAGCAGCTTTATAGTGTTTGAGAGAATTGTAAGCTTGTCAGGTCCTGTCATACCAAATGTGGATCACCTCTCCCGAAACAGCTGTTTCTTCAGAAAATAAAGTGTTCTTTGTCCCAGGAAAAGCAAATTGTGTTATTTTTTTCTTCAGAGCTGTTCATGTAGTGTTTAGGAAAACTTGATGTACAGCTGCTTACCCTGGAAAACAGAATGGAGAAGGTCCCTACCTATATTTCTTGTTAAATGAAGATTTCTTAGAATGCTTTCTCTTGAAATGGCAGATCTGTGAGTTACAGCTGACAATTAAAATGCTGAATCACTGTAACAGTGATATTCTTGCACAGTTCTTGTGGCTTCTGTTTCACTTAAACCATTCATCCCCTCTAAAAATCAGAGACGGAAAAAAAGTAATAGGTGGGAAAACCAAAATCATAGAGCAATTCATATTAGGGATGGAAGTTAAAGGAAAGTGGTGTGGTATAACCTTTAACATTACTTGGAAACTTTATTCAACACTGTTGTCCTCCTTTGGCTCTGTCCTTTAGAAAAGTTTTAATAAAGTTGAAATGTCAGCTCTTTCTCATGACAGCTCAATGGTACCTAAGTGTTAGCTTTATAGATAGAAACAATCAAATACTGTTGACTCCATGAGTTGAATTTGGATTCTTTATTATAACTGCTTTTTTAAATTGAGTTTGTTTAGCAGGAAAGGTAAGGAACTGTTCATCCCAGAGTATCGAATGAAATTTCATAATGTACTGGGACATGTTGTAAGACATTTACTACCTGTACAGCTGCTTCTGCTCTGCTGTAAGTACTAGATGTCTCCTTCCAGGAAGGACATACCAGAGGAATGGTAACAGACAGCAAGAACACAGTAACTTCTAGCACCTCATAGTCCTTCCTATGGCTTTAAAAAAGAGATATTCTTTAGGAAAGAACTCCTCTGAAGGTCCTCTGAGATTTAAAAAGCAAATTACTCAAGTGACTGTAGTTCATCAGAATTCCCCAGGGATTTGCCTGGTTTGTATTTCCTTCATAGTCAGAAAGAATAAGAAGGAATAAATCACTATGTACTATTATTCATTACAAGTATTTTAACACTGATGAGATAATCAGGGAGTTAGAGTAAAAACTTTGCACCTTTGAAAATCTTATCATTAGCATGCCTAGGGACAGAAGATGGCTCTTTAATAGCCGCTTTCGAAAAGACAGCTCATCTTTACCAGCAATCTTTTGAAGTCTTTGTAGCTGTCAGTCACACCAACGCTACCTTAGGGTTACTTTTAGATTTGCCAGAGTCCTTTAAATATGCACTGGTAATGTATTTTTTTCTGCCATTTGTTAATGAGCAATGGGTCCTGTGCAATTTCTGTGCCAGATGGAGGCCTCAAACCAGAAGAACACAGAGAAGCTGAATCTCAGGTCTCAGTGTAGTCCTTTGTGGGGCACCTTGAGTTGGACAAATTAACCGGTCTGGCCACCGGACGCAGAAATGCTGTGTAAGCATCATGTCCCAACAAAGGCAACACAGCAGCTACAAAGCAGAGTGCATGAGCCCATCTACATATTTAAAAACAAATAAGAGGCTATATATGTCTGGAAACAGAGAACATCTGAATGGAGTTCCTCATACAGCAAAAACGTTGCTGAAATGTTCCTTAGAAAAGAGGTAGAGGACTTGTCATGTTTTTGTGACTTACCAATACTGGTTGCTCTCCTTCAGGGTAGGGACTCCGACCTCCCATCCTGACAGGGCAAAGATATTTCCTAACAGCCACCATTGAGCGTCCATTCCTCTCTGTCACACCCCCGTCCTTAGGATTTCCTATTAGGTGGATCAGATTGATCCAAGGTTAGCATCTTAGTTTTCTCGGGTCCCAGTCTCAGAAGCTTATTTTTCTCCAAACACTGTATGGGGAGTCATAGTTCCTCGCTTAGAGTTGCAAATCCATTCAAGCAGCAGGGTGTTATCCAGACCAGCACTGTAACACTACATTTTGCCAAGTAATTCTTCCCTTGATCTCTGCCAGGAAAGCCTAATTCACTTTTAAAATACTAGAAAATTTTATCAGATATAATAAAGAATCAAATATCTGACAAGTGCAACTGCTTTACAGCTGCTAAAAGCTTTGTTATTATGGGCTGTTCTATCATTGAGGAAAGGAAAAATGTCTTCTCGTATGATGGAGTTCCTGAAGAATGAATCAAAATTCTTCCTGTGTTGGTCATCTTCATCCAAAATACTTGGACTTGACCATGATGGAGGGTGGAACATTGAGCGAGGCTGGCTACAAACTGTAGTGGCTAGTTCATGGTTCTAGAGTATTAAGGTCATTTGCAGGTAATATGGGTACCGTTTTAGCCCTCAGAGATGAAAGGCAAATTCATTTTGTCTCTGGAATGAAAAACTCCCTTTACAGGCCCTGAACCCACTGTTGACTCTGCTGGGTTTTGCATTTACATAGCTACCATAACAATTTATCTGATATTTCTCAGTCAATCTTACATTCTTACACAATCTTACATGTTTTGAGTGCTGGTTAAATAAAGATAACTCTATCTCATATCGTGTAAGTGCTGCAGGATTCCTCAGAACAATCACAACTCAGATTATTTTTATAGTGTGGTTTTTATAGCGATATGCTTTGCCATTCTGCAGGGCTGAGTAAACATCCACTCACGCTAGACAATGTTTTTCTGTTTGTTTATGTCGATTAAAGAGCTTGAATACACAGACAGTGAATCCTACATTACTTCCCTTAAACCAACAGAATATGAAATCAGCTGGGCTCTGTGCCGAGAAGCTGATTTCTGATGATAAACTGAAGTAAAACAAAATCTGCTCCATATGGTGCAATTGTAAACTTTGTGACTATAAACAAAAACATGCGGTGTGACTAAATATTATGGTACAAAAGCAGTCATGAAGCTCTGTCCCTCAAGGCATACCCAGTGCCAGCCTGCCCACTTTCAAGCATACTCCTGAAGTAAAAAGGAGTTTGAGAGAGCAGGTGGTGTTCACTCGGGGAAGGATGTGGTGGTTCAGATTTCTGAGCCCAGGTCATGAGATGGAACGTAACTTGCATCTGGCAGTAGCGGTCCCCACCTCTGGAGAAGATATGAAGGAAACCAAATTCACATCAGGAGTGAAACTCCCTCTATTCCTATTTGCTGCATGATTGGCATTGCACGCTTTTGTCCTCAGCAGGCATGCAAATGTGGCGAGGCTAGGTGTAATGATGCCTCAGCTTCCTAAAATCCTGTCTACTTGTTATAAATCCTATATAATTTCATACATTTCCTAGGATAGGGAACGTGAAGGCAGGTTGAGCTGTTCAGCAGACATCAAGACGCACAAAAGACCCCTGCATGCACTAACCAACCATTTGCAGAAGGTCTGGTCCAAGCCAGTACCTGGTCTTGTCCTAGAAAGACAAAAGAAGGTTGCAGAAAGCCCCAGTCTATCCAAGGGAATTTTTTTTCTTCTAACCTCCCAACCAAGAGCTAGCTTATTTCACACTGCTGATAGATCACTGAGCATCAGCTGCTTGAGTATGGCACCTTCCCATTCCACATCACCGCAGAAACCAGTTAACCCTGTGGAAGAGGTTAAATGCTTCACCTGACTTTTAGAAGGATTTGGTAGGAGCACATTCAGGAGACTGACGCAGAAACACAAAGGAGTTCCTCAAGCTGCGATAATTTAGCTGTGTTGTAAATTGCAGTGGATTAAGCCACTCTTTTCTGCAGCACGTTCAATGGTCTCTTGAGTTTGGAGTTGTGGAAGAGCAAAATGGAAATACTTTGCCACTATGAATTAACAGCAGGCCCTGTAAACAGTCTCACTGAAGGAAGGAACGACATGTAACCTTTTCACTATGTTAGAAAGAAACTGATTGAGGGAAGGAGGCCAAAAAAATATTACCCCCAGCTTCAAACTGTAAAAGCGTTTAGAGTTGTTTAAGGACCCCATGCACTCTCCTTGTACTGTAAAACCAGAACCTTGGGAAAACAGAACATAAGGAACTGGAAAGAAAGAACTGAAGATTTATTGCTGTTTTCAGCATAAGCACTCATCAGTCCCCTTTAGCAGAAAAGGAAATGAGCCTGCTTTTCTCTTTCAGCTAAATGAGGGTTTTCTAGAATGCCTCCTTGCCATAGAAATATGGAATAACATACTTGAGAAAAAGAATATCATATTGCTAAGCGTAATATATATAAACAATATTTTTTTTTTAACTCAAAACAAACAGAAAGTGCCCTAGTGTTTGACTTTGACAGGACAACTATGGCTTTGGGTTTAGACCAGAAAGTGCTTCCAACTCTATTGTTGCAGGCATGCCTGAAGCACCAGTAAGGGAAAGGACTTCCAATTTTTAATAGAAATTCTCAATAGGGCAGAGATGATTCTTTTTCTTAATTTATTTTGCTTTTGTTTTGATCGTGCAAGTAGCCATGTAATGTTTGGAGGTGGCCCGGGGTAAAGCTGCAGCCGAAGAGACTTTGCTATTAGTTTCCAAAATGTAACAAAACCTCAGTACTCTTCTGAAAGAGGATGTGTGTGTCAAGTGACTTGTTCGGGGTTAGAAGGAGGCAGCTGAGCTTCTCAGGTCCCCATGAGGCTTGTTTGGCATCTGGTTCTGCTTACTTATCCAACAAGAAGTAAAGGTACTTGGCAGCACTGAATAAGGGAGGAGGAGAAGGTAAACGAATCAGGACAAAGAGAAACTGAGAAATACAAGGAATCTGAAAACTCGAATAACGAGCACAGCAGTTTCTAGTAATTGTGGGACCTGCACCAAGAGTAAAGTTTCCTCTTAAGAAAGTGCTGTAAAACTGAGGCAGAGTGTAGAACACATAAGCAAAGGTCAGCCCCAAACATGACATGGAGATGACCACAGCAGCACTCACGGTTGACTTTCCTTGTGATGGTGGCCAGCAGTCAATCTGCATTGCTAGGACTACCGCCAGATTGCCCAGAAGCATTTAACACAGTTATTCACAAGGCTATAGGTGGAGGAGTAGAAGCCTCCAGATGGTCAAAAGGATACAGAAAGACCTGATGGTGTCTCCTGTCCTTCCAGAGGAAGGTTAAGACCTGTTAAGGTCTTGCTGACTGTGCTCACATCTCTACATGTCCAAGTGGCTCCTGAATCTCAGAAGAGAACAGTTCAGCTTACCTCCCAAAGAACATTTTGCCTTCCTGAATACAAGACTGTATCGTCCTGCCGTCCTTGGCCCTGAAACCTATTCTATTGCCTACATTTGCCTGTAACTTAAATTACCACCTTTGAAACTCACAACCTTCCTGATTACAGTACATGCTAGGAGCATAAAACACACATAGAAGTTTTTCCTGAGTAGTTTAAGAAAAATACACAGATCTGAGGGGTATGTATTTCCCTGAGTTTGTTTCCTCAGCACTCTGAAACCTTCTTTGGTTGGAGTTTGGTCCTCCAGCATTGCTTTTCTTCCCCTTGTCACTCTTGGTATGTTGTAACTATTCATTTCCTTGCTTCAGTCTTTTCCTCCTGGATAAGCAATTTTTGCTCCCTCCAAACCCTGTAATTGCATAGGGGTAAGAGAGGGGTCCTTTCATCTCCAATTACCTTGCTTCCTCTTTCAAGTGTTCCAGCAAGGAGAAACATTAAGGTTAGATACCCTCCACTGCTCTTTGCCTGATTATGCACAACTAGAAGCAACTACATACCAGTCGCCACAATTTCTAGACTGTAAATACAGACATTCTCCAAATCTCACTTTCTTGCTGTTTGCTATGGTCCATTATGTGGAAATCGACTTCTGTGCTCACGGCTCACTGAAACAGTTGTATTCTTCTGCACCACTGCTGCAAACAAGGCCCTCAACATCTGCCAGATCCCATATTAATTCATTACAATTAGGCTTATTCTGAACTGATCTTCTGTCAATCTTTAGGGCAAAAATCCTGCTTTAAAACTCAATTTGACTTGAAGAGCCCTCACTATGAAAAAAAGCTCATGAAAAATAATTATCTTTTTTCTTTTTCATTTGCTTGGAAACTTTCATAAGGAGCAGAACAGTTAACTACTAACACCTGAATCACAAATGGCTGGATTGATCCACTTAGATGGCTACTGCATATTGCAACTTGTTCTTTTCCTAGAAAAATAGCAGTACAGTCTTCTGTGTAACACACTGACAAGCAGAGGAGCAATTTAGGTGAGTCAATAACTTCCATCTGTTCTGAAGCAGTGAGCATGAAAAGAGTTTCTTTATTCTGGTATAAATTCACAGCAATGCCTCTCCAGTTTCATTTGTGCCAGGGCAATTCGTGTGTCCTGCAACTATTGCAAGTCTTGTACATATTTCTGAGTGACACCCATACAAAGAAGTGAAATGTTGCCTTGAGATGCTCTAACAATCCTTGTAGGATGTGTATTTATTTCTTTTCTGTGGCCTGTCTGAATAATGCTAACAAATTTCCCCCAGCTCTGCGTCATATGAGCTCATTGAAAAGTATGTGTTCCTCTGTTTTATCATACCTTTTGAGTTTACTAGCATATAGACTTGAATTACTGTGCCATCCTGGTAAACATAAGCAAATACTTCCTTAGAGCTTTTCGTTATCTTTACGCTCTCTTAGATAATTTCTCACATTTGAGTGAAACTGGTTTTCTCCCTTGTCCATTTAATAACATATACTTTTTGTTTATAAATTTCCTTTCAACCAAGGGCTGTAAAATACTTGTCAAAATGGGTTAGTATTTTAAAAACCAAGAAATACTGATTCTTAGGCCAAATGTTTGCAGAACAGCCTGCTGATTCAACTTCTACTCCTTCAACTACTTACTTCAATATGAACTACTTTGGATGCCAAACTTGAGACACCAAGTATTGTCTCAGTCTGAGTTTTCATTGGAGTCAATGGCTTCTGCAGTTGTTCACCATCTCCAGAAAAATAAGATTCACTTCACAATAATGAGATGAGGCAATGGGGTGATATTTTTGAAGAATTCTGATTAGTTCAGACCACCAGATATAATTGTCCAATTCTGCCCTCGCAGCCTGCAACAATTGAAAAGGTAACAGGCTGAAAGCAGGAGCCATTGTCCTGTGAGTACTTGCGAACAGGCCTTAGGGATTTCATGTTCCTGGCTCCGTTTCTGCCTAAGAAATGGAACATTTTGGGCACCACAGGTACATCAAAAATAAAGATTTCTGGGCTCTTACCTCTCTTGCAGAGGGACAAGACATTTGACCTCCTCAGAGACTCCATACGTCTTGCTATACAAACAGCAAGAAGCTGTCCTGAACATGGTCAGCAAGTACTTGTCTGAAGCTAGATGCTGCAGTTTTAGCCTCGATTTAATCATTGGGCAGAGTCCCTCTTCTGTGTGAGAATCTTGCATGGTGTTTGGAAGTATCTTAGGACATTGATTTCATCCTCATCATAATCTTCACTGCACTCTTTACTAAATAAATAAATACCTGAAATGTATTTCTTGTGCTCTCACTTGGTTAGTTTGTATACATTCTGTTCTAAAATGTGAAAAGCTGAAAAGTTTGCTCTTTATTGTATGGCAGGATTCTACCAGTTCAGCTCCACTGAAGCAGTGTTTGAAGGAAATTCCTCTGAGTTTGTTGTTTTGCTGGTCTGTTTGGAGCAGAAGCTGCAGCCGTCGGGTCTAAGCCGTATCAGGTGGCTCCACACATGCTGGAGCAATCTAGGATTGGGAAGGAAGAAATGTAACTCACTGTTGTTTTTAGTTTCAGCCCCTCTGAGGCTCCAAACTCTGTGCTGTACCTCTTAGAGTCACAGCACAAAAACCACAAATTAAGTGAAACAAAAATTTAATTAATTGATTACAGGAAGTTCATGAGTTTGGGAAAGGACTATGCAAACATACAAGAACAATGAGCTTATATGTTGCCCATACAAACACAATGAGCTAAATCATTATACCAGAAACAGCTAGGGGAGCGGGAGCACTGCGAGCCCCAGGCCAAGGCTGTACTCTGCAGGACTCTGTCTGGCTCTGGGTTGGTTGCCCTGGGCTGCAGAAGAAAGGTGACTATGGGCTACATCATGAATGTATAACCCTGGCCTCAGCAGGCAGCTCTTGCGTCCAGGATTTACCAGGTTTTAATGGCAATACGGAGACACTCCTTTTGTATCTGGGAAGCTTTTTTACCCAGTTTCTTGAGAGAAGGAAAAACTACAGGGCTCCTAGAGTAACTGCTGCATGCTGTCAGCTATCCTTACATGAAAGCAGTTTTAGGAGAATTGGTTAAAATGATAGCGTTAGAGGTATTTTGAACACTCCCGGTTAAGAAAAGAAATTACCCCCCAAGAAGAGAGCCTGGCAATCTTAAAGTCTTTGTTTCTAGATATGAATTTCCACAGGGCAATTAGTTTATTTTACCTTTAGTCATGGACCCTGGAAGGGTTGGGATACAGATGGTCTTTCATAGTCTGAGCAACACAAAGTAGGTAGAGATAGACTTCTGAGTCTGATTGGGCTTTTTATGTACAAAACATCAAGAGTGTGAAAGAAACTAGTCAAAGAAGAAACTCAGTCCTGTTAAATGATGTCATATGATGGCATGCTCAGCAAAAAAGCTAAGAGAAAGGAGGAGGGGAGGGCATTCATTATTAAGGCATTTGTCATAATAATGAGCAACCACTATGCCTGGCGGCCCTACTTCCCAGAACATGGATGGACATTGCCTGCTGACGGGAAGTCAAAAAAAGATAATTTTCTTTTGCCTTTCTTTTGTGCACGGCCTTTGCTTATCTTCCTTAAACTCTGTTTATCTCAACCCATGAGTTTTTCATCTTATTTTCTCCCCCTGTCCTGCTGAACAGGAGGAGAGAGTGGCTTGATGGGCTCCTGGCAGCCAGCCAAGACCAACCCACCACAGTATGATCTGCAATGAAACTCAGGATTTACTTACAGCTTCCAAGTAATGTTGGACAAGTCACCTATCTATCTCCTGTGCTTCTGTTTCCTCTTTACCTTTTGTCTATCTGTGTATTCAGGTAGACAAAACTGGCATCTAACTTTTTGAATACAAGACTCTGATCATATATTTGTGGAGCACTTATCTCCACACAGTGGGGAACATGCAGAACAGGAGCTCATTATAATTATGAAATGAACCAGTGGCTCAGGTGTCATTGCTGTTCTTCTTCAGGAATCTTTCCATATTCAGAGAAAAAGTTGCAAGACTGACAAACTGTGCTAGTACCTCACTATCCGCTGTCTTCTTTCTTGAAGGGCCCTGCAGTCCCTGATACCACACAACAGAACGTCTGCTGTGGGGGGTTCTCTTCCATCATGTGACAAGATGTCATGTGAAGAGGTAAAATCTGGTATTTATGGTCATGTGATAGATATAAAGTGATGAGGGAAGAATATGGACAGAGGGCTGTCCAGGGCCTCCATAAATGTTACATACTCCCACCTATCCAGATCAAAAGATTTTCCTTACTTGTTTATCCCTGGAATACGTTCAGTTACGTTCAGCCAATGAGCTTCGTAGCTCTACTTCACTACAGTGGACTTACCAACTCATTTCCAAGAGTCACCTGAGTGCAGCATTTCTGCATGCAATCAGAAGATAAATAATTTAAAATAAAAATACAGAGAAATAATAACAAAGTAATAAAAAAAGATTAAAAACCATAAATGTTATAAAAAACAGTCAAATTTTGCTAGTTATGTTAAATGGACACTGGCTGAGGTTGTTAGTTCAATTTTCTACCAAGAAGCACAGTCAAGGGAAAACACAGGCCTCAACTTCGATTGCTAATGCACAGCTAATTTCTTTTATGTTGGTGCCTGAAAATAGAAATTATGCTGTTTGCATGGCAGAAAGGCCTTTATACATGAGTTTTGCTGCATCTGTCTCTCTGACACAATCAATCTGCTAAAATAACTGATATGAAGTGCAAGATATATTAAGCAGCAAGGACTGTTGAATCTGCCTTCTATCTGCCCCATGGGAATAAAGAATTAGCATAAATAAGCTACAACTAATAATAGAGCCAAATTTAATAAGAACTCCAACCACTGTGAATATTCCTTTAAAGAAAGAAGCTCTCATTACCCAGTCTACACATCCAGCAAGATTAATTTGCTCATCACTGTTATTCTCAAAGGTGGACTTAATCTATTTTTAAGTTTTCCAAAAAAAAAAAAAAAAAGTAAAAGAGAAAAAGAGAAAAAAAAATTCTAATAAAATATATCAACCACCTTACTTTTTCTGCAATGGAATAGCCCTCCCCTGAAGACTGCTAACCTGATTTTCAATTGTAATTGATAGACAGAGGTGGATATAAATATTCAAATGTTATGATTTTATTAGCTTGATTTGAATTTTGTGCATGAAATATGGTGATGGAAGCTCTTCTTTGTTGGCCAACACCCTTGTAAGTATCTTACAGTCTACATTAAAAGAAGAATATGGCTATGTGTTTACTGCTGTTTCCCCTGTTTCTGTCAGTTTTCAGAATTATTGATATCTTCATGTTCCTCTGGGAAAAAGAAGGCAGTAACTTGCCTGGTTGAAATGTTATAATGTACAGTCTACACACAGTTACCTCCTGTAGTTGAATAAAACATGAACTCAGCCTTTTCCCAATACTCAGAAAGCATCATTTATACTCATAACCTCTTCTGGCACAATCCAGCTTACTAACCTTATATGTCAGGCCAGATGTTAGCTGTCAAAGTAATTATCAGCTGAGTACGGTTATTCTTGAAGGGTTTTGACTGCCCCATTTATCTCACTGCCAGTTGGATGAGTCCATTTCAAAAACCAGTGAAGAAGCAGGTCCTGATTGAGCAATCAGTGAAGCTAATATAATTTAACTTAAGCATTTAAGATCAGCAGTAGGTTTTTTTAACTTCCGTGCGTTATCATTTTACCCTGTAGCCCTCCAAGGCACTAAACAGCTTCGTGTATCATGACTTGAAAAGGTGTTTAAATCTCAATAACCTCCTCAGTGTTAGAATGGAAACTGGTAAATTTGCTTCTGTCCCTGAACATATTGGTATTCTGCTTGGGAAGATAGAGGTTCAAATATGGTTGCTGGCTTGCAGTAAGGGGTGATTCCACATCCCACTATTTTTCATGTCTGAAAAACTTTATATGAATAATTCACGTGCATGGGAAACAATGTCTGTCTGGCTTCCCCAGACTTTCACTAGACATGGTAGTCAATCTTTCTGTGGTTCAGGATGTCTCAGGCTTTATTTAGTTTCAGGTTTTTTTGTTGGAACACTGATGAATAATGTATTCCGTTGAATTATTTTCCCCAAAGAATGAAAAACATTTAATAGAGAATTCAACTTGCACCTACTTGTACGATCTGGAGATGTATGAAGATTTTGGCAGAGAATAAGAACAGAACATTCCAATTTTTTTTCATATAAGATTCAGTATGTTTTCCTAGTAATAATACAGTAAAACTGTAGGATGAAATCCAGTGAATAGGAAGTATCTTGAGTGGGTTTCAAACCATGACTTTATATCTGAATATATTACACAGTGGCTACTTGTTTGCCATGGTTATGCAATATTGCAAAATCAAAGGGCAATTACTCACATGAGAGTATATGATACACTGTCTTGTTTGATGGCAGGTTTTCACACTAGTTTTCCAGGAGTCTGAGTGATTTATTACTAGAAGGTATTTTTTTCCAGTGGTGAATGTTGCTTCTCGGTAGCAGATTACCAAATCGAGTGTGAAAGAGGACTCATTCCTCCCATTCCTCTGTGCTCATGCAGCGTTCTCACTAGGGGAAACACTCACTGCATGGTTGCGTGAGCAAGGCTGTTCTAACGTGGGTGTGAAATACGTCTAGGAAGCAGGGATTTGAAGGCAGGATCCACCTAGCAGTATAGCCAGTTAAAGAAAGTGAATTTCCACCTCAGTTTCCAGTGAAACCCTTCTAGGTTTTTTGTGTGAAACAAATTTGGCAAATAGAAACCTGAATGCTTAGGGCTTCACCCATCTCTGAAACAGAAATAATAATGATAGGAATAAAAAAATATTTAATGAGAGAAGCTTGATTGTAAACATCATTCAGTTGTGAGATTAAAGTAGCCCTGCACTGAGTATTAATATAAAATTAATGACTGCCTGTTAATGAGACCTGTTTTATTATGCAATTACTTTCCAAGGGAAAGAAAGGAAGTGTTTGCGGCTTTCACCAATGACCCGGTGACAGCATTAGGAAACAGATTGCAAGTACCAATCCTGTATAAGAGGTAAACAAACTCACTTTACATTTTTCATGAAAAATGCTTGTGGTTAATGTTCACAGCATGACAGCTCACAAGAGGTATTCCTAAAACAACTTCTGACCCAACCAAATGGAGAGGGAAACAGCCCCCTTCTGCACTGGAGTTACACACAGGAAGTTAAATGAGGTTCTTGGTCTCTCAAGAGTAAGAGGTCTCAAACACAGAAGTCTCATTTTTTTAAAGAAGGACCTTCATTTCCCAGGCAGTTTTTACTATTAGAAGGCAATTCCCCTCCCCTAGGCAGGACGTGCAGATTTAGGTCTGGGAAGAGGAGAAGTACAAGTATATCCAGCACACTGCCAAGGTGAGGATGTGGGTGGACGAGGGGATTTAGGATTCTACTCTGAAGTGGTTTATATTTTTTATTTGGTGATTTCTTTCACTCCCTTCTGAAAGCATCTTCATGCAAAGGATGAAACGAAGCATCATGCGTTGTGATTAGAAAACTGGGGAAACACTAGTGCTGTGGTAAAGGGCAGGTTAGGACTTAGTAGCATCCTCTGTTGTTGATTATTCAGGTCCTTCCAAGTTTTTCAACGTTTCTGCATTTCCCCAGTCAGAATCAGAATTGCCTAGGTTGGAAGGGATCAAATGTGCTTGTTTTCAGCCTTGGGACACAGTGTCTGCCTGCAGGGAAATATTGCTTATCCTGGTGCATCCTGATAGTATAACAGCTTTCTATGTTGCCAGGCGGGAGCACAAGCTGGAGTAACTTCAGTTTTCAGTAGGAACCCCCAGAAACTGAACTTGCTACTTTTCTCTGACAAACAGAGCACAACAGCAGAGCTACAGGACTCTTGGGTGGCTTCTTTTGTTTATTTTCCTTTCTTTGTGGTGCCTCAGTTTAATGAGTTTGTGTTTTGCTGCTTCTCAGTATTTACAGTGCAATATATGGGGCTTTAGCATGTTTGGCCTAGGTTCAGAAAAAGAAACTGAAACACCAGCAGTCCCTCCATGTTCTTTATCTGCGCAGCCTAACACTTGAGCACCTCTATTCTATGGCCCTAACCATTACCTGCTTAGCACCCCAAATTGTCATACCTAACTGTTCCACCTTTAATATGGCTTCAGTTCTCATTTCTCATTATCTTTAAAAACATATATTGTCCTCCTTAGTGGTGTCTATTTCTAAAGTAAAAACAGAAAATTAAATATACGTATGGAAGAAGCATTGCATGAAAGTATCACAGAATATAACTCTCTTGGAGACTAAAAGGCTAACAACAAGTGGTAAGTAGCAATAGCAAACATACAGAAATCAAAGGGCAAAAATGTTGGCCAACTCAAATTCATCAGCAGTGATCAGCTACCTAAAAATTACAGCAGCCTTTTCTTTTTCTATCGCCCGTCCATGTGGAATACATGGAAGACACACAGGTCCTCTGGATGAATGACATTCAGAAAATAATACAGATCTTTTCAGTCAATTTACTCTAAACACTAGCATGTTCAGCGAGAAAGTCAAGGCCTACAGTATTCATTGTATCTCTTCCATTCTTTGAACTTGCTTCAGTGCCAGTGAGTTCATTTCTGGCTTGTACAGCCCCATTCAGCAATTCCCTGCTCTCCTGGCACAGTCCTGTGCAACAGTATTCATGTCCAGTTCTTCAGACATGGTTCAGCAAACAGTGGGAAGCACTGCAGAGAATTTCCACCATGATATCCCTTTGTCCTTATCCTACCAAAGGCCCACTGTAATAAAATCTTGTAAGTACTAATTGTCAGCCACTTCAGGGCTGACCAAGTTAAAGCACGTTATTAAGGACATTGTCCAAATGTCTCTTAAAGACTGACAGACTTGGGGCACCAACCATCTCTCTAGGAAGCCTGTTCCAGTGTTTGACCACCCTCTCGGTAAAGAATTCCTTCCTAATGTCCAGTCTAAACCTCCACTGGCACGGTTTTGAACCATTCCAACGCATCCCATCACTGGATACCAGGGAGAAATGCTCAGCACCTCCTTCTCCACTTCCCCTCCTCAGGAAACTGTAGAGAGCAGCTGAGGGTCAGACAGATGCAAAGGATACCTTTTCACTGACAACACTGATATTGTAAGAGAATAAGGTACTGGGCTGTCCAAATGTTTAAATGCTCGACTGCCATCATATTTTGGCATTATGTTTCTTTACTTCTTATGGACCCTCTCATGCAGAATATCTGGACCTCAAGCTGACCATGGACCTTTTCAGGATTATCCATGCCCGTTTTCCTGTGCTAGCTGTTTTATTTCCAAGTGACCCATAATCCATTAGTTTTCTTATAGGAATCACATCATCAGTTGTATCTATGCAGTCTTCTATGAATATATCACCCAATTTAAGCATTCACCTGAACAAAAAGCATTTCCTCAAACATTTGTTCTGCAGCAGAAATGATTGCCCTATATATATCATAAGTTGGTGTTTAGGGAGGCTCTGTTCTGCATGGGATAGTCTTCTGGCAATAAGTCCTAGTGCCAAAATTATGTATTTGGAATAACCTTGTAATAGAGATTCAAACTCTTAAACCCAGGCAATAAAGGTTGTAGAGAGAACATCTTCTGGCTCAGTCTTGCACTAGTATAGCGTAGGCACATTCGTAGTGTTTATTAGAATCTTCTGTTAGCTTCAGATGAGGACATTTGGTTGGCTTGAGGGCTAACTGGAGGGAGATGATGAGAGGAAGGGGATATGGTTGCAACATAATGGTTAGATGTGGTAAACTGAGCTTATTTCACCCCAAAGTCTTAAAGGAATACAGACGTGTGTTTTCGAGTTGGCAGAATTGTTTCACAGAGATAATACTCTAAAATTCACTCTGTAGATATCCTGGGTAACTTACACTGCCTGAATCCAGTTAAGTAAACAAAGCATTATTGTTTAGTTGAATGACAATGAGACCCATACTGCAAGGTAAATGATTCAACATGATCCACCAAGAGTTGATACTTGCTAGAAAACAACTGCCAGGATTAATCCATGGACCAAAGAATAATGTAATGCAGGCAAGCCTTGTTATATATCACTTGGATGGGCATTGGAATATTGTATATTTCATCACTTTAAGTGTTTCCTTCATCAAGCAGGTCTTTCAAAGCAAAGCCAAAAGCCTTGAGTGTAGGGGCTAAGGGGAAGGCATTAAGTACATATTGTCCTTACAGCCACTGGATTTTGCTCACAAATTAGAATTGTCTTTAAAAGTGAAATTCCTTAGTTTTTGGCATGTTCTCATGTACATTGGAGAAGGCTTTTCTCCTTTGGCATGTTGCTTTTTCTGTTACATATCCTTATTTCATCAGTTATATGCACTGAATGTGATTCCAATCTTTTTCTCCCTTGTTTGTTGGACCACTGAACCAGGGTAAATGAAGGCACATGGCCAACCATATGGTAACAATAACATCAGCGCTGCAGTAGAGGAAGATCAAGAGTCACATATACATAAGGTAATATGGAATATATTTATACAATTTTGAAGAATATCACTAGTCTGTTTTTTTCAGTAATATTTATGTTCTTTGGAATGACAGAATGAGGTCAAATCCAAGATGCATTACATTGAAAGTACCAATCAAAAAGAACTTGTCCCTTTCATCTGTTCTGAATTTTGATCTTGCATATAACTTTGTGGAAATTATAATATATCAAACACTAATGGTATTTTTTCAGAAAATTGATGTAATTAAAAAAATGGTATAACAGAATGCCTTGTGTTTTGAACAGTAGAGCTAAAATTTATGTCCTGTACCACTTGCCATTGTTTTCAGAATACCACATTTATTGGATCCATTTCTTATGTCAACTGGAATAACTGAAGTGCCCAGAAAAGTGGTGCTGCAAACATATAAACCTGGTTATAATTATTAATTGAAATTTTCAGCTAAACCTTAAATGCTGTCTGTGAAAAATCATGCAAAAATAACTTTCCATAATTTAAACAAATCTAATTTTAGTCAGTCACCAGCAACTCTGAAAGGTCTTCAGATATGCTTAACCATCAATCTCAGTTCAGTTTTGAGGTGCTTGACTTGAAATCGGTTTATCACTTTTCAGTCATGTGAATAGGTGAGCAGGAAAGATGGCCAAAAGTAATAAATGGAGTTGATCCTACCAAAATTGGGTAGGATTGCAACACTGTGAAATACTTTTTCAATGAAGTGGAAACACTGGAGCTTTCATGAGAAACCGGGGAAAACGTCCTTTGAAACTGTACTAATTTCAGTAAAGAAGGAAGAGGTTAATTAATTTTAAATATTTGATTAGTCTGTTTTAGATGCGAAACTAAGCTATAGGTCGAGTGTTCAAACTCAAGGAGACTCATAAATTTAACCGTACTAAACTGTTATTCCTATGTGATTAGAAAGGAAGAGGAAACCTTGCTGGACCAACCCTTTTTTTAGAAATTAGTTTTCAATTTATAGAATAGGAATGCAGTCAGCTGCAATGTAATGTACTGGTTTGACAAGGCAGCTGAGCCACCATAACTGTCTACAGGGTGTTCTTAGAACACCTAGATTTTAAGCTAAAATGTGCGAGTTTAAACTAACACATTTATTTTGCCATTAGGGAAGGTGGGCAGACATACGGTGCAGCTGAAGAATGTTACTTGTTAAATTTCTGCCAATTTTAATCTAAGCAACGTTCTTTGGTGGCTGGAGTTAACTTCAAGAAGAGATTTGATACTAAGGGTTGAAGACACTCCTTATCTTTGAACCTGACATTGAGTCGTAGAAGTTATAGTACAACTGAGAGTAAGAATTCCTAGCTAAGGGAGGGACTGAGAGATATAAAGGAAAAGTAACAAAGATTAAGATAACAGGCATGGAAAGGCTGATCTTCCTTTCCAAATATATTTTGTTCCCTTGACAGAGACAGCCAATAAGTAGATCTTTCCTTTTTAATACTCTTGAATTAGAACATGTTTTACACAGCTTTTTTTTCTTCCACAGTGAACAGTCTTGATAGATTGGAGAGGAGTTTGTTTATAGCATTTTGCTTTCTCATACCCTCAGGTTATGTGAAAATGTCACTGATGGAATTTCCCAGGAGTACACCTCCTGGGCTGAGGCCCATATTTATCTATTGTTTCAAGGGAAATTGATGTTGCAGCCTGTCTTAACAGACTGGTTCATGAAACACCCATGAAACAGAAAGTTTCAAAAGCTTTTGTGGTGAGCCTACTGTATATTTTACCATATAGAGTATGGAACCATCTCTCCACTGAGGCAGGGACACAGTTTACTGCACCAGAGAGGACAGCACAACCTTTCGTGGGCTGGTTTCAGAGTTGGGCTGAAGCTCAAGTGACTGCTTTGTTCTGTAAAAAAGAGATATTGAAGTTTTAACCTCACAGTATGGAGACACCAGACCCAATGCCACTCTCAAACACTGCACAAACAGACAGTAACACCACTGAGCCCAAGTGGACTTCCACTGCTGTGACCTCCTGTGCAGTGTGAAATACACCCCGAAGTTTTCAACATGCTGAAGAGCTCATCTTTTATTTAGAATTTAAAATATTCCTTGTTTCATTTATCTCCTGCCACGGGAGGGGCTGGATGATTTTCAGGGGGACAAGTGGCAGCAAATGCATGGGGTTTCCTGGTCTGTGTAGGCATGACGGACCTTCTCTTTACAGCAGCAGTTGACAGTCTCCGAGAAAAGAGGATGCTCAAACAGTAGCTGATTTCCCCTCTCCAGTTCCCAGACAGTGCTGTGAGCAGCTGGCAGTGAAGCATTCCTCTTCAATTGCAAAAGCTGCACGATTCTCCTACCATACGAAATCCACGGCTGTTAACTACCTTGTACACAGCGTAACACAGCGTCAAACCGCACGGGCCACTGAAGAAAGAAGGAGCACTGTGATTCAGACTCCTTCTGAAATGGGCCCAATCTTCCTTTCCAAGCTGGACTGGTTTCAGGATGAGGTTTGAAAGCTCTGAAGGAGGAAATTTCAACTTCAGGAGAAGCCCGTCAAATCTTATTAGAAAGTAATAGACAACTTCTGAAGTTACTTCCAACTGTTTGAACAGTCTCTAGTTTGCTGAAGCTGGTGAGGGGAATCCTTATCCTCCTGGGAAAAAACCTGCACAAATTCAGTGCTTTATTTTTTCAAAGCATTTTACAGATATTAAATCATCTTCAAACAGATTTTAGAGAGTATATAAGTGATGTCATTTTCACAAATGTGGGGGAGAACAGAGGCTGAGCACAGTTTATCCTTAGCATGTGCTATTAAAGAGAAGTTTCATGAGCTAAAGGAACTCTGCATGGGTCTCCAGCCCTACCCACCAGTAATATGAACAAACTACTGTTAGCTCACTAATGTGTGAAAAATTCTCGGCTAAATTTTACAGTATTTGGGTTGACTGATTTAAACAGCAGTAGTTGGGAGAACAGTTTAATATTAGCTTCACCATATGGGATTTAGGTCTGTATCCTGCAGGCTACCCTAGGTAGTCATTGGCTAAAGCACATAATTATGAAATGAACCTTTTTGAGATTAAATTCTTGTCATGCTGGTTCATGCAGGAGTCATCGGTTGCTGCTGTCACAAAATGGGCAGGCGTAAGAAAGTGATGAATCAAGGAGAGGATTTTCCTTTCCCTCCCTAAAAGACCGCTCTGGATTCTGTGGGAGCCTTCCTCTCGGCTTACAGATCACAGCCGCTCCGGGCTGCCAGGAAACCACAGAAAGGCAGCAGAGTCATGCAAAACTTTTTTTTTAATGCGATCATAGTGTCTATCCTTTAATGGCCTAGCAATGTAGAAATTGTTCCAAACCACCGGAACTGCTTTTGTATTGCTCATCTGGAAGCTCACAGCATTTGACCCTCAGAGAATCCATACATACCCAGCAGAGATGTGTCTTATATACGTGACCCAAACTTCTCAGAATTTGTCCTATGCAGAGAATTTTTTGGAGACAGTGTTCTTTCCTTGTCACTTGTACTTCTGTTTTTTCAACTGAAACTGAAAAAGAGGCCAGAAATCAAGTTTTCTTCCATCCATTTTTTAAAATATTTTTCCTTTATTGCAATAAATAATATTTTTTCAAAGAATTTCAAATCTCTCTGCCTAGCAAATAACATTACATCCCTTTGTGTAAAATAAGTTCTCCTGTGTAAAATAAATTCTCCTATAGCTATGTTACATGATAAAGCAAAATTAATATGGTAAGTCTTGCTTTTATAAGAAAAGTACAGGTACCGTAAAATTAGAACAACTTCCAAAGTGGTACACAAAACAGAAAGAGGTCGATAACATAGGCAGAATTGCAGAGCCTTTCATATTTTTCAGAAGTCTGGACCATCTTCATGCTTTTTGTGCACATCCTCTATGCGTGAAAAATGCCAG
The DNA here is from genome assembly GCA_002844005.1 of Limosa lapponica baueri. Taxonomy (NCBI): domain Eukaryota; kingdom Metazoa; phylum Chordata; class Aves; order Charadriiformes; family Scolopacidae; genus Limosa; species Limosa lapponica. The sequence continues at coordinate 610,673 of KZ505753.1, read as the reverse complement.
TCAGTTAAAGATCTACAGCTGATGGAAAAATTGCCTTGGAGGTAAAGTGCCGGAGTTTGTGTTCTCCTCCTAGGCTATCCTGTTAGCTGATAAAGGCGACGTGCTGTCTCACGTCAAGGTCCTCAGTGAACTTGTGCCCTGGTTGCCATGATATTTTCTCTCCTAGATCAGCCTAGATAGGTGTAAGTGTCGATCAGGTATTTCCCATCACCACATGACAGCAAGACTTCCGTTGCACATTTTGTACTGGAACTACAGGAGTGAAGAGCAGCCTCAGAAATTGCGGTGACATTGACACTATTATTTTTGGGTTTCGGTCTTATATTACACCCCAGCACAAAGTACTGGGCTTCAGCTATAAATAACTGCATTGATTCATGTTTTGCACTGGCTGCAGGCATCATAGTGATGTATCTCACTTTCTACCTGACCTGTGGATGTATTAGTTACACAAAGACTGACTCAGTCAGTAAACCATGTGTGGAATCTACAGCCCCACCACGGGCTCAAAAATACATTCAAGCCACCTGTGAGGGATATCTTTAGAGGAAGAAGGGCGGAGATGGCTTTTGGCACAAACCCAGAATGCATCCTTTCAACTAACATTTGGCTTACTGGATTTCGTTATATAGCTATATTAAGCTTCCCTTTAATGCTTTTTAACTTCTTATTTGTATCTTCCAGCCCCTTTCAGGGAAGATCATGTGTTCCTCACCTTTTGCAGCAGTATCATTTGGGAGCTGTATCAAGGCCAGGCCAACCTGGTTTACAGCTGAGCAAAAATTTATTTCATTGCAAAGTGGCATGAATCATGTCATTCATTCTCTTGCCTACTTTGGGATTAATTTGCTTGCACTTATGAATTGCAATTATGCAGCTTCCATCAGCCTTTGTGGTTCTTGTAGCAGGGAGGTTTGGCTGGTGGGTATCTGTTGCCTACTGCCCTGATTCCAGTCTGTATGGTGTGTTGTCTATTTCACTCTCAATTTCCACTTTGGTGACAGAAAAAATAGTCTCCATAAAGGGAAGAAGGAATGACAGAGACTTGCTTTTTCAAAGTAGAAAACAATGTCCCAGATCTGACCTCAGCAAAACCGTTCCGTGTGGCACTTTACTAGTTATGCCTTAAAGAACTGGATTGTGTCCAGGCCCTGGTGTGGTACTAATTACCACAGCTTTTGGCTAAGAATGAACTATAAATCTTTAAACACCAACAAGTCTGATTAGGCTTGATTTTTTTTGGCACTGTTGTGGTACCTCCAAACAGAAAAATGTTTTTGCAGAACAGGTTCAGCACATCTGATACTTCCTTGCACGCAACACTTATCACACACAGGTTTATTGATGCAGGAAGTCAGTTTCCCAGTTTTATTCTTTAAAAAATTGAGGTAAGGCCAGATCTCCAAGTGATAGAAATCGACATAACACCGTTGTCCTGAGTCATGTTTTCAGTAGTTCAGGATATAGCTCTTGGATTTCAGTCCTGGAGGCTAGTGGTAGAAAAGGTCTATCAGGTCATGTCATTTTTGTCCCTTGTCAGTGAAAAATAGTTCCCTTGTGTACAGAAATAGGAAGCAGCCCTACTTTGTTTTAAACATTTGCCCTCTACAAATGGTGTTTTTATCATGTTCCCTTAGGAGTCTGCTCCGTTCAGATGGGGACCTTCCTGGCTCTAAGCTCTGCATTTTTATTTCACACTCAGTCCACAATTTCTATATCCAGGTAATAATTTTCCCTTTGCCTGCTTGCATTCTTCAAATATCTGTAGACCATGGCAATGCTCCAGTTTTTTGTCTTTTAGACAACCTGCAAATACTTAACTCTAAGTTGTTCTTCAAAAAATCCATTCACTTTAGAGCCATAATTTTTCTTAAACATCTTTTTCTAAATGCCTTCTGTCTGTCAGGAATCACTTGCTGCCTGGAAATGAACAGACTATGCAGGTGTAGGTGACTAGGCTGGAGCAGAGACAGACTTAGTAGGTGGTGAGGAGGAGAGGAGATGTAGACTTCCTCACGCATGAAGGTGCTTGGCTGAGCTGTAGTGTTGAGTGGAGAACTTCTCTGTAGCAGCACTCAGTGGTCCAATTCGTCTTCCAGAACAGACAGATGTATAGTAGGGGAAGTGCGTTTCAGCTCTTAAAGTATTCAGTTTAAAGCAACAACCTACATCCTACCCAAGATTGCAGCCTCGCAGAGGTCAATTGCAATGATGATGTCAAGGAAAGTGACCAGGGTGTTATCTTGTATCTGGGATTTTCAGTCTTTCCTAAGTATTTTCCAGTGAAGATGATTACTGAAGTATAGTAAATTTATGCCCATCAACAAGGCAAACCTTTGTACCAATAGTTGTATTTCACAGGCCTTACAATAGTAGTCCGTGGACTCTCAGGTACACCTGGAATATGAGTAGAAAACCAGTGTGGCCTATACTGCTGTGCTGCTTTCATGCATGGTAGTATTCAGACCTGTTTCCTTTGGAACATACCACAAAAGCCAATGTGTCTGCCATATTAATTAATGCAAACTGCACACACTCTTTGACAATGCCTCTGAAATTCTGCAAAATTTTTCTTAAAAATACTCAATGCAATCTTTGCCCAGGTCCAAGAATTTGGACTGTGCAAGAGTGTCTCCGTAAGGCTTTGTATGCTGCTGGGATGAGCAGCCAACACTTCCAGAATAGAGTCCTCTTCTTCTCCTTCTTCTCTTCCTCTGCTTATGCTCTTGTTTGCATTTCTACCAACACTATCTGGTGGACACAGTCCTTCCTCAACTCAGTGATAAAAGTGGCTCTTCCCTTTCCAATGGCACACACCAAAAAAATCAGAAGTCTGCAGAAAATCAGGGTAAAAGAATGCTTCCCAAGTAGTGGCTAGACCTCTGAACACAAATGGCCAAGGGGTTCTCAGCTACATGTAGGGCTCAAGAATTCTTTAAAAGGATGCTGAGACTCTCTAAAACCCAAAGGGGAGAAAGACTGACAAGAAGGGTGCAAATGTCACAGTGCTCCTGTTGCAATGCCACATGTGACCCTTTGTGACTGGAAGAGTTTGTAGCTACTCAATTCATGAAGAGAGTTGGTTGATCAAAAGCAGGTTTAAAGAAGTTTACAAAGTGAGAAACCTAAGCTTCTTATTAGGAACCAGTGAGGAGAGAGGACAGGATTTACAGTCTGTCTTTCATGAGGTGAAGGGAAAAATGCCTCCCTTTCTAGCCATTAGATACTTCTTTTCTAGAGATATCTTTTTTTTCAAGCCTAGAAGATTTTGCCCTTTCTTTTAAGAAAGAAGTGTTATTGTTGTATTCCTTCAACACTGATGTGACCTCATGGATCAGGTACATGTGTATCATCTAGCCTTCTGCTATTTGATACGAGACAAATGTGACTGCTGTGAGGGTGTAGCTACAGATATGTCAGTATCTGAAGAATTTCTGTGAGGCATGGTTAGCCACTGGCATCTCCACATCCAGCTGAAGTGGACAGGAGTGCCTCTGTGCCCCTTGGAGGTCTGCCTCACATATCACAAGCAGTGACAACCCTGAACCTGAAAGCTTCCTGTTACAGAATGATTGCAAAATTAGCAATGCTATTAGAGCCTGTGATTGCCACAGCAAAGCCCAGCTTGGTACCAGACTCCAGTCCTTGCACCACCACTTCATGAGGCACTTAGCATGCTCAAGATGATGTTCTATATCTCTTATTTAAAGATATCAAGAATGAAACACAGAGACAGAAACACTCCCTCCATGGTTTTTGGTGTGGCCACAACCTGGGAAAATGTAATCATATTGAAATGAAATGAATGATATGGTCAGTTTGCAGGAATGTCCTGAAAATAGCTTGCAGAATAATACAGTGCCATTGTATATTTTATACCTGTCTTACATATCTGTAACAACTTAAGTAATAAATAACTTTTTCTGATATATTATTATTATTTAGTAATTATTAATAATACGATTTTATGCTAAATAAATTAGGAAAGCGAACCTGAGGAATTCAGATCATCTAAAAACTGAAACAAATATGCCACAAAATTATAGGAAGCAGGTTTGCTTATTGTGTCTTTGATCAGTCATATTGGGTGAATTTTGCATTATACATTTTATCCCAAATGGTTGCAATTATTTTTGCATTGATTTGGCTGGAGGCAGCCCCAGAAAATATGAAATTACTTGTAAACCCATTACTAGCCAGAGGGTTAGGAAAGATCATGAATGAGAGGGAAAATAGTGGCCTGTTGCAGGATCCAAACCATAAATACGGGACCTCTCAACAGACACCAAATATGTAGTTGGAAAGAAGAGAGTATAACGGGACTAAAGAAAAAAAGCCCAACTTTATTAATGTCCCAATGAATACGCATCTCTCTCAATTTTAAAGAAAAGAAAATACTACTATAAGACTGTAGCTAGATCTTTGTTTTATACTTATCCAAGCTTATATAAAAAACCTATTCCCACATTTTTATGTGCGTGTCCTTCTTGGATACGTTCACAGATGTAATATTTTAAGTCATTATAACATTAAATATTTTTTGGTTCTTTGTTTCCAGGGTACTCAGGAACAACACACAGCCTGAACTGTTTGTTTTGTTTGAGTTTAGTCTCTGCATTCACTTTGTCACTGTTAAAACCCTGATAAAAAAAGCAATATTTCAATTTATTCAATGAGACCAGGCAGTGTTTCAGATCAGGCACAATCCTGTGGCCCAGAAATGTCCTCATTCCCCTGGAGGCTTGCTGTACAGACTTGTAATTCCCTAGCTGGTAAAATCAACCACAGTCTTCATTGTCATGAGGCGGGGGGGGCAAAAGCCAGTAAATACTGCATTTGAAACCAGGAGAGGCACTACAGTGTTTTCCAGCTGCTGGAAAACTTGTAAATGTAAGTGTATGTAAGCTGATGGCAACGATATGATGCATTTGGTTACATACAAAAGCTGTATGATCACTTCATAAATGTTATGAGATCTAATGTCTTGTTTAAATGGAAGTGATGGTGCCCATCCCTTTGTTTTGGTATGGGAATGTGAGATACACAGCCTGGATCTTTGCGATGCTGGGGGTCTGTGAAGAGCAGACATTGCTCTGCAGTGCCTTCACAGTCAAAAAAATCAGAGGGCTCATAGATCCTTCAGCTTCATCTGTTGATTCTGTTCTCCAAGATTTTCTTGAGCACTGGGGGTGCCAAAGCACCACTTTTATTCCGTAATAATTGTGTAAGACCTTATCTGGATGCAGAAGTCTTTTATACAATATCGACCAAAAAATTCTGCATTGCTATTGCTATGGTCAATATTACTAATTTGTTCCATTGCTTGGTGTTTGTCTCTAACAGTAACTAAGAGTCAGATCTTAAATCTGATATCAGTGTGATTCCTGAAATCTGCTAAGAAAAATTAATAGAAGACACCTCCCTCGGTGGGAGGTGTCCCTGCCCTTGGCAGGGGGGTTGGAACTAGATGATCTTTAAGGTCCCTTCCAACCTGAACCATTCTGTGATTCTATGAAGAGAAAAAAAGCAATCAAAACATGAGGAAGTGAGTGTTTCTTATAATTCTTAAAATTGTATGAAAATACTAAGTTGTGGCTCTTCTGTAAAAGAATCTAAAACCGATTAGAGGAAAGGACTTTTCACAGAAATGGAGAAGGACTTAAGTCTAGGGTAAGAATTTTGAGTCTCCTGTGTTTTGCCAGTAGCAAAAAGGGACTCTAAGGAAGTAGAAGTTTCTTGAACTTGTGGTTTGCCTTTTTCTAAATTGCATCCCAGTGCTTGATATTCCAGATAAGGAGTATCTGGAACCAACTGGAAGCAGAAATTCAGGCTGACAATTTGTCCAGCATTCATCATTCACATCTACACACAAGTTTGAACCAAGCTTGAATATCTAAAGGCTTTGTGTTTAATAAAACTGTAGATTAAAGGCTGCAGTATTACTGCAGGCTACAGCCTATTGACTGTTTCCAGCAGGCAGAGTGCCATAGTTTGAATATGTTATGGAGATGTACTACATTATCACGGTGATGTTGCAAGAAGATTTCCGGACCATGTTTCTGGCAGTAAGAGAGCTAGTACGAGCTGCTCATAGAAAATCCAGCACTCTAAGCTATCCATGTGGCTATGTACAAAACCCACTCTATTCTTGTAAACCTAGCTCAGATTTAACTAATCATTGTGGTCTGGCATTTTGAATGTGGCATAAACACTGTGTCACTGTCAGGACCACATCTCAGCAATCTTCTCAGGTTTTCTCTGCTCTGGCACAAACATGGCTTGGGGGGGACCAGAAGATTGAGCAGACAATCACTGAAAAACACTTTTGTATTTTACAGATATGTGGTCAATCCCAGCCGAGATTCCTTTGGAGTCCTGTCAACTGGTCCAGTCCACAGGGAGAGACGTGTTTTGCAATTCTGCATGGGCAAAGGCAATAGCATACGTGTCTCATGGGTGAATTCCCATTCTGTATTCATACCACTCCCCTGACTCTTCACCTGAGCATCCCATAACTACATGGCCATTAGCGAGTGTGATTTTACTAACAGCTGTGAAATCAGGGAAGAAGTGTTACTCATGTCTTACATATGGGCACTGGGACACTGTTTTGCACTGAGTATGTGCAACTGATACAAGAAGCCATCAATGTCTTGACCACAGGAATATTCTTTCAGATATTCAGAAATAAAAATAAGCCATGTCTACATCCATGAAGCTAATTAAACTACTTGGTTTTTTATTTATCAATATAATTTGTTATTTAATTGTAGCAAACAGTGTACTGTGTCCTTCCACTGTTTCTCTCAGCTGCTCGTCTCATAAGAGAAATAATACTATGGCTATTTTATGTACACTGTGGAACATTTTTTGGGTAAAACAGGTTCAAATCATCAATAACCTCAGTGGTGATTAATCAGAACACTATGTTATACCTTTTAATAACAATTAGCTGCCTCTTCCTAGATTAGGAAGCTTTTCTGTAAAAAGAGATTCTTTTTCTTTATGAGAAAATAGGTAAGGTGCACCTTACTTTGTACATTACCATCCCTTGAATCAAAGGTTTTCACTACTGTTTCACTGGAACTACAGGGATAGCTGTAGAATATTCACTCTGTCTTGGAGTAGGCATATCATAATGTATGAAGGTAAAAAGTTGTGAAATTGAAAAATTACAAGGTAAGCTTCCTTCAGAGACTAAAACTCTTGTGACTAAAAAAAATGCTAAAGAAATAAACAATATATTTAGTAACATGTTCCTACTCCTTTTTAAAATTCAGTGAGAGTTAGTAGAATAGATCTGTTTCGTGAACCAAAAAGTACTGCAAATAATAATAATAAAAAAAGAGTACATTACTTCCTTATGCTTGTAAATGTTCCCTCAGAAGTGTAATAATACATGTTTTAAGTATATATTGTAATTCCTTGCCTGTGTTTTTTTCTTAATGATGATAATGAAAACTGAGTAGTTTATTCAGCAGACAACCATCAATTATTAGCTCAGGAGAAATCCCTAGGCCCTATGCAATGCAGACCTGTGTGGACTAATCATTGTCTTCAAACACCATTTTTGTGTGTGTTTGGTTCAGCTAATCAGGTTTCTGTCTTTGTGAAGGCAGGATCACTGATCTCAAATTAATGGGAAAATACTAAAAAATAATCCTGCTGTGGTGTAGTTCATTGAAATTAATAGAGAATTAGAGGAAAAAAGTTATGCTAGCATTTTTTTTTCTTCCCATTTTGTTTACATCAAGAAACAGAACATATTCAGGAACTTTTTTAAGTACCTGGAGGGCTGTTTCAACTTGCGATTCAGGTGAAGGCAGCATTTTTTCCCTCCCTTCCTGCAGCTAATGGGAAACAAATGAGGGTGCCTATTAGGTCCTGTAATTGAGGCTAGAAGCCCAAGAAAACTTTACAGGGGAAAATAATCCCCTTCATCTTCTTTCCTTCCCATACACTTCATCCTGTGCCAACTATGTAACTTTCCCTGGATCACACGACAAAGGCGTAAGTGACCTCCGAGATTATCTGTTCTTCTGCAGACAGAGGATCACTTCTTGCAACACACAAAAGCTAGATGGTTTGGGCTTAAATAGAGCTTTGAGGCTTCCTAGAAAGCTTTTTCCTGCTGTCCAATACCTCTTTCTTACAGTATAACTGAGGAAATAACTTGAAAATGTGTAAAAGGAAATTGCAGGCTCTCCTGTCTCCACAATATTCTGCATTTCTGCATATTGTTTAGTTATTTTTTATCATCCTTGTTCCAGTTTTTTCCGAAGGAGACATCTTTGTATGCCTCCTCCGAAATCAGAGCCCATCTCTAGAAGGTCACGCAGCCTCACAGTGAGGGATGTCACAGCAATAGCAAGAGGAGATTTCTCCTGTTACCTACCACAGTGAAGAAGTGTGAACAAGGCAATAGACCCCCTTGTAAATCCCTTGGTAACGATAAATGAATGTAGGAGAGCTGCCAGACCTTATTGAGAGAAGAGGGCAAGGAAAAAATATATATAAATATCTGTATGCATATCCTGCCTACAGGACACTCCATGCAGCTTCATGTTTCATCATAAAAATAATTTCATAACCTTAGCTGTTGTCAGTTATAGCCTTCATAACTTAAAATTCATAGGTCTGCTCAGACTCCAACACCTGTGACATCATCAGGCATCTTCCAGAGTTTTCCAGTTTCCCAGAGTTTTCCTGGGTTATGTATTGCTGATTGTCTTTATGTTGGAAAACCTTTTCCTGGATGGCTAGTTAAAATCCAGAATGCAAGCATCTGAATGTTTTTCTTCACCATGCCTCATCCAGATATAAGGGAGTGGTCATTAGAGACACTTACTGATATTTCATCCAACTTACAGATGTCCATTACCATTCTGTGGCATTGCTTCCTTTAACATTTTTATTACAGAATGGGTTTATGACACTGCTGGGAGAAAAAGGGTTATTTAACAGCAATCTTAGCTCGTAGCTGCAATTTTAGTGATCTCAGGACCTCAGTCAAAATCTCTGCAAAAATTCCAGCAAAATTGTCAGAGATGCCAAGTAGTGACAAGAGGGAGATATAAAGTCAGCACCATGGAGGAAGGGCTGAAACACCCTTTCATGTGAATGCAGAGGCCCAATACACTGTGCTACTTTAAATGATGTGTAATTGTGCCCCAGCTGGCTTCAGTTTGTGGTATTGTTACAGTTTCCTGGAGGGGACGAGTGTTGCTCAGATGAACCTTAGAGTTCAACTCAAAAGGTAATGAATAATAAAGGACGCAATGCCAGAGAGCACCTGGGTAAAATGTCTGTGCACAAGACCAGCAGGAGATAGGAGAGATGATACAATTCTGGCTATTGAACAAGGACACTACACATATATTTGTCACCATTAACAGTCTTTTGGACATTATCAGAAATCCTAGCAAAAGACACCTGCTCAATTTTTAAATGCTTATTTCCTCTCTATTAAAGGTGGCCAAATAGCTTAAGAAAAGATTTGCAAATAGGTTAGAGATTTGCCACTGTTTACACGTTTGTTGTTTGATACTCAAATACATCTGACTGTCCGTCAGGAAATCTTGAAGGCATTCATAGGTATAAACTCTTCTTGAATTTTAGTGTGAGTGATTGTAATGGAAATTCATAGTGGAAAACATCAAGTTGCAGAGTAGAAATACCATCACGATTCACATGTGAACAATTGCACAGCATGAAAAATAAACATCACATAAGTGAAAGGCATCTATTTGATTAGTACTTTCAAGTCTTAAATTGAAGAAATAAGAATAAAATGAGCAAAATGAAATCACCATCAAAAAGAAGAGTAAGATTTACAAAGTTTTTTACAGAATTTCCTCATGATATTATATTTCACACAATGATATTTTAGACCAGCATTGCAAGTAAAGGGAATGAAACAAATACAAGCTTTTTTTTTTTAAGGGGATACACAAAATTTTCAATTTTAATTCACATTTGAGCCTCCAAATGACCTTATTTGCAGACATACAGAGCATTGAAAAACTCATGAGAGATCAGTTCAGGCCAAGACTATATCAATCAACTATTTATATTATGGTCGGAATGCAATCCCCACTGTCTTCTTCTCATTCACTCTCCAATTATAAATTAATTGAATTGTTGTTTGCACAACAGTATGACATGCTAGAAATAATTTCAGATTGAAATATCTATGAAGTGAATAGACTGAAGCTTTAACAAGAATCTAGAGGAAAATAGTAACTAAATATCTTTTTTAAGCATTTAAGAACAAAATCTCCATCTTGAATTTACATCTATCTGAGTTTATATGTACTCAATGTTGTGATTGACTTTAAGAACATTTTTCCCTTGGTTCTCGCCCCAAGGTTTGAATGATTCAGCCTACAGTAATTTCCATTTCACTGTCAAAGGCAGTAAAACAGAAGATGGTTGTTCCTTTCCTTGTTAACTCACATTTTACATATTTTACTTTGCCTTTGAAGTGACTATTCTTGGAAACCATTCACTCTTCTGTCCTTTTGGATATCAGGGTTGTCAGAAGTACTGTATAATAATTTGTATAATGAACCCAGTTAAAACAATCTCGTGGTTATGAAGTGCTGCTGGAGAGAAAACCTTCGCTTTCTGACTCCTGGTCCACACTGCAGCTGTGTTGTCTCAATGTCCCCTCTCTGTGCTCCTGCTCAGGCTCAGTTCATTGCAAATCTTTTGGTGGGGTCCATGCATTGCCCATTGGCGCAACTCAGTACAACAAGCCTGGTGGCCCCTCTGTCTGCCTGCTGCGGAAAGCAGGTGTTGGCAGCTCACCCTGTAAACCTCTGCAGAGACCTTGCTTTGTTTTCTGTCTTTGTGTGAGAAGAGTTTCGACTAACGAGCCACTTCGTAAGACCCTGGACAAATCCCCTTTTTAAAGGTTACTACCGCCTGGTTCGTAAACACTAATCTATACCAGACCTGCTCTTACTCAATGTTATAAAAAAGAGCCGGGGGGGGGAACCCTCTTTCAGTCATTCCCTTCATCCCATGATCCCACTCTGCCATGGCCTAGTTATTTCTCAGCTTTGAACTGGGAGCTATGGAGATCTGAAACATCAGCAACATCCTCAGCACACATTGACTGCTATTTGAACCCTGCTTCCAGTTGTCAGCCCAAATCCTTTCCCTTGTGGCTTCTGCTAATACGAAGTGCCAAAAAAATTTCACACAGTAGCAAGTGGAAGTGTTTCTGAGAAGAACGGTGCAAACAGTGCCATTGCTGCTGAGAGAGAAACACAAACCCCCTTCTTTAACCAGTCCAGCCACAGCCTATCGACTATAGATGCAATTTTAAACACTTGTAAGACTGGGTCAATAGCTAAGGCTCCAGCCTTATGCAAACACAGAGTCCAGCTGTCAGCTCCTTTTAATGAACATGTTAAAAGATTGAAGGTTGTTCATATCTTCTGTTGGTGGGATCATTCAGTCACCTTATAGACGGAGGTCATGCCCCAGGATGGATGAAATACAAGCATTGGCAGTAGCTTTGAATAGATAAATCACAGTGGTCACTTCCACATGGTGTCACAGCTTGTGTGCCAGGCATTTTTGCAACAGCTTTTTGAAAGGGTTAAATGAACCATATACTTTGCAGTTAGGTAACTGAACTATATCTGCTTTTTATCATATGTGAGAAAATTCTCTGTTCCCTATACGGCATAAGGAAACACTTTTTCCTTCTCTTTGTGCTGTGCGTATGAAAGGTACAAGGCGAGAGCTGACTGATGGTTTTGGTCTGGACACCTTTTGCTCTCTCTGCTGGCAGTCTGTAGGAACAGCAGCAGCTCCCCAAGTCCTGGCAGGCTGCTGGGGATACGCCTGAGTATCTCAAATCTCTGCATTCAGCAGTTACCAAAAGGGACCTTCCCACTGATGTGAAACAATGTCGGTTTATATTTCCAACTGAGCCAGCATAACATACTAATGCTTTTCATGTATTCTTTGCCTATTTGTATGAACTCGTGCTGGAAGGTTAAATTCTGAGGCAAAAAAGTTAACAAGTATGGCAAGAAAATGCCATCCTTCAGTGGAAAAGTATATATTTACCTGCCTTGTAACTTAATGTAAAAATCAGGTTAATAAATTGCAAGGGAGAATAATACTTTGGAAAATGCTGGCTGCATTAGAAATAGACAATTGGGAATCACAGATTTCTCCACAAAGAGGAGAGTTGGCTCTCCTTTCTTGTTTTGTCTATTTGTTTTCCCTTTTTTTGTCCTACTGTGAGTGGAAGTAAGAATTGTCCTTCAAACTCTATTTATCATAATTGATTCTCTGGTTGGCTCAATAATCAGCTAGAAAAACAAACAATTTTATATAGCAAATGCATTTGCTAACAGAAAGAGAAGATCTCTAAATCAGGTGGATCACATGTGGATTACATAACATGTGACCACCCAAATGCAAAAATAAAATTAAAAAATCCCTGTGATGACGAAAGTAAGAGCCTAAATTTTGTGCTGAAAGATGAACAGGACAAGATGAAGAAATTCCCTTTCCCATGGCTGCAGTTCAACACCTGGAAATGGGGTGTGTGAACCCAGCCACAACCACTACCCTGTAGCTGAGCCGTGGCTTCCATGGAGGGCAGTAACTCCCAAACACCATGTGAGCACAAGGGGTGATTGAGTTTAACATTGGGAGAAAATTGCAAGCTGGAACGTTTACTCATGAAGGAAATGAATCATGCGGATAAGAAAAAAAATTGGTGGGTCTTAGCAAAGGATATAGCCTCAACCAAAAGCATTGTGCATTCATTTGGCAGAAAACTCCTAAATATACTACACCTACAAAGAAGAAAGGTAAGGAGGTATTTCACTGAATTCACCTGGAGGCTGTGCTCCATCTTCATCTTCAGCAACACACTGGCTGCTGGTCAGATGGTGCATCCAACATTGTGTGACTTCTTGATCACTCCCGCCATGTGTCAGCACCTATTGGCCATGTAGGACATACTGATTCTGTGGTATTTGAAGCCGATTTTATTATCTAAAGTGAAGCACTGATGGACATCAAGGTGGTGGCAGGGCACAAGCAGTTTCTCATGGATTCCCAATTTTGAAGGCCAGATGAGAACACTAGACAAGACCTCCAGTGATGACATATAAGTCCCAACCCCCTGGCTATACTTTCCCTGTCAGCCCCCCATGCTGGGGTTTTTGGGGCACAGAGGGTGGCCAGCTGAGATCTTGCTGGGGCTGACTGACCAAAGCAAACTCTGCAGCTCAAAACTGAGGGATTTTTTTTTCTCCACTGGTTCCCCTAACATCCTCGTTTCATTTCACTGCTTCCCTGCAACTACTAAAATACAATTCAAGGAAAACGAGTAAAGAGGGAAATTTTCCAGTTACACACCTGATTAACCAGAAAACAGGCAACTTTCTCCTTCTAATACAGAGGCATGAGCTTTTTCTTGAAAAGCAGACATATTTTTGCAGTCCTGCCTGGCACACCATCAGGCAGACTGTGCTTTCTGACTGTGAGTGCGCAGCAAGTTCTGAATATTAGCAACTACATATCTCATATGATCATCCACTAGGAAAAGCCCTGAAGAATACACTATAGGCCCCCGCTATTGCTGTAACAGATCATGAACAAGATGAACAGAACAAGTTGAAAGCCACACACTGAACATTCTATTTGATACACGTTTTTGACAGTGTTTCTGTATTTCTAGTATTTAGGAGTTACCTTCTTCAGGATGTTGTGTTGATCAAAGACTGGGAAACATCAGAAAATATAGCCACTGCTGGAGCACATACAGAAAGTTGGCACTGTGTGTGCTGTCAGATACATTCTTTAAGGTAAATTTGAGTAGTATTCCCCTTTCAAGCAAGTAGGTGACTTTGACAGTGGCCCTCCAGTCATCTACTATGGATGCCTTTCCCTGTATTTAGGTTGGCAAGTTAAGTTGTTTACACCTGTTTCTTCTTTCACTTTCATTCCTTAACTATAGTGTGGAGTGTCATAACCTGCTTTGTCTCCAACTGCTTCTGAGCCTGAGCCATCCCTGGGGTATAAGCGAGCTGCCAGCTGACATTGAAGGAGTTGTTAGCATCCTTCATTGAATAGAAGCACTGAAACAGTAATAGGAGTGGAAAAAAGTGGAACAGACACAGACATCACAGTAATAGCTTCTTTAGGATGTGATCATCCTGTTATTGCCCTATAGGCCAGAATGAAAGGTACTTTGATAAGGAAAATGGAGTCACAACGGGGACTCAAGCCTCTCACTCATGCAAGGAATTGCTTCCAGTTCCTACAGCTGAAATATTTAAAATAGTAAACTTCTTACAGCATGTTGTTTTGAGAATATATTATTTTTCCTCAGAAAATTCAGTCTCAAGTTGTTAAATGGATCTGACTTGGAAAGAAAGGGGAGAAGCAAAGAGTAATATCAAACCCTTTTGTGTCAGAAGTGCTGAATTTTTATATTTGACATGTCATCTCAGCAAAACTCTGACTTTTCATTTCACAAAGGCAGTTTGGGCAAGAAATTAACCCGATCTTAAAAAAAAAAACCCAGGAGTTAAGCAAAACGGTTAAAAAAATCTGACAATGAGAGAAAAATTTTCATTCCAAAATACAGGAAACATTAAAGCTTGAGCCAAAACACATTTTTTTACTTTGTTCATTTCACTATAAAACTTAAACAAATTTAGTTTTGGTTTGACCCAAACCAATTTTCTTTCCTATCTGAAAAACCCATTACTTACTGACCTCAACTAATCACTTTAGTTTCCTTTTAACAGAAGGGCTGAATCACATATTTTCTGGTCAGTTCCCAAATGATAGTAGGTAATGGCAAAGAGAGGAGGAGAGGGTCCTGCAGGACATTTTTAACCAATCCATCTATGTTTGTAAAACAATCCAAAGTGCCGTTAGACCACCCTCAAGCAGATAAGAAATAATATGTTGGGGGAGATATTGAACAGGATTTTTATATTGAATAACACAGCTAGGTCACACAGATGTTTCTTCTATTATACTCGTTTTAAATTTCTATTTCCTTCTGTAACTTAGCATTACAATGTTGCTTCTCTCAGTAATAATAACAGGCCCTGCAGAAGAGATTACTCTCTTCATACCTATTTTAGGGAAAACTGTACCTTCGGCCACCTAGAAATGGTTGTTCATCTCTGAAGTTGAAGACACAGCTGACTGCCAGTCTGTGACTCATTCAGTAACGAATAAACAAAGTTTCTATGATTGGTCTGCTAAATTCATACTGAAAGATTTGTAAAGGAGAAAAAGACAGAGGACTTTCTTTTGAGGTCCAGGGCCCTGTCTACTTCCATTGAAGCTGGAATTATCTTGAAAACTCTCTGTGCCTGGCAAGATCATTGAGTAGATCCTCCTGGGCACTATGCTAAGGCACATGGAAAATAAGGAGATGATCAATGACAGCCAACATGGCTTCACTAAGGGCAAATCATGTCTCACAAGTTTGGTGGCTTTCTACAACAGGGTTACAACAATGCAATGGTGGATTAGAGAAGAGTAACTGACATCATCTACCCGGACTTGTGCAAAGCATTTGCCACTGTCCTGAAGGACATCCTTGTCTCTAAATTGGAGAGACAAGGATTTGATGGATGGACCACTTGGTGGATAAGGAATTGGCTGGATGGCCGCACTCAAAGAGTTGTGGTCAATGGTTCAATGTCCAAGTGGTGAGCAGTGACAAGTGGCGTTCCTCCAGGGTTGGCACTGGGACTGGTACTATTTAACATCTTTGTTGGCTACATGGATGGTGGGATTGAGTGCACCCTCAGCAAGTTTGCTGATGACCTTATGCTGAGTGGAGCAGTCAACACACTGGAGGGAAGGGATGTCAGATGTGCAGATGACACCAAACTGGGTGGGAGTGTTGATCTGCTTGAGGGTAGGAAGGCTCTGCAGAGGGACCTGGACAGATTGGATCAGTGGGCCAAGGCCAATGGCATGAGGTTCAATAAGGCCAAGTGCCAGGTCCTGCATTTCGGTCACAACAACCCCAGGCAATGCTACAGGCTTGGGGAAGAGTGGCTGGGTAGTTGCCCAGCAGAAAGGGACCTGGGGGTGTTGGTGGACAACCAGCTTATCATGAGCCAGCAGTGTGCCCAGGTGGCCAAGAAGGCCAACGGCATCCTGGCTTGTATCAGGAATAGTGTGGCCAGCAGGAGTAGGGAAGTGATTGTGCCCCTGTACTCGGCACTGGTGAGGCCTCACCTCGAGTACTGTGTTCAGTTCTGGGCCCCTCACTACAAGAAGGACATTGAAGTGCTGGAGCGGGTCCAGAGGAGAGCCACAAAGCTAGTGAGGGGTCTGGAGAATAAGTCATATGAGGAAAGGCTGAGGGAACTGGGAATGTTTAGTCTGGAGAAGAGGAGGCTGAGGGGAGACCTCATTGACCTCTACAGCTACCTGAAAGGAGGTTGTAGAGAGGTGGGTGTTGGCCTCTTCTCCCAAGTGAATAATGACAGGACTAGAGGAAACTGTGAAGTTGCAGCAGGGGAGGTTTGGATTAGATATTAGAAAGAATTACTTCACTGAGAAGGTGGTCAGGCACTGGAACAGCCTGCCCAGGGAGGTTGTGGAGTCACAATCCCTGGAGATATTTAAGACACATGTAGATGTGGTACTTCAGGGCATGCTCTAGTGCCCGGGATTGTTGGGTGTGGTGATTGTTGTGGTGATAGGGTGTTGGCTTTTTTTTTTTTTTTTATGGTTGGACTCGATGATGTCAAAGATCCCTTCCAACCATGAAGAGATTATGACATTGCAATGTCAGCCAGCTCACTTAACACTCTTGGGTGGATAACATCAGGGTTCATTGATTTGTAGGGGTTAAGCTCCTATAAT